>JACEII010000005.1:9341929-9356547 GCA_014332785.1 Antheraea mylitta | reverse complement strand
TTAACTACAGTATTGTTGAATTTCTATATTTACATTTATACCAAAGAGTATATTATTGGAAAATTTATACTGACATAAAACGGACGCTTCTGTTAGTAGTAGGGACGTTAAAAGAATATCGATTTTTATTTAAATTGATTATTATATTTTAGTAATTGTTTTTTTAAATCGATTTGTATCTAAATAATAATTGTTTTTTAATAAATCGATTATATGAATTATAGTTTTAAATCGATTTTCATGAACAGCGCCATTTATGCGACGTATGAAAAAAACTCGAAGTTAGTTCATTATTATTTACAAGTTAAGAGTGAGATAATATAGTCTTTAGTAAACAGTAAATGTTTCCTCTAAATGGAAAAATATCTAAAAGCGGCGTGCTTAAGTATTTTATAACAAAAAGGAAAATACCACAGCAATATGTACTGTTCAAAGAATAATTAAAAACTTGTAGTGATACAAATTTAAAACAGCACGTAGAACGAAAACATTGATTTATATTTCAGTTTTCGAAACATTTTGACAAGTTGTTATTTTGTTGGGATGCTCATCACTTCATTCTTATTATAATAAATTGTTAAATGTTACTGAAATTTTGTATCAATAATGATATTTGGTTTCCTTATTCTTTACCCTGAAAGTTTAAAAAAGCATTCGCTTTGATTTTACGTTTTAAATTAATAATTTTTTTATTCATTTCATTTCATTCGATTTTTAACCTGATAAATTGTTAATATGAATATCTTAAGTTTATTATTTTTTAAAGCATGTACATTTATGAATAATTGAGAAAATCGATTTTTATGCAGAAATAGGTTATTTATTTTTATTTATTCAATTTTTGACGAATCGATTAATATTAGAAAAAGAAACATTGTTTTTTATTTAATTGATTTTTTCCATTAATCTCACATCCCTAGTCAGTAGTAGTAATAATATTCGTCCGATAGGAGAGGCGAAGGAATTAATCCATATAGCCAATTCTGAAGTTGTCAATATAAGTAATTATTATGTCGGCTGTCCCATTTCAAAACCTAGCGAGGGACACTTTTTGCAAAAATCGTTTTATTGCATAATCTTACAAAGCTAATAAGTTCCTACCAAGTAGAAAGACGCCAGGGTTGAAAGCTCACAAATAAGCAGATATTTTTAAGCATCGATACCTAGTAAGTGTTTCATTCACTGCTTCGTAACCACTTAAAAACCTAATAAGTCACTTTAACCATTTCAAAACCTAGTATGTCTCTGACTTACTAGGTTTTTAAGTGTTTATAGAGGCTTAATAGGTTTTTGAAAACATGACCAAAAACAAAGAAAAAAGAGCGCGGTGCCTACAACCCAGCAAGTCACAACATATAAGTGTACAGGCGTTCGTTTCACTCGGTGACGAATATTGACGGTGGACGCGCGAACGAAGTATCTCTAAGTAATCCGAATAAAAGAATATAAATATCATTTCACATGCCTAACGGCGATAGGTATATGGGATGCTTGATGTATGCAGATTAACTAAAGAAGTACATCGGCGATAATTCAATGCCTGAAGAAATAAGCGTGAAATATAAAAATCATGAGTTGAAAGCTGACTCTGCTTTTCAAAGGTACAGATTAAAGGAAACAAGTAGAGACTCAAAGTTAAGTGTATAAATATCGATGGATATGCAGAAATTGATGCGTTTTTCATAAGTTGTTTGGTTTCTTTTAATTTAACATTTGCTCCAAGTGAAAAGAACTCAGCGATTTTGTAATATGGGTCCTTGGCACGAAGATCAAGCTGTTACGAGAGACGAGTGATATTGTGAAAGCTATATATGCTCTCTGACAAGCTAACAAGGTTATGGAGCACTTATATATATATATATATAGACTGATAATTGTACAGCCCGAAATATGAATTGGGCTCTTTACACAGAAATAATTATTATAGCCAAAGACTCCTTTATTAACTTTGAATTGATAACGATCAGCTATCTAACAAAAGGTCATACGTGTCTGTGGTTGTTGGTTCATGTTAATATTGAAATGAAAATAGGGAGACAAAAGAATATATATGATTTGAAATATATGGTGATGCAATCATGGAAAAACATAAAAACTATTAAAATTACTTGCAAGTATGAATGGATTACAGATAAGATAGAAACAGGCATTAATAAATCACTAAAACAGTTTAATTTAAACTCTGTTGTACAAGTTGAATTTATCGCTGGATCAAGCAACATTTTCTATGATATACAGTAATATTTATTGAAATACAAAGTTAAGTCAGATTCCACTCTGGGAATTAGGTTTTCTACTGAAAAGTGTCTTTTTAAAAGTATCGTCACTTCAAGGGGCATTAAACAAAATACAAAAGAAGATAATAGAATAATATGTGCTGTCGATTTCACAAATTATAGGCAAATGTCTATCAGAATAGCTTTTTTTACATACAGCAGTTACTATAATTTGGCCAGTGAGATGTACTAAGTATCATAAGACATAAACCATAACAAAACCTAGCAAGTGCTCTTACTATGTTATGAAACTGGATGCTACACTATTCTATCTCTTGTTAAATATCAAACTTAGTAAGGATATTAAAATATGTAACATACACAAATATTGGTAGTACCATGTGTTCATTTTTTATTCTTTTATACAACCTATATATATATTTTTATATAAGGTCAATACTTTTTAAATGCTGACCTAATTTACGTTTATGCGCTCTCCTGTAAAATTTAGTTTTAACCACTTACTAGGTTTTGAAATGGGACAGCCGATGTATTCTTTAGCCAGTTTTTTTTTTGTTTGTCCAAGTTAACGTAAAGGCATAACCGCCAAATCTATACTAATATATAAAGCTGAAGAGTTTGTTTGTTTGGTTGAACGCAATAATCTCAAGAACTACCGATCCGATTTGAAAATTTCTTTCAGTGTTAGAATATCTCATTTATCGATGATGACTATACGCTACATATCATCACATTAAAACCAATAGGAGCGGAGCAATAATGAAGAATGTCTCAAAATCGGGCTATTTTGAGAGCTTCCGCTACGTGTTACAGTCAGTATTATATGCGTTGCCATGGTAACATGATAACATTCTCTCGCAAATATTTTCCGAGTTTACTTTGTGTTCCTATTTAAAATATTTATTCTACGTTAGTTTAATTTCCAATTTTTGATTATACGTGGTACGTTTATATCACAAACATTTCCAAAATTTATTTTGTGTTTTTTTTTTAACTTTATTTTTGGCAAGCAACCTTTCCGATTATTACTGCCATTGTCACGTAGTCAATAATATCACAAACTTCGTGTGATCATTCCAATATTAAGCATCGTGTGAAACCATATTCTAACAAGATGGTGGATCCCTTGCTAGAACCTTCCAGGGAGTTTTTGTGGCATCTCAGAATTTCATGCTCCGTGTTATTATTTTCTATTCACTTCACTTATGCATAATAAACTAACTATATTACGTAAAACACCACCAAATTTACATAATATATAGTCAAATAACACAAGATTATGAATAAAATATAAAATCCACTACATGACAGACTAAAATCCCGCCAAAAACTTTTATTTTGTGTTGTTATTCAAAAAGTTTTGTAGTAATAATATTCATCCAATAAGACAGGCGAAGGAATTAATCCGTACTGCCAACTCTGAAGTTGTCAATATATGTAGTTATTATGTATTCTTACGCCAGTTTTCTTTTATGTCCAAGTTAATGAAAAGGTGTAAGTGCCATATTCTCTACATACTACTTCGTAAATTTTTATCTTCTTAATTTTCAAGACCACGGAATTCATTCTCCGTGGTATTATTTTTCATTCATTTCATTTATGCTCAGTAAACAAACCAGATTACATAAAACGTCACCAATTTAACACAATATAGAATCAAGTAACAAAAGGTTATGAATATAATATAAAATCCACTGCATGACAGACTGTAATCACGCCAAAAACTCCTCAAAAAGTTTATTGTAGGTACGTTAGTTTTGTTCCCAATTTTTGATATATTACGTATTATAAAGTGTGTGTATAAATATTAAAATAAATACTTTTTGGTGAATACATACATATATCGGTGGTGCTACAAATATCAACATTTTTTTTAATGGTGTCGATATGTCTGTTTGTTTATTTGTTTCGGCTGGATCTTTTTTTTTTCTCGAAATGACTACACTATTGTCCCAGCGAGGTCTTAATAGCTTCACCGGACTACTAAGGCGAGCGCTTAGGGCACTCAGCCAATTTTATTTGACGACTAGCCCAAGGGTGCACGGCATACCTCGGCTTGGGCTGTTGCCTGATATATGCAATTCGCGAACTATCTAAGTTGACCTAAGCTAACTATTCATACATATTCATATGAGTTATTGGAACATATATGTGTACCAAGTATACATACCTCAACAACTATATATATTTCGTATCAGATAATTTTCTAAACTATTTCAGTTCGATAAGGGAAAGAAACAAAACCTATGGGCACATTATATTTTCATAATAAAATATTTAACACATATTGCTCGATAATGTATAGTTTAATATTTTTAATACTTTCTTATATAGTGTAAGTGCTTACTTATGTACTGTGCTGTAATGTTATGTACTGTACTGAGGATGGTATATAGTAGTTTAAAGTTTCAGGTATGTGGCTGATGATAAATCCCATCCCATTCGATACCCTGTTAGTATTCACATATATAATGTACATGTTACCTGTATATGATGTGCGTGTCGTGCTTACAAATATTTTTGCAAGAGTATTTCTGTAATTTTACACATATAAATACATTTTTACATTTATTTAATATATTAAAAAACGCGTGCGAAGCCGCGGGTAACAGCTAGTCTTTTATATAATATTTCGTAAACTTTTAACACCTTTTTTGTACTAAACCACGAAATGTCCAACTTAGCTATTGTATTTATACTTTTAGGTTAGAAAAAATATTATACATTAAATACTGAACTAAATATACATTAAACTACTACAATATGAATATATCAAATTAAATATTGAATAATTTAGACAAATGAATATGATAACAATAGTTTTTAGCCAATTAACTTTACTATTATTCTCTCTCCTTATTTCATATAAAACTTATTTCAAGAAAATATACAATATTTTATTGATCATAAGAAAAAAAAACGAAATATATTTTAAATTAGATATAATTTTTATGAAAATAATATCAAATACATGATAATATAAAAACCATATATAATCTGAATATAATTAAATATATTATTGTGACCATAGATTTATAGACTCATATGGTACATGTGCTAAATGTCTTTGCCAATGGCGGGAAATTTAAAATTTTTTAAAAAAGCGCGCTGGGACCAGTCTGTCCCAAAGCTAGTATCCAGGTTAACCCCTGGAGTTCCTAGTACCATAATGCATTTGTAGACCATGTGAGGCAGAGGTCAACAGAAAGTTTGGCTGTATAAATCTTAAAAATTACCGAATTTATTACAAAATATAAAAAATTTGAATAACAATAAATAATGTATAAACATATAACAACTAATGTAAAAAATATATATCATGTATTTTTAAATTATGTATTCATTTTTAAGAACGTTTTATTTTACAAAATCATGAAATTTATAATTTATTTATTGGATTTATTCTTTTATATAGAATTAAAAAAATATTAGATAAGTAATACTCAGTAAATATTTATAGCAGTACTATGGCATAATTATAAAGTCTTATTTGTAATATTTGACCGTTTTTTTTTAAAGGTACATCATGTATTTGCAACAGCACTTTTTTGATGTGTTCTCCTTGTACTTGCTGTAATTCATATATATTGTTTCTTTCAAATATTATTATTATTTTTGTATCAAAATATTATATTTACTACACTTTTACAATATATGCCCACTATGTAATAAAATAATGCAATTTCTTCAATGATTTAACCCTATATTATACTCCTTTTAAGTAGACTTGTAGTATTACCGATTTTTTAATCATTCCTGTTGTATACAATTTTTCAGTACATTAGTCCATCCAACATTTAATAATTCAGATAAAATAGTATGACAGTGGTAAGTTTTAAGCAAATCAAATTTACTATTATTCTTTCTATTTATTATGTATGACTTTTTACAAGAAAATATTTTAAAACCTAGCTAAAGGGTATATATTTCATAAAGAATAATACAGAAAAAAAATGTGAGTAGAGAGCTAACTACAGAAAACATTTGATTTTTTAATATGCAAAACATGGAGTTTTATATCAGGTATATAGCAACCTTGTTAGTCATATTCAATTATTAAAATTGATTGATATTGATATGAAAAAGAGTACAAATACCATGACTGGAAAAAAATTTCTTCCAGTAGTGGCTCTTTCTATACTTATCAATTACATAAAAAGTTCATTATAATATAACCAAAAACCATTGAAATTGATAAACTATAATTATATTTTTGCAACAGTGATAAATTTTAAGTATTTATACTTATTAATTTTTAAAATATATTTTAAGAGTAAACCTGAAATGAAACAATTTCATACTATTACATTTTATTTCAAGATATTATTGAATATCAAACACTTGCTTATGTTAAACTTATAATAACTAAAATTATAATATTAGACAGCCTCTGGCTGACACACTGGTAGCTGGAACTGAATTACCCACAGCTGGAATACTGCTACCTCTTTTTATGACCTCTGTTCATAAAGAAGCAAACCTGTAAAATATTTAAATTAGTAGAGAGCAAGTGGAAGTAGCATGGCAGGTGAGGGATACCCAATGTCAGAGGACAGCATTCCAGATATCTGATACTCTGCCCTTTGATGCTGGAATTCTTCCGTTTGCCACGTTGCTGTTTTTGTTTGTTTTTTTTTTTATGTGGGGAGATCCTGTATTGGACATCCACTCACATGGGGGAGAAGTGGGTAAGGTCAGACTCTTACTGACTAAAGCCCTGTTTAATTGCTAAAGTATTATTATTTTAATTATTCCTATAGTAAAAATGTTAAAATCATGTGTTAAAAATGTATATAATAAAATAAAACTATCAAACAAATCAAAATATTATATAAATTTGTTTATCTTACACTAAATTTATTGTTATCTATATTTTATTTAAAATTATTGGAATATGTGTAACAACTCATTACAATAACTTGAATACCTAATAAATACTAACTTAGACATATGTATTAACAACTCATTGTATATAGGAACGAGCATACACAATCTATCAAAACATATGCCCTAATTTCTTGGTGTAGTAACCAATCAGTAAAAAAGAAAGTTCAATAAGAAATGTAAAATAAAAATAACATACTCTATCTGGTGAAGATTCTTCCAGAGCGAGAGAATCAATCTGACTCTTAATATCATCATTTATGACACCTTCACACTCTGAGAGATTTAGAATACATTTATATAGAATAAATTTCAAGAAAAGATTTGAAAAATCCTGTAAAACATAATAAGTATTCGTTTTTCGATAACAAACTGACTTTTGATATTGTGGAATGTGCTGAACTAATTGACTACTCCTAACATATTTCAGTCAGTAGCATGATTTTGACCAAGTTGTTATCCATGAAAAACAATGTTTAATATATATTTGTATAACAAGCATTTCGGACACAAAATTTAGTTTCAAAATACGATACCTGAAGTGATTGTTTCATGATAGTACTATATGCATATTTTGTCAATTTCACATTTATTCTTCAATACAACATGAGAAACGCATATAATTAGTAGTGGTAATAAACAAGCTTTTATCTATAAGATTGTACGTGTAAAAGTAAATAAACAACTACTTCTTCTTCTTCTTCTTAAAATGGCAACATGTGTGTTGACACAATTTTGCCAATGTCAAGTGAATGGAGTCATGGACAATGGAGGTTGCACCAGACAATTAGACAAATATCTTTATATTCAGACCGGGCTATCTACAAACAGACATCACAAAGAAAATACATGTAAATTAAGCATACAACATATTAAAAAAAGCTATTCTTGCAAAAAACGTTGAAATAGGCACAGACTAATAGTCGACAGTCGTACTTATAAGCGTCACACGATGTTGCCACAGTTATGTAGTATGTTAGACAATATTTTATACATTACTAATTGATTGTAAAAATAAATGATATATTTTATAAATTAACTATATTTATGTATAATTTATATAAGTGATTTTAAATATACGATAAAATAAAAACTATATATAATGTATCAGATTGTCATATAGATAAATGTATTATTGTGACCATAGACCAACTAGAGCGTAGTGTATAGATATAGAAGTGTCAGTGCCGATGGCGCGAAATTTTAAAAACCTTAAAAAACTTAGGATCGGCCATTTTTGATCACAAGTGATCCTCGAATTTTGTGGAGTTAAAGTCATCTTTTTATCTTCTTAATTTTCAAGTTGTTTTTTTTTCGCCAATTCTGAAGTTCTCAATACGGATAGTTCTTGTGTACTCTTTACCCAGCTTTCTTCTGTGTCCAAGTTAATGTAAAAGCATAAGCGCCAAATCTTCTATATAATATTTCAGATATTTTTATCTTCTTTATCTTTGAGTCAACATAAAAGAAAACTTTAAAAATATATCTAAGCGTGGACTTGATAAAGCCAAAGATAGGTTTAAAATTAACAGGACAAGTTAGGAGATCGATATTCAGGTAAAAGGTCGTGCGATTATTTCAATGTTTCAACAAGATGGTGGATCCCTTGTTAGAACATCCCAGGGAATTTTTGTGGCATCTCAGAATTCATCCTTCGTGGTTTATTTTCCATTCCCTTAACTTATGCACAATAAATGATCCATATTATATAAAATACCACCAATTTTAACACAATATAGAGTCAAGTAACACAAGATTATGAATAAAATATAAGATCTACTACATGACAAACTAAAATCCCGCCAAAAACTCTGAATGCTACTGTTAACAAATAATACTTCTTCTTTTTAAAATGGCAACCTGTGTGGGAATGTCAGATAAATAGAGCCATAAACAATAGAGATTGTGCCAGACTATTAAACAAATTTCTTCATAACCAGGCCGGGCTATCTACAATCAGACAAAGCACATGAAAACTAGACATAAAACATATTATTATATTACAGATATGCAAACATATTGTTAGATCACTGGCAAGAGCATTACACTAAAATTTAATTTTGTTACTTCTAATGAATTTCGACAAGCATTCTACAATTAAATGGTTATCCGTAACAAGAGTTAAGACATATAATGATAATAGTACGGGGAATAGAAGCAGGTCGAATATCATAGAGAGAGAAACTATTTCTAGGGCAATTAAAAAATATGTAATCAGGTGATCTATCTTCTAAGCCACATTCACAAGTGAAGTGATCCCTTATCCTAAGTTTATTCAAATGTACTTCATGCTTGTCCAGGAGCAGGCGGCTAATAATGGAGATAATATTTTTGTTAACATTCCTGAATTTTAGAAAAACATGGCTTTTTTGGTATATCAATTTGTAAAGAGCCATAATTCTTGCCCTTTAATTTCCGGAACAAATCTCAGCTCTTTTTCTATGTATCAAGCAATCCTGATTGAGATAATAAGCATAAGTTACTTGCATAAATCCGGTAATGTTACAAGGATCCGGACTGGATGATACATTTGACGCAGGAGTCCACAGTCTCAATGCCCGAAATCCTGAAAGCTCCAGACTGGATGATACATTTGACGCAGGAGTCCACAGTCTCAATGCCCGAAATCCTGAAGGATCCAGACTGGATAATACATTTGACGCAGGAGTCCACAGTCTCAATGTCCGAAATCCTGAAGGATCCAGGCAAGAACCGAAATTTGGGCGCTTATCTTTCATTCTTTTGCTTATTTTTCTTGAAATTTACTGTTAGCTTCGACAGTGTCCTTATGAATATCAAATTTCATCATAAAGGTTGGTAGAAAGGTTAATACATAATAATTAGTACCATATAAGTTGATGTCAGATTAAAAACTTGAAAATGTTATCTTGCTGATTTTGGAAAATGATTAAAGTCTACGTATTAAGTATACAAGGGAGATCTTGTAGGTAGTGGTAGCCAAGGGATTTAAATTCTTGCAAAAGTTTCTGAAGTTTGGGGATTAAAGAGTGGCTTGTGTTTTGGAAAAATTTGTAAAGGTATCAGGTGCTGTCACCGAAGATACAGAGGCGGTTCTATACAATCCACTTGTAACGTATTATTTGAGAGGATTTTATAGCACCCAAGATTCTCAGGCATCTAGATTGAATGTCATTTACCTTTGTGAAAGCTTCTTTTTTGAAAGGGTTAAGTAGAAACGCTCTATAATCCAGAGGTCTTTGGACAATGGCATTGTAAATAAGCTTCCGTGTATAAGGGTGTATTGTATGTAAATTTTAGGTCACTTTTTTTACGAGACAAACTTCTGTGTGACTTAGTAACTGTTCAAGAAACATAGATTACATTTTGAATTGGGATAATTTTGACCTATTAGAAACTTTTTTTTGTAAGGGTTACCACGATTGGTTTTTTTTCAAACTCTTTCATTTTATCAGTTTTTATAACAATTTATCGATATCTTCGAAATTCCCTTTAAGAACACTCCGTGGCCTGTATACATATTATATATACATATATATTACGCGGTCATTAGCTACATATAACAATGTTCTTTTTTTATTAGTATACTAGCTGACCCGTGCATCTTCGTCTGCTCCAAATCGGTAATTACCTGTTTCAATTATATTTTTAAATGCGAAAAATCTTAATAAACCTAAAACCCTATTTCAGCGACATCTACCGTTTTCAATTGTAAATCCGAACTTTACAGGCGCTCAGTCAAATATACCCAGTTGGTATGTGAGAAATCTCTAAAAATAAACCTAAAGCCCGTTTGCAGCATCACCTACCGAGTCCAATTAAAATAAAAACTAACCTACATATATTATTGCCGATTTTAATTACATTCCTTGTGATTAACTATTGAAAATATATATTTTCCAAAATAAACATTATCTATAACACTGAGGGATAATATACCTTTCCACATTGAAAAAAAAAAAAACAAAAACGGATCGGTGGTACCAGGGATTCCCAGAATAGAAAAGATAAAAACATGAAATATAGCTTAAATGTTTAGTTAATCTGTTTGATATATAGCACAAAGAAAATTTACCAAAATCTATCATTAGATACAAATCTTTAAAAAAAACTCGCATATGTAGTGTTAATATATATCATATATGACCCGTGCAAATTCTTCTGCACCGACTTTATTTTTCAACTGTATTTTTAATTACAAAAAATCATAATAAACTCAATTACAGGGAAATCTACTGTTTTCTATTGTGAATCCAAACTATTCAAGGACTCAAATTTATAATAAGTTGGTATTTGAAAATTATTTTACATAATAAGCCTAAAACCTATTGTATATTAGGTACAGTTTCGTTTAACAACTATGTCGACATTTCCTAACTAGTTGATATTTGCGCAAATATAGCTTAAATTTTTAGCTAATCTGTCTGCTATATATAGCACAAAGAAAAATTACCAAAATCCATTAAGTATTTCATAAACTTCAAATTTTTTACTTTTGTCCGTTATCCTGGAGAATCCCTTTGGTTTTCTTGGGCAAAAGGTATCTTAGATGTAATCTCGTAATATTAGTTATTCCTGTGTCAAGTTTCATCAAAATTGGTTCAGTACTTGCAGAGTGATACGTGTTCACGGGGACAGACAGACAGACAAAAATTGTAAAAAGATTATTTTTGGCTTCTATACCGATAACATGGTCTAACCCAATTATAATTTTCAAAAAATATTTAATGTATAGATTTCGACTTGTTACAGTTTTATTAAAGTATATAGATAGATTAATCTGGCCGGGTATAATCAAATTTAAAACTGCGTTATATAGGCGATTGTTATGAATTTTATACACAGGAAGCTTATGTCTTTCCTGATTTTATATTTCAACCGATGTTAATTCAATTCTGTACGCTAAAAATGTATATCATTTCATGATTTATAGCGTACAAAAAGCATTACTAAGTTTTTATGCTCACTTTTATTATAACTCGTCACTAGGTTGAATTTTGTTTCTATGAAGTTTTTCAAATTGTATTTTAATTCGGACGGTTATGAATTTGTTATATAATTTTCTATCAATATATCAAGAATATATTGCGAAAACTAGTTATCTGTAGTTTATACATACATAGCTAATAATATATCGCAATTTTAAGGTAACAAAAAACCTGACAGTTTATCCTTAATAATCAGTAGTTATCAATAATTAATCATATTATACATGGAATTTAAGAGAATGTATGGGTTACTCTATTGGGACATTTAAAATGAAAATGCATTTTTATGTAACAATTGTATCTTTCAAAACATTTTCCATCCCATACTTATCAAAACAATATTGCACTGTTGCATAGACTTTTAACAGACGGCGTTCCACAGCGTGATAATGGTCTTCAGTTGCTAAAACTTCACCTTGAAATGACGCAAGTAGTTTTATTGTATCTGTTAAACTACCACCAGAGAGTATCTCTAGATTTTTCCAAGTTGGTACTGATATCCTGTAACCCAAACAAGTTTATTAACTGTCATTTCTAAACATAAAGGTAAATACAGTTTGAACTATACTATTTATTGGAGTAATAAATACACGGTATAAATCTTTTAAAGGGTATTTAATCATCACCCGATTAGGCCTCCCACGGCAACGGCTCAAGCCTAGGTTCCATCCCTCGGTAGGGAGCATTTGAGTGCGTTGCTTGCGCGATACGGAGGCTCACAAATATACATCACTGCTACAACACTACACGATCACCCCACACACGTGCACGCTACACGCTTACACAAGTGGAAAGCTTTACTTTTTTCCCCTTATCGAACTGAAAAACTCTCAATTTTCCGATAATAAATATATGGAGGAGTTGTTGAGGCGTGTATGTTTGGTACACATATACGTTTCAACAACTCATACATATATGAATAGTTAGCTAAGATAGGTCGAGATTTTGCATGCTACAGGCAACAGCCAAGCCCAGGTGTGCCGTGCACCCTTCAGCTGGTTGCCAAAATAAAATCGGCTGAGTGCCTTAAGCGCTCGCCTTAGTAGTCTGGTGAAGCTGTTAAGACCTTGCTGAGTCAATAGCGTAGTCATTTCGAAAAAAAAGTATTTAATCACCTAAATATTAACTATCACTATATACTATAAAATAAAGTTATCTGCCATGTCAGTCTGTTCGCGATAAACTCAAAAACTACTGAACGGATTTTTATGCGGTTTTTACCAGCAGATAAAGTGATTCATAGGAAGGTTTAGGTATTTAATTTCACAAGGTTTTTTATCAGGGCGGGATAACGTCTTCCAAAGCCCGCTAGTTGAAATATAATTTGTCCTATGAATCACATAAAGCTTATAGAACACAAATAACAATAATCTCTTTTTTACTTTCTATTCTAGTATTATTATCACGCCTAGTACACCTCTTCAGTTCTGATATTGAAAAAGTGTATCTGTGCTACACTGTGTGTAGTTTTCGACCATAAATACATTTTTAAATAAAATTTGAACAAAATTCATATTTGGTGGTAAAGCCACGTTGAAGGTATTATTGGTTTCAGCATGAATGGGTCGGCTCGTCCGGGGCAGTACCACCCTCTCACAGAAAACTAACATGAAGTAACAGTGCTTGCATTGTTGCGTTTCGTTCGGATAGTTAGAGCGCCGGAAACCCATGTCCCCTCCCCCCTTTCTCTCAAAGCCCCCAATCACAGGCTGGCAACGCAGTTGTGACTTCCTGGTGTTGCTAATGTCTATGGACAGTGGCGATCGCTTAACAACAGATGACCCACCATTTCGTTAGCCTTCTGTATGATATTTAAAAAAAAATCGATGTTTATAATTTCCTAGGGGAAGTAAATCACATATTTTTAATTAATAACAACATGAGTTAAAAATAGTAATTTATAAATTTCTAACTTTAACAGTTTTACTCAGAAATAATGATAATTTTCTTTGTGACTACTTTTTCTTCATAGACGCCCGAATGACATAGTATCGTAACTAACAAATTTAATATTTTTTTAATCTTCAGAGTACCTCGATTCATTTTTCAATGAAATATTTTCCTTAACAGAGGTAAAGATAAAAGTACTCACATACAACACTGATATAGCGGTGCTAAAATATCAAGTACATCCACCATTGGATTACCCAGTCCTTTCCCATTATCCAGCATAACAATTCTATCCTTATACACTTCATATCGATGTCGATCACCGTTTTGTATAAGGAAATCAAATATAGCTACATCAATCAAATTCAGAATCCGTTTGGTGTCTAATGTCGTGCTAACTTTCCTAAAAAAATGGAATATGTAACCTGTAAGTATTACCATATGGACAAGTACTAAGTACAGATGTGAAATTTAGACACAAGATTTTGACAGTAGAAAGCCTTGAAATAATCCTCTTACCATCTGTTACGGATAGCGAGCCATGTGCAAGACATTTAGTGACATTGAATAGTTTTAAATAGTGAATAGGAATAGGATGTGAAAGCGCGTAGATTTATTACCCTTTAGTTGCAGTACATAT
>JACEII010000005.1:9309386-9341919 GCA_014332785.1 Antheraea mylitta | reverse complement strand
CTAGGCAATGCCTGTCTCGAGGATATCTGAAATCTGATTACAGGTAGACTTATTTATGGTGGCTGTTATTAGTTTGATATTATGAAGAAATTAAACTTTAAGAATGGTAATATATGTATAATTACATCACTGTTCATGGATATTTCTACCTAATATTTATACTAATATATCGAAGCCCATCGAATGTCAGTTTGTAAAGAACTATTAAGGACTAAGTCGATTACTTTTTACATTCGAGTTTAGGCTTCAAAATTAATTTATAAAATAAAAACATGCGATGTAATCTAACTGTAAATTTCTCTATAGTGTTATTTTCCTCATGCCATTCTTAATCCAATACTTACTTACAAAAATCATTATCTTTTTCCCACTCCATTTTTTTACTACTGTAAGATCGTCTCCAAGGTGATTTGTATACTCGGAACTGTTTATCTAAATATAAAATTGCGGCTCCTTCTAATTCACCTTTAAAATCGGGACATACGGTTTCATTCATTTTACAGTAATAACATTTACCGTAAATGCACATCGCGCCGCTTTCTGAAATATTTTTTTTTGTTTTGGTAAATATTGTACAGACAAGTCTGTTCTTTTTAAATTTGAACAGCTGTGGCTTATGTCTTTTAACGACTATCGCCAGTTGTAACCCTGAGATGACTTAAAATGAGGACCGTTTTAAACTATCTTTCTTACCTTACTCGCTTAGCAATGTGAAAATCTAAAAGGTTTCGGTGTTATTACAAAAAAGTTAAATACGTATGGAATAATTGCTTTAAAAAGATTTCGTGTTAAATGCATCGCGCTCGCCCGAGGCAAGTTCGCGTTATCCGTTTTCACAAGTCTATCCTAACCTAACCAAAGCAAGACAAAAGGCAAAGATGGCGAACATTCAGCGAGCGCAGTGCACTTAATACGAAACCTTTTTAAAGCAAGTATTCAATACGTATTTAACTTTTTTGTCATAACATCGTTTATGTTTAAATGTTAATAAATAAAAATATGGTTCAACAACATTTAATATTTTACAATGTTACTCTACACTATTATGACTAATTTATCAATTCTTTCAGCTTAATATGTTACATACTATCCTGGGTTAAACAAGACTGGTTACCGACTTGTTTGCTCTGGTTAGGTCGTTGACTCATTACATAAATTTACTTATCTGTAATATTAACCTCTTTGTAAACATCTGAATCGATTATTATAGTCCGTGTTACGTTAGATATAAGGGAACAGTAATTTCGTATATTTTGTTGTTGTAACAACACATAATACAATACATAATACATACATACATGGATGACTCCACCAAATTAAACATATTTTTAGTAAAATTTTTAAAAGCCTTTTTTGTACTGGGGTATTTATTTAATTACTATATTGTACTATTCTTTGATATATTGTTTTTGATATCTTTGTGTTAATTCATCGATATTTTATTTCTATTACACCATGCTTATTGTCAATGATTTATTAAGAAAAGAGGAATAAAAATGTTTACGTTGTCAATTATTGATAGATTAACTAAAACACTTAATACTAAGATTAGGTTTGTTGGAAAAGAAATCGGAGTGAACCAATCGAAGATAGTAAATATATAATCGTAAAATAAGATATATTACAATTACCATTCTTAACCATTGTTTTCTTCAAGCCTAGAGTTGCCACTGGCATGATTTCTGTGTCAAAATTGATCCTCCTTATAACAGAAGGCGCTATCCATCTTAGTTTCAACAATATACCTAGATAGTACGCAAACACTTCAGAGTTATGACGATCAAAGCCTGCGTAAACATGACCACTGATTATTTCAGTTAGATTATATCTCTTTGGTTTGAAAAGTAGTTTTTGTTTTCCCTTGAAAAATAAAATATTGATTTTATCTTATACATTACTAAGAAATGATAAATATGTTAGTAAATTTAAAACCCGTGTAGATAATGTCGGAGATATCTATTGTTATATTTATAAATGCAGTCTACCTAAGTTTAATGGAGGTATGTGGATATTTAAAATATGTAAAATTATTTAGAGGGGAAAAATATAATTAAGATGACTTTCACCCACACTATTTGTTATAGGGATGAGAAAAATAATAATAAATGTTTATTTATCAAAGGAAATGTGTATAGCAAAATTGCTTTATTAATTTATTTGAATCAATAATACTGTTACTGAAGACAGCATTAAAATAATTATGACTGGGTTAAATTCAAAGATTAATTATTACATATGAGGATTAACACTTGTGAAAGTAGAGGTAAAGTAGTGTCGATAGATCTTTCTCAGTGCTCGCGAAGTGTGTTGTGACCGATTAAAAATAAAAAGAACTGAAGGTTAAGGTAATGATAGTACAGGCACAGTATAAATATGAGAGATCTGTTATGTGTACTGTAGTCTCTTTCATGAAGCGTTAGTAAAATAAAATATTGAACATAAAGAAATTATCACTCATTTATTTTGCGAAAACTGCCAGTACCAATAAAAATTAGCAATAGAAACATATAGGATCTATACAAATGTCAATATTTAAATTTTTTTTAACACATATGTTAAATATGTTATATGTACGTGTATACGTTAACGGTATGAAGAAATGAATGCAGTATGAAACATTTAGAAATATGTAGGTTTATTTATACACTAGCTTCTGTCCACGACTTCGTCCGCGTAGAATAGTTACTTTGGGTTAACGCTAACACGCAGCGGAAGCTCTCAAAAGGAAAAACAAACCCTGATTTCGAAACATTCTTCATTGGTGCTCTGCTCCTATCAGTCTTAATGTGATAATTTATATATTATATAAATAGCCTATATTATATACATCAATGTGTCTGTTGTAGTATATATTTGATTACTTAGTAAATACATATTATAATCTTTTGTTACTATGCAATTTATTCACAGATCACCAGAATGAGCTTGTCATTTGATTGAAAGAAAGTATCAAATTCACCTTCGATAACTGCAACATTTTGCAGTACAATTAACAGATTTTTACAGTTTCTAAATAGAGAACAATTTAATATTATAACTTTGCTATATAATGTTAAACAGATATGATATAGAATTTATTAAGCAATTTATTTATTGAATGCCTTTCTACATAATTGTAAAAAAAAGTGTGTGTGTACTTATATACACTTGTTAGAAGTTATACTTCTTTGGCTTAACAAAATAAAAATCTTTTTAATTTAAATATATATTTTTTTTTCTATGTATTTTATCTTCTTTTTAAATTTTTTGATACAAAAATCTTTATCTTTTGCCTTATTCAATATTTGTAGAAAAAACGACACTAACAACAATAGGAAAAAGGTTGTTAATACGTTGAAATATTTAATACAAAGAAATACAAACAACAAATATAAAGAAACAAAATGTTAACTATAGCTAACTTCAGGGTGTCGGTTTTCAAGACAGTGTGCGCACACATAGTAAAATTTACTCTCATCATTTTCCCTAACGCGCTAAAAGAAGTATAACTTCAAAAAGTTTATTAATATTTAACTGATACAACTGTTTATCTGAAACTTTAGTGCATGTTGTGAAACAGAACCAAAGTGTGTATGACGGCATTAATGAATGTGAGAGAGAATTTAATAGCTTTGTAAGGAATTAAATAATTCCTAATTTCCCTAATTTTTTCCTAACCTAGAAAATAGATGCATAAGATGCAACAGAAATACAACAAAAAACATTTTTTTCATATTTAGAATAGGATAATTGTCATCTGAGTACTAAATCCTAAATTGTTTCATTTGATTATTTTCTTTCATTATATACCAAAACCTTCCTCATGAATCACTTTATCTATATATTAGGAATACAAAATTATGACTCACCTCCAGTATAAATAATAATTTTAATTGTGTTCCTTTTGGAGCATTGTCAACTAAGGCAATCTTGGAGGTATGCATTGCATGTAATATTTGTCCAAGATCTTCATCATTATTTGGGAACAAGGAGTCTTCATCTGCCCACTGATGGAGATATTTATAGACTTTACTAGTTTCTCATCACAGCTTCACCCATGTTAATGATCATATAAATATTTCAGGAACAGTATATTTTTTCCTTGATGAAACCTTTCTACCTTCCCTGTATCCGTCTCTGTACTTTTTAGAATGTCTATGCAAAGTTTAACGAGCAGTTCAGTAGTTAAGATGCTCTTATGTAAAATATTACTAACATGTTAGATACCATAGAAGCTAATGTAAATGAAAATTTGCATAAAAGTAAGGTTCATGTAATGGATGTATTTAGTAATGATATGACCCAAAATTATTTTTTATAAAAATCTAACAAACTATTACAGGTTTATAACAAAAAAAACTATTCGAGGTCACTAGTGGCCTCCACGGGGCAATAAATAAAGTCTGTTGAGGTCATCAACACAGTATAAATATGAGAGATAGTACGGAAACTACCTACAGATGCTCGAAAACAGCGCACTCAGTCAAACATGATATCATACACATCAATAAGAGGCTTTAAAAATATTCTATAGGCAGCACCACATAAACTGCTGAGGGGCCTCGTAAATGCCTGTGTTTGAGTGAGGGTGCCTGTACCAGCATTTATAGGGAATTTCCGTACTGTCTGTTATATGTATACTGTGTCACCAGTGCCCCATATAGTGTTTAACATAATAAGGGTTAGTTTTGCCCATGGCTATACTTGATTTCATTTACATTTAGACTCTCAGGTACAGTACTTTTTTCTGGGTAAAAGATATACTATGACATTTCATGTACCTCAGACAAAATGAACTTAAAATTTAATGATGAATGGTTGATTAGTTAAAGTATGGTATTTGCTTTTAGAGTCCTGGAGAGAGCTTGGAGAGGTGAATATTGTATTTGGAAATCTTGTACGTGATGAGGCTAGTGTATTTTATAAATTTGTTTCCTCAGTCTCTAATTGTGTGAATCAATGATGATATATTAACCCAAGTGAGTTACCTTATGAGGCAGGTATAGTCATCAAGGATGTACTGAAGCCTTGTTAAAGAAAGAAACAAAAAATAAATGTGATGTTGTAACAAATTCACATCTATAATATTAATGAGGATTGTTATGGTTCATTCTGTTATGTATTTTTGAACAAGTTTAGGCAATGATAACATGACTAGAATGGATGACCTAATTAACAATTAAGTCATTAAAATACTTACATTTTGTACATAATTCCACAAAGTTTTTAAATTGGTTGCAGGATTTGTATTGAAGGCTTGTATAAGACTATTTTGCACTGATATAAATTGATTATTTCTAACTTTGTATTGACTAGATAAATGTGTCATACAGTCATTAATTTCCTTGAAAATATTTGGTGCGCTTTCCAATTTTTGTGGTGCTCTATATGGTAGTGGTTTTATTTCAGTGCTAAGGTTGTAAAAGAAAAATAAATTAATAAATACTAATGTAAAAAGGAATATAGATATACCGATTAAACGTTTCATCGACATAATTCATTTGTCCTTGTGATAATAAACACTCGATTCAATAATTATTTCTTACACACGTACTATTCAAATTAAAACAATTATGATCACTAAAACTCCATTTCTTTTTAAAAAAATCTATGTTAACATAGCATTTTTTTTATATATCAATATAATTGTATAGGTAATAGATATAATTGAGATTCATGGTTGCATCGTTTCTAGACTATTTATTGCAGTCACAAAAATAAAAAGTTTATAGAAAAACTTGATGCAAAAACTCGGCACAATCACTCGTCAAAAACATAGTATGTAGTATGTACTATGTGTCGTGTCGTTTAGTATGTGACCTAGGGCTGTTGATATATCGATATTTCGATATTATAATTTGGATATCGACGGCCGATATATTTTTTTATTCATCATCATTTTCTTAGCATTATTCCACCTAAGTTGAATCGATACATTATACTTTTCTTTTCCACTCTCCTCTGTCAGATATAATCTTGGGATTCACACCTATTACATATGTTATCGTTACACACGTTATCCATACCTTATTCGATTTCCTCTACTTTTATACCTTCATAACTATTCTAGTTATAAGTCTTTCATCTCTTTTTATGACATACCTGTATCATGTTAACCTATTATTTGTCAACTTCACTGTGACTGGTGATGTTTTTAAACTTTATCTGATACATTTTTATTCTGTCAATTCTAGTTACACCGTACATCTTAACAATCGCAGCTCTGCCGCGTACACTTTTTTCTCATTCGTTTCTTTTGTAACTTAGCACTCATATGCATGCAGTATGACTGTGTCTAATAACAGTTTTATATGCCTCCCCCGTGAGTTTCAAGAGCATTCGTGGATCGCATGATACCTTAAACAACTTTCTCCGTTTCGTGCATCCTACGTTTATCCTATTCCTTCCGTTATTGTCTATGCTGCCGCGTTTGGATCAATTAATTTGAAGCATGCTGGCAATAGTAATCGAAGTACTAACTGAAACAGCTTAACATATGAAGTAAATTAAAGTATTTGAAAAATCTCTTACTAAAAAATATTCATTACCACCAGCCTGTAAGAGAGCCACTGCAGGGCCATAGGCCTTTTCCCGAAAGAATGTATGGACATAATCACCACACCAGCCCACGCCGTATTGATGATTTCAAATTCTGAGAAAGCTACAATTGTATTTTTTCTGGCTTATAATAATACTACAAGAACATTGCTCAGGCTCAGGTTTTCTCATGGGGTTTTCTTTCACCGTCAGACGATACTGTTATCAATTTAAATGAGTAAGTGTACGTGAACTTTGTAGAATTCGTTATTATACACCGGGGTTCGAACCAGCAGACATCGAAATCTTATTCTACTAGTAAAACTAGTAGATTACCATTATTTAAAAAACTTGGTAACTGATGGACTGAAAAATATTGGTACACATAATTATCTTATTTAGATCGAATAACGTTTGTGCAAGTGGCCCTTTGAACTGTACTGTTATATTTTAAAACATTTATGGTATAAATTGTACAAATATACTGGATTAAAAATTTTAAATCAATATTAAGCTTATTTACATTTTTTATCAAAATAGATATATATCGATATATTTTTCAAATATATCGAGTTCAGATTCATATTTTCATAAAAATCGATATATCGAAAATCTGATTTTTTTAAATATCAACAGAACGAATGTGACCACAGTATGTGACGATTAACATAGCACAGGCCACAGACTACTAAGCAGTCCTGCCGTTTAAGAAATAAAAATGTCATCAGATGCCAATTAAAAAGTCGCTAGATTTTGAAAAATATATGATTAAGAAAACCACCAGACGTCGCTAAACATTTTATGGTAAAAATACAATATTGCGATTATTTCACTGTGATAAAACGAGCAAAATGCTTTAGTTGGATCAGTTATAACTAGTTTTAGCAACGTTATAACTCTTCTTGATGTTTCCATTCTAGTCTATATTTTTTATTTTACTTTTGAGCATAAGTCTTTTTTTATGCCCACAAATAGATTTTGATATCAATGTCTACAATTTAACAAAGAAAAAAGATGGGATGTTTTACGAAAACGTAACATAGTGACATAAAAGTGAAAGATAAAGCGATATCTGATGTATCATTTAATAGAGTGAGAGGCACCCAATCGATTAAATCCCGAATACGAACGTCATTTTGGTTGGGGAATTCCAAAAAGATTAATAACAATTCATGTTCTTATCAGTAATTACACTTAAATTAGTACCAAAACGTATTTCTAATACTCAGATAATCGCTAGAATTCGCTAAACTTTTTTAAGTCGCTTGATTGAAATAAAAAGTCTTTAAACATATCCAAAATCCGCTAAATCTAGCGACAAAGTCGCTAAAACGCCAACTATGCCTAGCAGTTATCACAGAGTACGTGTAGGTCAGAGACTAATAAAAGTTTAATTTTAAGCCTAACGTACATAGTGCATAGTGCTGATTAGTATAATTAAATAATAATTATTATAACACAAATATCAGAAATAATATAATATAATACATAAGAACTACCCATATTGACAATTACAGAATTGGCAAGAGAAACGATTTGAAAATTAAGAAGATAAAAATGTTGGTTAAACAATGTACGAAAAATTATATAGAAGATTTGACTGTACATTAACTAGGATATAGAAGAAAACTAGCTAAAGAATACATAAGGATTATCTATATTAACAACTTCAGAATTGGCAGTACGGATTAATTCCTTCGCCTGTCTTATTGGACGAATATTATTACTACTAGGTATTAAAGAATATTTTGGAGTTTTGGAGGGATTTCAGTCTGTCATGTAGTGGATTTTATATTTTATTCATAATCTTGTGTTACTTGACTCTATATTGTATAAAGTTGGTGGTGTTTTATGTAATATGGTTAGTTTATTACGCATAAGTAAAGTGAACGAAAAATAATACCACGGAGCATGCAATTCTGAGATGCCACAAAAACTCCATGGAAAGTTCTAACAAGGGAGCCACCATCTTATTAGAATGTTGATTCACACGACGCTTGATAATGAAATGATCGTACTACGCTTGTAATATTATTGACTACGTGACAATGGCAGTAATAATCTGAACGGTTGATTCCCAAAAATAAAGTTAAAAAAAAAGAAAAGAATATTTTTGAGTTTTTGGCGGGATTTTAGTCTGTCATGTAGTGGATTTTATATTTTATTCATAATCTTGTGTTATTTGACTATATATTGTGTAACTTTGGTGGTGTTTTACGTAATATAGTTAGTTTATTATGCATAAGTGAAGTGAAAAGAAAATAATACCACGGAGCATGAAATTCTGAGATGCCACAAAAACTCCCTAGCAGGTTCTAACAAGGGATCCACCATCTTGTTAGAATATTGACTCACACGACGCAATATTGAAGTGATTGCACGACGCTTGTAATATTATCGACTACGTGACGATGGCAGAAATAATCTGAAAGATCGATTGCCAAAAATAAAGTTAAAAATAAAGAATATTTTCACGTCATTGAAATTTGGTCATACTTTTCAGATACATAGGTACCAACCAATGATATTACATATATTTGTAATATCATTGGGTACCAACAGTGTAGCGTCAATAGGCAACAGGTTCAATCTTCTGTCAACGTCAGTTTCAACCACCGACCAAGGGCGATTATTTGTGTTTTACTTGAATAATCAATTTGTTTTAGTAAAATAATCGTCTCTAAATATATTGCTTGTAATGTTAATGTTAAATGTAAAAAGAAAATCAATAATTTTATCATACATACCAGTAGTATGAGTAACTTGAAAAATCGTTTTTTAAATATAGCATTCTATTATGAGTTATTGACATAAAAAGTTTCACTTAAAAACATTTTGATATATACTATATATTCTACGAACTTTCATAAAAAATGTAATGATGATGTCCTCCTTGATGTATTCGTCAACGGCGAACCCCGTCATCGTCGGGATTGGGAGCGATTATCGCTTGCGAAACAAAATTTAGTTTTCCATGTACGGTTCGTTACAAGGCGTACAGTGTAACTGTCCGAAAGAATTTAGAGTTTAAGCATAGGGAAGGCTTTAGAGGGTTCTTTTTGGGAAGGCATTTTTTATCGAGGTTTTTTAATCGATGATCATATAATGTTACTACTGCCTTCTTAACAGAGTTACGTCAATTTGACCTCTGTTGACCAAACGCTTTCCACTGTCTAGATATATACTGCATGCGCTGAAATGGGGCTTAATCACATCTCTGTAACGAAGACATTGACCCTCAGGTTTGTGATTTCCATGCTTCAGCCGTGAATAGAGCACAAACTTAGGCGACCTGGAGTCATTCATGCATACATATAATGTGACAGCACCATCCCAATTGCTTTTATTTTCGAACTGACTACGCTATTGACCTATACAGCTTCACCGGACCCAATTGGTGTGTAACAAGCATTACACTTAATAATTTAATTTCAGAAAACTGTTAGGGTGACGTTTATTTTTGAAAAGCTCGTTATAACTTTATAAGAATGGTGAGTATTTCTACTATTTATTAATACATGAAACACTAAACTGTAATCCATATTTTGTTGCCAATTGTCAATCATATTATAGTCTTTTGACATAGGTGATAGGTGAAGAAATTTTTATTTCAAAATAATCGCATAGATCAAAATAATTGAGTACTACGAATTAAAAAAAAAAATTAAAACTAAAATATCATTACGATATGTATATTTAGTATTTTTAATTATGCATAAAAATAAAGAGATTACATTTATATGCTATAGTTTTAATAAATATTCTAAAAAGGTTTTCTACATATGTGAATTAATTTACTTCATTATATTTTATCCAAATATAAAACATTATACTGTATTTTATATCATGCGAGGTACAAAGTGGAATGTATAAAATTAAATACTTCTTCAGTGATATTGAGTCGAATAATAGTTTATTGTATGGAAACTGCATTTGAATATATGCACGACTTCGGGCGCCGTGTTCGGGGCCCCGCGTGGGGGTGTTTGTCGCCGATACTAACGCGATTACGCCCAATCAGCAGCGTCGCCGCCCTAATTGGGCGCACTCGATGCGAGGGCGGGCGCTTTTTAACAGCTTGCGTAAACACTCTCCGGTCGTTTTGGGCTTAGCACACGTCGCGTCGTCCGAATGCATCTCGAGTCACTGTATAAATAAGCTGCTATGTGTTTGTCTATTTAAAAAAGAAAATATTTACTCTTTATTTCAACGTAACGACTATATTAACTTATAATAAGTTCACGTTTATAACTAATATAATAGATCTAATATTAAAAGATTGTTGCGTCTAACTTAAACCTTCATATTTCCTATTAACGATTTCCGATTGATATAGAAGAAACCGCATTCTTATCACGTAAATTTGCTATATCCGTATAAACCAACACCAAAAAATAAATCTATATTTTAAGACACTATGATAAGTTCGTTCCCTCATATTTTCTTATCGGTATTATACGTGAATCATTTGAAATCCTTAAGTAACTTTGTTATAGATTCTGTGTTTTTTTTTATATCATATAGGAGGCAAACGAACATGCGGGTCACCTGTTGTTAAGCGATCACCGCCGTCCTTAGACACTAGCAACCTCAGAGGAGTCGCGAGTACGTTGCCAGCCTGTGTTTGGGGGAATGGAGAGAAAAGGAGAGAGGAAAGGAGAGGAGGGGGAGGGGAGATGGGTCTGCGGCGTTCTCACTGACCGAACGAAACGCAATAATACAAGCACTGTTACTTCACGTCGGTTTTCTGTGAGAGGGTGGTGCTACCCCGGGCGAGCCGACCCATTCATATTGAAACTAATAATAGCTTCAGCGTAGCTGATATAATTTTATGTCACAAGACGGTAACACACTTAATTTAGAAGACTATCAATTGCAGCTGCTTAAAGATCTATGTATTTCTGACAGATTTTCAAGTCGAGTGTGATAGTTAGGCGACCATAATGTTTCGTTTATCTGAATGCTCAGACTTATTGTAAAATTCGAATTTACTGCCTGAGCATGTGTGTGTTCTGGAATATTTTATCCCATATTAATAACATACATACACAGATCATTATCTTTCCCTTATTCCACCTAAGTAGGGTCGGTATAAAATGTTTTCCTCTTCCTCATTGCTCAGTCATCTGTCATCTTAGTATTACACATTTTATACACATGTTCTTTACACAATTCATTTACATCTTCTACGGTCTACCTCTACTCCTATATCCGTCTATCTTGATAACTTAAAACTGTTCAACTTCTCTTTTATTGGTGCTATTTTCAAACTTCTTTTGATATAGATACTCATTCCTAATAATACATGTCAGACATCCAAAAATATATATTATGTATATAACGGGTATTTACATATTTTAATAAGCAGGTAAGTAGTGATATTTATTATGTAGTACGATAAAGTAACTGCATTATGCCTAATGGGAAGCATAATACAATCTTAAGAGAGTCATAGATACGATAGTCGAGCGCGAGGTTATGGGGGCGCTTAGGCTCCCCACTCAGCAGCATCGGAAGCGATCTACTGATTACAAAAGTCACATGCTGGACTTGGATAACTTGGAAACTGTACGAACGCCCGGACCTTCCCATACTTCGAACATGCGTAATCAATTAGACCAACTCTGATAACTTTTATTGCACCTAGATCTTGCATAGATCATCGATTAAGTTACTGCATTATGTCGAATGGGAAACGTAGTACAATCTAAAAGCAACGGCAACCACCTCCGCTTTTATACCGACCTGCGTAAATGTCTCTTCACGTTACACTTGAAGGACCCCTTTGTCATAAGAATAGTAGAGCCTCTACAAGGTCCGATTGTTAGAGTACCAACATCATATATACTTCTGCCACGCGTCTGCTATGTTACTATGTTTCTGTTCAATGAGTGCGGTTATAAACATAAATTTACAAATGAAGCGTTTTTTCCGATTGCCTTAAAATTTTGTTAAGTTGGGGTGCGCATGTTTGTAACAGTTTTTTAATTATTGCAACTACACGGGACAACTGGAACCAAGTTATAAATTCATTCATCCATAAAACGTAAATGACATAAACAATTTACTTTTATAACATTTAAATAAACGAATTTATCAGTATTACTCGTGTTTTCTCGCTGTGGAATCGTCGTAATCATTAATCAAGAGGTAACAAATGTAGAAACAATACCACTTGCCAACCGAGCTCTAGCGACCCTCGGCACGCTGTGATTTATAGGGGTTGTCAAATCACGACCTGCATCATTGTTATGTGTCGGCCGCTTACGACTTGTTACTAAATTAAAATTATTCTCGACTATATTTCATTTCTAATAAATATATAAAAACCGCTATGGATTATATGCAGGAAGGTTATTAGAACTTTTTATTTATAGATATAAGAAGCTGAAAATTTACGTTAAAATAGTTATCAATTATATTATTAAAATAAAATTACTAAAACCTTGAATGAAATGGCGGGATCTAACTGAACATTCTTATAGGCAAGTGACATAAGTGTGTTGCTAGTTTGAAAATAAAAATTCAAATAATAAAGAATGACAGTAATGGTTAAAATTCATATTAAGTTTGTCAATTTCCTAAAGAAAAAAAAACAGACTTTTTTTATTGATAACACGAAAGGTTTATATATTTAGATTAGATAAAAACTCATTTGCTAGATAAAAAAAAGAAAATTAGTTGACAAATAAAGGACGTTTTTTGATGTCTTTCCCTATTTCTATGTATATTCCATATACACCTTTTCTTTTGTAATATTTCCGGTGTTTAAATGATAACTTAACGGTTGGTAGATTAATGGCTGGGCTGTTGACTGTAAACATTAATGAAACTGGTTGTTCAAATAATTATTTATTTATAAGTATGCAGCTATGAACAAGTCAATTCTTAAAATGTTGATACATGTAGAATATCCACTTACGATATAGTTACGATTGCATTTTTATTTACAAGAATATTAATATCTAAATGTTACATACAGTAATTCAACGTGTTGCATTATTTTCATTATTCTGCATTGCAGTTTGTAGCCAAGACCACATTTGGAATTAAAGAAAAGTCCATATACTTTAAAATAGTTACTACCTTGATATAAGGGGTGTTTGTAAGGAATAGGTATATACTTCATAAGGATAAATAGATCAATAAATAACCTTAAAACTATATAAAGAGATCAACTTTCATTCAAATACCTACTCGTACACTTATCACAGCTTATTAATTTACAAATATTATTTCACAGTCCGATTTACTCCTTTGGTCGTATCATTTAATTTTATGTCAAAACCGGTCCTGACTTTACACGAACATTATTATTACAGAAAATATTTAATTAAAATTTATTTACAAAACGTAGGTACTTGGTACTTTTGTTAGATAAATTAATATTCAAAAGACAAAAAACGCTTGCCTATAATAAATGAATTAGGTTTCTTTCGACTCAGTTATGAAAATTTTGGAAGACTGAACAGAATTTTTCGTGACTAAAATAATTAGGTTATAAATTAATTTTATTTTCTTACTTGATACTGGCAACAATTTACAATAATAATTAAAATACACGCTTATGTTGACGTTTTTGGTGAATATAGCTACATATCAGCGGGAGTAGAGGCCGGTGCCGGTGTCACCGGTGGTGGTGATGTAGCTCTCGCAGCGGCGAGCGCCGCCGCGTGCCTTCGAGCTTTCAGTCGAAGGTCTGCGATGGAGGAGGAGCGACATCGCGCTGCAAGCGCTGCAAGACTCGCATACGGTGGACATAAAGCAGCCGCTGCGGCCGCTGCAGCGCTTGCATACTAAACCAGAAAAGTTTTTTTTTAATTTTATTTTTGGCAATCAATCTTTCAGATTATTACTGCCGTTGTCACGTAGTTAATAATATTACAAGCGTCGTGCGATCATTTCAATATTGAGCGTCGTGTGAATCAATATTCTAACAAGATGGTGGATCCCTTGTTAGAACCTTCCAGGGAGTTTTTGTGGCATCTCAGAATTTCATGCTCCGTGGTATTATTTTCCGTTCACTTCATTTATGCACAATAAGCTAACAATACTACGTAAAACACTACCAAATTTACAAAATATAGAGTTCAATAACACAAGATCATGAATAAAATATAAAATCCACTACATGACAGACTAAAACGTCAAAAACTCCAAGAGTTCTAATTAAAACTATTCACCGAAACGAAGCCATTAACCTAACTTGTGTAAGGTTCGAGTGCGAAAGTAAGATCACCACATTCATTTCTACCGCATAGCAACAGTCTTTCCATTGCCGATAAAAACAATGAATTACACACATTATTTAGTTCCGAGTACGTCTACCTTATAAATATTCTTCTAATAATAGCCGTATAATATATTCTTTAAAAATTTCACACATTTTATAATCTGTCGTCACATTAAGGTGCTCGATCCACCGTTAGTAAGGTATACTTATAACGTAGCCAGCACTATATTACTTTTAATATTCCTTGTAGTCTGGTGACGCTGTTAAGACCTTGCTGGGTCAATACCGTGATTAGATCGAGAAAAAAAATCTAATATTCCTTCTAACCGTACACATTATACAGAGTAGCAATTATTCTTAAATAAAAAAAAAGACAGATGTTTGTAATTTCATAATTATGGGAAGTTATTCACCTGGTGAGCGGCAGCAGATAGTAATGCCGAGTCAAAAGGAGCAAAAGCAGCTGCTGTCGGCGGGTGAGGTGTTAACGCTGGCAAGGGAGGCGTCGGCGGCGGAGCGCGTGGCACAGCAGACAGCCGAGGCACAGACACGTAAGGTGCAACACGACACGGTTCTAATGGAGTCCCGCTTCCACTAACTAAAAGACCTAATAGGAACAATAAAGTCAGATTTGATTTCTTTTTTATCAAAGTTTTTTAATAAACATGTAAAATACCTAAAGAAAAATGTCAATGTATGAAAAAACAAGTAGAATGTTCTAGATTATTTTACGTATTTATTTCGATAGTAATTAACATGTATTAGGAATATAAATTAGCCCTCTAATCTCATGTCACAAAATTACAACTATAGAAATGATTAAATGTCAGCTAAAAACGGTTAATTCTGATCATGTATCAGCGTAATGTAAACTGAAATGTTCCCCGTTCTTTTAAGAAAATGGAAAATTTAGGTATTACGTACGTGTTTTGTCATCGTTGATTTACTGAAACTTGGTTATTAGTATGGTATTTTAATTGTAATCAACATACTTATTTAATTTTTAATATTGTAATTAACATTGTAGCACCATACTGTTTTAAGCGCAGTATGCACTTTTTTGAGTAATATATTTTGTAAACCCAAAAAAAGACAATTTTTTTATATTATAGAAGGCAAACGAACAGGTGGGTCACCTGATGTTAAGTGATCACCACCGTCGATAGACACTAGCAACACCACGGGAGTCGTAAGTGCGTTGCCAGCCTGTGTTGGGGGAGAGTGGCAATGGGGCTAGGGAGAAAGGGAGAAGAGTAGGGAGGAAGGTGAGGAGAGGTGTGCCTCCGGCGCTCACTGACCGAACGAAACGCAACAATGAAAGGACTGTCACTTCACGTCGGTTTTCTGCGAGAGGGTGATACTACCCCGGGCGAGCCGACACATTCATGCTGAAACCAGTAATAGCTTCAGCGTGGCTGGCTCTACCATTATGATATATTCAGTGTCTATACAATAACTGAACTCGAATAAAAACGACCAGAAAAAATTAGCATTTTGAAGAAACTATTTGCCGTTTAGAAAAGTTTTTATATGAATAAATAAATTATACAATGAATTTCCACTTTACAACTTATATAAATGTACAAAAAAGAACAATAACAGAACAAAAATACTGTGGTAACTCTGATTTCAATTTATAACGATAGTTTTGCTAAAGAATAATGATTTACTTTTTTTTAATTAAAAACCGGCGTTACCAATGGTTTTTTTAAAGTTAAATTGATCTCATGCACCCTATAAAGTAATGGATCGTCGACATATACGTAGTTTAAAAAATATTAGGAGCAGTGATTACATTAGAAATTCGTGTTATCCAACGCTATGTTAGCAATACCTTAACACTAATCAAACCGTGATATCTAAATTGTGATCACATTAATATATTATCGGGCAACGAAGAAATGCATTACACCGGGTAAAAAACCTTTTATTCTCCTTAGGCAGTATCATCTTCTTCAAATTTCCTTGAGAGAGTAGCCTAATCTCACAAGGGTGCAGTTTGTGCAAATGCTCCAGTCAGACCATCTGTTGTTAATTAGCTACCAGATAGTCCAAATAAAGTTACATAAAGATGATTTTAATTCTCGTGCACGGTGCTTGTTTCAGTTCTAAGACAAGGCAATTGCAAAAGACTGTTTGGGCTCAAGAACACTATTTATGGGAAAATGGTTCATTTTGCTTACGAGTCTCGGTTTGGGTTTTATACAGATTCAGGAAAAACGTAGGTCTGGAGAATTCCAGGTATACAAAGCCGACTTAGCATCCACAAGACGTCGCACATGAATTGCGACTGATAAAGCTGCTCTTCGGAAACACGAAGACACTGTTTTGGGCTGGTTTGGAGAGTCACCAAACTTCGAATACGTTTGAAACATATCATAGTAAATAGCTTTCAATAGTTTACCGTTAATTTTGACCACACAAGGTAAACTTTTTGTAATTTGAAACTAACAACCTCAACCTTAACGAGACTTCGATATATTCATTTTCAGTACGAATAACCGGTGCATATGTGTTATTAACGTCCGGGCTGGGACATCGATCATTGAATATTATTTAGTTTATGACAGTTAAAAAAAGACTTTTAGCAAATTAATTGTGATACTTGTAAATTTAGCGATATGTGGAGTTTTTTGTAAATATATTTTTCCCATAAAAAAACCCCGAACAGTTTTACTTTCCTTTTTGTTATCACAGATCATAAAGTAAGTATTCTTAGCGTACCTAGTTTAGAAATCAATTAAAGTTCTTTTACAAATCAATCAAATGTAAAATGTGCCTAGGGAATGTTAATATATTTTATATCAGGTATATATAGGTAAGACCCGTATTATACCGTTTTTACCAATTTAATGCTTATTTACAAATGAGTCTTCTTTTTCTTTAAAATAGTTAATTGTTAAATTGAAAATGTAATAAGTACAATATTAAAGTGGATGAAACAAGTTAATCGAGTTGAGCTCGTCGGGAAATCCGCATCGATCCGACTCGATTGGCAGAGACAAACGAGCACTACACAGGCAGCGAGCGAGGCGCGGTGTAGCGTAGCGTGCGGCACAAATCCACCGAGATCCGTTCCCAAACTCCACTTAATTAAATTGATATTTAAGTAAAGCATAATTTGCTCGTAAATTAAGTGAGATTCGTTGTTTATAGCCGCCTGACGGGCGAAGTGGGCAATTAATAAATTAACGCGAACTCGCCCCAGTTAAGGTATTTTGTGGGTCTCGTCTAAAAGATTCATTAAATTAATTATTCTCCGCCTAACACTTTCTTTGCCGTTTATAGAAGAAAGGATTTTTTAATTCTATCGTGTAACAATTATTCTCTTACCCGTTTTTAATCTGTATAAGTTCGGTTCGAAGTTTAAATACAATTCCGTTAACAAAGATTTTACTTCGTAATATTTGTTATAGCGTTAATTTGTGTAATGTTTTGCGTATCTTCTTATTCGTAGATAATTTATTTAGCCAATTATTATTTATAATTATATAGCTTAACATTTTAAGTGTTGCAGAAATACAACAATAGAAAATCAAGGTGAGTATTAATATAAATGTAAAGGTGTCGCAAGAGTATATTACCCGAATAGGCCTCCCACGGCAGCGGCTCAAGCCTAGCTTCGATCCCTCGGTAGGGTGCCCTTGAGTGCGTTGCTTGTGCGATACGGTGACACACAAATATACATCACCGCTACTACACTACACGATCACCCCCACACGCGTGCACGCCTATACTCTTACACATAAAAGTGGAAGGGTTTACTTTTTTTTCCCCTTATCGAACTGAAAAACTCTCAATTTTCCGATAATAAATATATGGAGGAGTTGTTGAGGCGTGTATGCTTGGTACACATATACGTTTCAACAATTCATACATATATGAATAGTTAGCTAGGTAAACTAAGATAGGTCGCGATTTTGCATGCAACAGGCAACAGCCAAGCCGAGGTGTGCCGTGCACCCTTGAGCTGGTTGCCAAAATAAAATTGGCTGAGTGCCTTAAGCGCTCGCCTTAGTAGTCCGTTGAAGGTGTTAAGACCTTGCTGGGTCAATAGCGTAGTCACTTCGAAAAAAAAAAAAAAAAAAGAGTATATTTTCCATACGTCACTAAAACTGTTACATCTAAAAAGTATAGCAAATACTCGTCTGAAATAAAAAGGTGTAAAAAACCTATTTTTATTTTAAATTTGGTTTTGAATCACAATGATCGCTTTCCTGTGACTATACGTCATGTTTACTTGGAACTGTGTCCAGAAAACCAGGATTTCAATTAAAATAACTTATCGTCGTAAATGCTTATGTACTTTTTATATAAATTATTTATATCTTTATTTTATTTTCTTCTTTATAGACCCCTTACGCGTTTGGAGATGTGGACCCATTTTATGGACCGTATAATATGTTACAGTAAATTTTCAGACATTTGTAAACTAGTGTATCCTTTCGTTACATATTTATAAAACGTAACGTCTCTCAATCTGTTTGTAATTGTATTTATAAATCAGGAGTTATTTATTATTTAGCTATTCGTCGAAAATAATAACATTTGGTGGTTAGTTTGTGTAAAGAAATTGCTGAGGAAGATAAAATGCACTTTAGTATCATATAATACCTGTACCTGTATTGACAGTTTCAGTGGAAGGCGTTTCCTCCACAAAACTTTTATCTAAGTAAAAATAATTGAGCAAGTAAATTTACACAGCAAACTTTACACGAAAATTAGCAAAATAGGAATGCTTGGCTCATATAATATTATGAAACTGCAACGAGAAAATGTAATTCAGACATATAACGACATTGTAAATATAATTCAAATTCGATAGTCTATGTAAATGTTGAATGTATTCGAAAAAAGTAATACTAACATGCACATAAATGTGGAAAATTCGAGAGACGGGTAAGCAGGGCGGGCGGGAACTACGCGTGTTGCTACTGTAAATCAGATCCACTCCGGTCGCCGTCAGCATTATCAAAATGGATGTTCCCCGCGTGTATGAGTTATTTCCATATTTGACACCGAATTACTTTCGAGAAGTGCTGACATAAATATACAAAGTGCGCGTCCGGTGGCGCCCCCTACCGCCGCCCCGCGGCCCTGCGACCGCTGTGCATTTATTTGATTAACTCTGAGTTGTTTAATTTAATCGAATTAGAAGGTAAGCCGGGGTCCTATTCCTGTCTCTTTCACTCGTTTATTTTAAAGCATTTCGAACATCTTTACAGCGGTTTCCTGCGCAATAAAATATCGCCACCCTCCCATTTCGCGAATAAGTTTACAATTTTATGAACAGGGGAACAATTAAGAGTCGGCGTTGTGTATTCTTTTTTTTTACAGATTTCTTGACTGTTCTGATTGTTTTTATAGCGCGCGCCGAGAACAGCGAAGATTCATATCTTCGTTAAATATGAATACTTAATTTTATGAAGATTCACTTCACTGTTTTTGTGATTAAACAGAGGAGGATGAAAACATGTTGTTTCAGATAAATAAATTATATCAAATTATATATCTATGTAGAGGTATGGAATATCGACTGGTGTTAGTGTATAGTGCCAGTGTTAATAGATAATATATGAGGGACTTAGGATATGAAGATTGGATGAAGAGATTTTTATTTACTGTTTAAATATAAGGAACACTTATCTGTTTTTTAGATACTTTAAAGATACAATAATAATATCTAAATAATAAAATGTTTCTTACACGACGTTTACCTATGTGCTGTGTATATTTTGAAAACATTTGTTAATTCGTCTTTGTAAAATCGATGACCATTTCTTATATTAAATATCATATTATTTTCTTTTAAGAACCTAAAATACATTAATGTGTTTTAAATATTTAGTATTCGCGAAATAATCGAAATGGTTTTAAAGCACAAATTATTCAAAATGTTATCAATAACATTTATTACTTACGGTTGAGTGTTATAAAACCGCAAACGATTGCGCGAATCAATAACGCCGGGAGTCTTGGCGCTCAGTTAAAGGGGCATATCATAACGTAACAAATTACCGTTTCATTTCACTTTATATGATTATTCTCGTGTTAACCCGGGGTAGTCGCCGAGCGAGAGGGGCACATAAGTTAATAAGACATTTAGCAGGGGACGGCGGGATTGCGTCCGAATGGCTCCCGCGGGGAATCATTTTATTCGATTCCGTCGAGCGACTTTTTTCCGCTTTACGCTCCGTTTAGCGGTCCTCCGGTACTCTAGTGCTCTCGCAATCATGAGATAGTGCGATTTTCGCGAATAACCGACGGCCCCATCTCTTTTCCTGACATGACATTATCAATGAAGACAGCGCATTACCACTAAACATGTACGTTATAACATCAGATTAAATGTTCCTCTTATTGTGTTAGTACGAATGTTGGGCAATCAGTTTAATGTTGGGAGTAACAGACAAAAGGAAAAGAAAGGATTTTATTGACAATAGAAGAGGTTAGAGTTTACAATTGTATTAGAATTATACTGTTTTAACTGACAATATTTTCCATTTTTTTCTCAAATTGACTAATCTCACAACCCAGCAAGGATTTAACAACTTCACCTGACTACACAGACTTTTCCAATATTGACATTTGTATATACTCAGAATCAGGAAGAAAAAGGATATTTTTTACTTTATTTTTGGAAATCAATTTTTCAGATTATTACTGTCATTGTCATGTAGTCAATAATATTACAAGTGTCGTACGATCGTTTCAATATCAAGCGTCGTGTGAATGAATATTCTAACAAGACCGTGGATCCCTTGTTAGAACCTTCCAGGGATTTTTGTAGCATCTCAGAATTTCATGCTCCGTGGTATTATTTTCCATTCTCTTCACTTATGCACAATAAACTAACCATTTTACATAAAACACCACCAACTTTACACAATATAGAGTCAAGTAACACAAGATTACGAATAAAATATAAAATCCACTACATGACAGACTGAAATCCCGCCAAAAACTCCGGAACCATAAAGTAGTAGTAGTAATAATATTCGTCCAATAGGACAGGCGAAGGAATTAATCCATACTGCCAATTCTGACAAAATCCACTACATGACAGACTGAAATCGTGCCAAAAACTTCAGGAAAAGGTTCATCTAATAGGGTTCTTTATTAACATATATTCGCTTTTGTTCTCTCTCAAATAACACTTAATCAAAAGAGATCACATATTTTACCTGATCGCGCGCGCTAGAGTTATTTCTTCAATTTGTGTATTTGTTATTGTAGATGTGCCTTGCGACGTAGTAGTTTAATATTGATGAATATGCATCAAGTTAATAGTTTCAATTTTTTCTTTATTATAGCCTATATATTGTAATAAAATATAATATTTCATATACAGTAGAACCTGGAAAAGGTAAGAAGAACCTCTATAACTCCAAAAATAATCTGTTCCCTTTCCCTCAGTGCCTAAAACCTCTATTACTTACAATACGCAATATCTATAACTTCAACTAATAATTTTAGTATTAGCCCTCAGTTACTCAAAGTAATGTTTCGGTGAGCTCTGTAACATAAACTCTCTGTCAAGGAATCATTTCGAATGAATGTACAAAGCAAAAAGATTTTCGATATTTATTGGTTGCATGTGTTTACAAGTTAAATTGTTAACACAAAAATTAACAATACTAACATACGCTGATAAATTAAAAGCAGTGAAAAGTGGATTAATTAGGAAAAAATATTGCGGCTCAGCTTGGAATACACGAAAGTACATTATTACTAATTAAAAAAGAAAGCAACTATTGAAGAAACGAGAATCTGGAGAAAGTCTTTTATATAAATTGCTAAATTCCCTATTTTGGAGCAATGTTTATTTTTGTGGTTCACACAGTGATCAAACTAAAACACCAGTGTTACAGACCTATAGTGGAAGCAAAAGCTGATGAGTTCACAAATTCGCTGAAAATCCATAACTTTAAAGCCAGCACTGACTGGTTAAAAAACTTTGAGAAACCGCATGTTTGGCCTTCAAGAAAGTGCGGGTGTAACATAAACCCTTGAAAAGTTAAAAACTCCATAACTTAAAATATTCTGTGTTTTCCTTGAATTTTAACATATCGAAGTTCTACTGTAGTCTAATAATGCGACATATTACTTATCTAATAGTTAGATATATTTTAACAATTAAGCGTTTTTATTAATATTGTCCACTTTAATTATAGAAGTTTACATGTTACAATTTTACAGTTTAATGAATCCTTGAGTGTGATTTCGGTAACAGATAATCACTGAAATTCTACATATGTAAGTTTATTCATCCCAGCAAGCACACATCCCTTAGATAAATTTAATCATGACCACGGAGGGGAGGTCAGTCAGTCGATTGCTAAGTGCGTTGTGCAATTCCCTGAATTTATCGCTTCGCGTGTAGATACAGTTCTTGGGATTTTTTTACCGTGTTCGCGCAGATTTCCGCCTCGACCCGCCATTTTAATTATTCATCCGCGTGAGTTATGGTCGAATTAAAAAACTGTTAGAGTCGGACCGGGCTGCGTGGTGCCGCGCCGCCGGGGAATGTAATCGAATTAGACCGAGTCATGGAGAATAGTGAATACTGAATACATAATATTGTAGTATACTCAGAATAGAACCTAAGACAATAGAGTGCGTACTTGCGTACAACCATAAACTCGCACATTTTGAGCTCTTCGATAGTGTATGCGCAGTAGTTAAATACAAATCAAAGTATTGTGTTATTTCTTTATTTTTTTACTTGAATTAAATTTTGTAGTAATAGTTTTGAACAATATATGCATATTGAAAATGTATTGTGCTGTACAAATAACAATAATATCAAGTATGAGAATATAGTTTCACACACAGAACTTTAGTTCCTAAGAAAGCATAATAATTATCTAAATAGGTGATTCGCACACATCTTTACTAATATTATAAATGTGGATGCGAGTTTTTTTTTTGTTTATTCCTTGTGTTTTTACGCCTTAACTACTCAATCGATCATCATGAGATTTTGTAAACTCGTTGTGACGCGTACAGAAAATAGCATTCGCTTCCTTTTATCCAGAAGAAAAGTTGTTTCCGAGGGATAAGTCAAACGTCAAAGTCAAAGTCATGGGCAAAAGTTAGTATTATATATTAGCTAATCAGTCCACGCGTTACTGTGGCTCATTTATTATATCATTACATATTGATAAGAATTCATGATTATTGTTGTTGATAATATGATCAATAAACATCACTTAATGATTTAAGTAATTTTTAAAATATGAAACTAATTTATGTGACTTAAATACAAAAATTAGACATATACTGTTGATGACATTTTGCAGGCATTAATAAGCGCTACAACTTTTCCCTAGAACTCAATCATATATCTCTCATCGTTAAAGCAGCGTTTGTAAGATACGATTACGTTCGACCGTTTTTTCTCCGACTTACTTTGCAAATCCCGCTACCGCAACAAGTCTTCATTTTTCGGATTAATATATAGCCTATAATACTCACAAATAACGTGGCTTTCTATTGGTAAAATAATTTCCAAACCGGTTTAGAAGATTCAGATATTACCCTCTACAACCTCACAATCTTTACCTCTTTATAATATTAGCATAAGTATATATAGACATTTCAAATCCAGACACAAAACGGACAATTATGTTCATCACCCAAACGTCAATTATGTGCGGGGTTCGAACCTGCGAGCTGTCGGCTCATTAACAGAATGCAGATCATTTTGTTATTACGTATAAGTTCTATTCTAATCTCTGAAAAATAAATCTTAAACAATATGTACATGCTTATTATATATTTTGGTAACCAATTTGAAATCACATTAATATAGATTAACAGATTTTACCTTTATGCATTTGGCTCTCATGTTTCCGACACTTGGCACGTCGATTTTGAAACCACACCTATAAAAAATATTATCTAGTTTAAATATATAATGTTATTTAGAAATTGTAAAAATAATTCGTATATTAAAACACGGGGGAACCTGTGTCGGTAATATTCAGTAAATAAGCTAATAAGCCCTACCGCACAAGACACTAAGTATCCGATAAGTCCATTTATTCTATCTATTAGCGAAATATGAAATATCAACGAAAGGGAAGTTGTGAGATTCATTCGGTAGTCCGGTGAAGCTGTTAAGACCTTGCTAGGTCAATAGCGTAGTCAGTTCGAGAAAAAAAAGAGATTCATTCCTAAATATAAAAAACAAACTGCAGTCAACGAAATACAACAAACTGCTGTTTAATACTTAACTCTTTAAGAAGAATGACTAAAATATCCTATTTACAACTTTTTCCGTAATTTATAGTTTGTATTTAGTCACTGCTATTTAATTCTTACAATCCTTCTACCGATTAGTTAACCTAACTTTGTTAAATTTCACTATTTCTACTTATTTCCTGTGCGACAGTGTAATGATTCTCATGGTACTCAAATTATACTGTGAAAAACAAAATCTATCTACTAGTGAAAGTCTTGTTAAAATCGGTTCCTTCATTTCAGAGATTATTCCAGACATTTAAATATCATTACATATTATAAAACAAAGACCTCTAACGCGTCTGTGTGACTGTCTGTATGTTTGTTCGCAATAAACTCAAAAACGTTTCACGTATACAGTTTTCATCAGTAGATAATAAAATGAGGAAAGTTTTGGTATATAATTTGTCAAGGTTTGTTTTTATTATCAGGACGGAACAACGTCCGCTGGGTTCGCTAGTTGTTTATAAATAGCTATCCGCCCCAAGCTATTCAGGGGTCTACTAAATCAAATTTCTTTTTATTTTACTTTTGAACAATTGATCATTAATCTATAAATATATTTGAAGATCTCATTACTATCTTCTGTCTCGCTCACTCACTGGCGATTCTATGAAGAGATTTTTGCACCTTCATTTCTAATTTTTCCATATGATTTTTATTTCTATCATATACGGGTTGATTGTTCCTGACATTCAAGACATGAATTTGCAAAGGCTTCGACAAAATATAGTATACGGCTTTGATAGGAACCATAGAGTAGTAGTAATAATATTCGTCCAATAGAACAGGCGAAGGAATTAATCCATACTGCCAATTCTGAAGTTGTCAATATATGTGGTACTTGTATATTCTGTAGTGAGTTTTATTCTATGTTCAAGTTAATATAAAGACATACGCACCAAATCTATACTAATATTATAAAGCTGAAGAGTTTGTTTGTTTGTTTGTTTGTTTGGTTGAACGCGCTAATCTCAAGAACTACCGGTCCGATTTCTTTCAGTGTTAGTTAGCTCATTTATCGAGGATGGCTATAGGCTACATATGATCACGTTAAAACCAATAGGAGCGGAGCACTAATGAAGAATGTCTTAAAATCGGGCTATTTTTAGAGCATCCGCTGCGTGTCAGTGTCAGTATTATATGCGTTGCCATGGTAACATGATAACATTCTATCGGAAATATTATTGGGGTTTATTTTGTGTTCCTGTTCAAAAGTTTATTCTAGGTTATTTTTAATTCCAATTTTTGATTATAACTAGTACGTTGCTATCGCAAACATTTTTAAAGTCTATTTTGTGCTACTATTCTAAAAGGTTAGTAGTAATAATATTCGTCCATCACAATACAGGCGAAGTAATTAATCCATACTGCCAATTCTGAAATTGTCAATATAGGTAGTTCTTATGTATTCTCTATATATAAGCGCCAAATCTTCTATATAATATTTCGTAAATTTTTATCTTCTTAATTTTCAAGACCCCAGAATACATGCTCCGTGATATTATTTTTCATTTATTTCACTTAGCATAATAAACAAACCATATTACATAAAACGTCGCCAATTTAACACAATATAGAGTCAAATAACACAAAATTATGAATAAAATATAAAATCACTACATAACAGACTGAAATTCCGTCAAAAACTCCTCAAAAAGTTTATTCTACGTTAGTTTTGTTCCCAATTTTTAGTTTGTGATATATTACGTATTATAAGAATAAAGCGTGTGTATATTATATTCAAATAAATACTTTTTGATGAATACATATATCTGCTGTGCTACAAATATCAACTTTTTTTTTTAATTCTGTCGATATATCTGTTTGTTTATGTGTTCCGGGTAATCTCCGAAACAGCTGGACCTATATGAACGGTTTTGTTTTCTTAGAAATGACTACGCTATTGACCTAGCAAGGTCTTAACAGCTTCAACGGACTACAAGTAATATTTGAACGGGAATTTTACGGGCAAATAACTAACTAATTAGCTGTTTTATTTTAAGCTAGCGAGTTCAGCACAGGATACCCGATATTATATCTATATAATAAAAGATTGAACACATTGTTCGATAATGTATAGCTTAATATTTTCATTACTTTCTTATATAGTGTAAGTGAGCACTGAGGGTGATACATAGATAGTAGTTTAAAGTTCCAGCTATGTGGCTTATGATAAATCCCATCCCATTCGATACACTATTAGTATTCACATATATAATGTACATGCTACCTGTTACTGTAAATGATGTGCGTGTCATACTTACAAATATTTTTGAAAGAGTATTATTGTTATTTACATATGTAATAACAATTTTAAATTTAATTAATACATTCAAAAAACGCGTGCGGATCCGCGGGTAACAGCTAGTCTTCTATATAATATTACGTCAATTCCTAAGCATCTTTTTATCTTAATTTTCAAGCCGTTTCTTTTGCCAGTTCTGAAGTTGTCGATACGGATAGTTTTTATGTATTCTTTAGCCTGTTTTCTTGTAAGTCTAAGTTAATGTAAAGCCTTAAGCACCAAATCTTCTATATAATATTTCAGACATTTTTTATCCTATTAATCTTTGAATAATCATTAAAAAAAAATGTTCTGATATGTCCATGTATTATCAGGATATTGATATTCAAGTGTCGTGCGGTTATTTCAACATTATAAAAAGGTGGTTCTCTTGTTACAACTTTCCTGAGAATTTTTGTGGCATCGCAGAATTCATGGTCCGTGGTATTATTTCTCATACACTTTACTTATGCACAATAAACTAACCATATTACATAAAACACCATAAACTTTACACAATATAGAGTCAAGTAACACAAGATTATGAATAAAATATATAATCCACTACACGATAGACTGAAATCCCGCCAAAAACTCCGGAACCATAAAGTAGTAGTAATAATATTCGTCCAATAGGACAGGCGAATGAATTAATCCATACTGCCAATTCTGAAGTTGTCAATATTGTGGTTCTTGTATATTCTGTAGTGAGTTTAATTCTATGTTCAAGTTAATATAAAGGCATACGCGCCAAATCTTCTATATAATATTTCGTAAATTTTTAAGCATATTTTTTATCTTAATTTTCAAGTTGTTGCTGAAGTTGTCAATACGGATAGTTCTTATGTATTCTTTAGTTTGTTTTCTTTTATGTCCAAGTTAATGTAAAGGTATAAGCGCCAAATCTTCTATATAATGTTTCAGACATCTTTTATCTTCTTAATCTTCGATTAATAATTGAAAAAAAAATGTTTTGAAATATCCGTGTGTTGTCAGGATTAGTCAGGAGATCGATATTAAAGTGTCGTACGGTTATTTTAACGTTATAACAAGATGGTGGTTCTCTTGTTACAACTTTCCTGGGATTGTTTGTGGCATCTTAGAACTTCATGGTCCGTTGTATTATTTTTCATTCACTTCACTTATGCACAATAAACTAACCATATTATATAAAACACCACCAACTTCACACAATATAGAGTTAAGTAACACAAGATTACGAATAAAATATAAAATCCACTACATGACAGACTGAAATCCCGCCAAAAACTCCGGAACCATAAAGTAGTAGTAGTAATAATATTCGTCCAATAGGACAGGCGAAGGAATAAATCCATACTGCCAATTCTGAAGTTGTCAATATATGTGGTTCATGTATATTCTGTAATAAGTTTTATTCTATGTTCAAGTTAATATAAAGGCATACGCGCCAAATCTTCTATATAATATTTCGTAAATTTTTATCCATTTTTTTTAACTTACTTTTCAAGTCGTTTCTTTTGCCAATTCTGAAGCTGTCAATACGGGTAGTTCTTATGTATTCGTTAGTCTGATTTCTTCTATGTCCAAGTTAATTTAAAGGCATAAGCGCCTAATCTTCTATATAAAATTATATATATATAGATATTTTTTATCTACTTAATCTTCGAATAATCATTGAAAAAAATGTTCTGGTATCTCCAAGTGTTGAGTAGATAAAATCAAATTTAAGTTTAAATTTGATTGAAGAAGGCGTTCCTTTGTGGAACTCCATCATTGAATAATAAGGTGGATGCTACTTTGCACTTCCGCCTTGAAGTATAATATGGTTAGTTTCCAGGTGGAAGTGCAAAGTAGCATCCACCTGAGTATTTAGGTTTAAAATTATAAGGATAAGTTAGGAGATCGATATTCAAGTCAAGTGCCGTGCGGTTATTTCAATGTTATAACAAGGTGGTGGTTTTCTTGTTACAAATTTCCTGGGAATTTTTGTGGCATCGCAGAATTCATGGTCCTTGGTATTAATTCTCATTCATTTCACTTATGCACAATGAACTAACAACATTAAATAAAACACTACCAACTTTACACAATATGGAGTCAAGTAACACAAGATTATGAATAAAATATGAAATCCACTACATGACAGACTTAAATCCCGCCAAAAATTCGGAACCATAGAGTTTCGCCAACCAGAACGTAATCTATGGTATAGAAAAGTTTCAACAATTAAATACTACTTTAGAAAAGATTTACAATTCTTTCGAATACATTTACCTCATTATTACGAAGTCGCCTATTTAGAAGTATTGCAAGTATTGCATGTACATAGTATTGTAATAGTGTAGCATTATTATAAAGAAGGTAAAAATGTATTCACAAGTCATGCGATTTCTATTGAATTCAATTTCGACAATTGATTGAGTAAACAGGGGTAATCTCGATTGGTGGATTGTCGAGTAATCGTGTTACAGACACACATGTATCACTACGTCGCTATACAAGTTGTGTACGAGACAGACAAACAGAGGGTAACCGCATTAGCGATGAGGACACGCGCTGCAGTGATTGCATATTGCAATGTAAAGTTAACTAAATATAAGTACTATTTGCCTTTATATTTAAACCTAATTACGTGTATACCGGTAGAATTAACTATTTCACGTGATTAAGGACTGTAGCTTCCTGCAGTTGAGCTCGGATAAGAATGCAACATAAGATAAACGTAGAAACCTGTGATCACATCAGGAGAATTGCAGACAGACTGGTAAGTGGTAGAGCCACGCTGAAGCTATTACTGCTTTTAACATGAATGGGTCGGCTGGCCCGGGGTAGTACCACCCGACTCACATAAACAGACACACTCACGTTAAGTAAGAGCGCTTGGATTGTTGCGTTTCATTCGGTCAATGAGAGCGCCGGAGGCACATCTGCCCTCTCCTCACCCCCCTTCCCCTTACGCTGCCCGCTCCACCCTTCTTCCAACTCCCCAAGCACAGGCTTTTATATAAAACGTATATATAATTATTTTTATATAACTTTTATATAAATATTTTCATCTGCTACGTAAACGAAGACGCGAGTTAACTAGCGTTAGCCTAAAGTAATTATTCCACGCGAACGAAGTAGCGGGCAGAAACTAGTAATAGTACAAGGATAATAAACAAGCATGTCTTTTTTACATCAGAAGGCAAACGAACAGATGGGTCACGTGATCTTAAATGTTCACCACCGACAGGAGACACTAGCAACACCGTGGGAGTCGCCAGTGCGTTGCCAGTCTGTGTTTAAGGGGCAGAGAGGGAAAGGATAATTGAGAGGGTGGAAAGGAGAGGGAGGTGGGCCTCCGGTGTTCTCACTGACTGAACGAAACACAACAATTCAAGCACCATTACTTCACGTCGGTTTTCTGAAAGATTTAGTAACCCGGGCGAGCCGACCCATTCATACTGAAACCAGTAATAGCTTTAGCGTGGCTCTACCACTTACTAACATTAAATATAGATAAGTTTTTTTTATTTTTTATTTCGAACTGACTACGATATTGATCTAGCAAGGTCTTAACAGCTTCACCGAACTACTAAGGCGAGCGCTTAAGGAACTCAACCGAATTATTTTTGGCAACTAGCTCAAGGGTGCGCGGCACACCTCGGCTTGGCTGTTGCCTGTTACATGCAAATCGCGTCCTATCTTAGCTAACCTAGCTAACAATTTATATATGTATGAGTTGTTGAGACGTATATGTGTATCAAGCATACACGCCTCAACAACTCCTCCATGTATTTATTATCGGAAAATTTATAGATTAGTTAAAGTACGCTTGGTCTTAAATACTATTGTCATATTTAGGTGTGTGCTGCAGAGGAAGCCTATCTTCTAAAAACCGGTGGGTGATAAAGTCGATATGCATATTTAAATTGATATGCGGGCATTCTAGACTGAGTACAAAGACACGCACCTTTCTAAAAACTTTAAGGATGAATACATCGCAAACACGTTCGCGAACGTTTGTGGTGACAATACACAGGATGGATATGATTCTCCTTGACATGTCCATCAATGGCGAATCTTACTATCGATCGTGAGCACGTATGTGACTGACGAAGACAAATTTTGTTTTAAATATCCTTTAGTAGGGCACACAGTGCCATACATAGGGTGTATGTAGGATTCATGTGTTGGAACTCGATAAAATGAGGGATTTAAAATTATACTTCACAGCTTAGATCAACAATAACAATTGTTATTGTTGATCTAAGTTTCACAGTAAACAAGACAGTTTTGTTACGATGGTATATTTCAGTATCAGATCGTGTAAAACGGTCAAGACTTGTGTATATATGATTTCGGAATATGCATCTAGTGTAGATAATGATACTTTTCTGGGCAATCGTGATTGTATTTTACTGTTTTGTAGTAAATACTACATCAAGAATTATACAATTATTTTTAAGAGTCCTTTTAAAACGATGTAACCCGTTCTTGCGTAGTCAGTTCGAGAAAAAAACCGTTTTTGTCGTTAAATTTTATGTCATGATAAAATCATGCGAATACATTTTGTTATTATTGTTATTCTTTCTTTTGACAATTAACATTTAATGAAGTAATTATCCTCAACTTCGTGGCGTATAATTAAATTGATTAGTTACCTATTTATTCAAAATCAGAACAAAATTTTTAAAGTTAATATCATTACTCATTTTATATCACTTATCCGAAAACATTACTTTTGAGTACTATGAGTACTACCCACTTTCTTAAAATATTTATAACTAGCTGACCTGTGCAACTTCGTCTGCACCAAATTGGTTATCACTGGTTTCAATTGTATTTTTAAACGTGAAAAAATTGAATAAAACTGATACCCGATTGCAGCTACGACTACCGTTTCCAATTGTGAATCGAAACTATCCACGGATTCAATGAAACATATACCCAGATTACATGTGATTTTTTTTTAAATAAGCCTAGTACCCGTTCGTAGCATCATCTACCACTCCGTTGTTTGTAGTCCGGTGAAGCTGTTAAGACCTTGCTCGGTCAATAGCGTAGTCATTTCGAGAAAAAAATAATCATCTACCAGGATCAATTAAGATAAAAAGTAACCTACATAAAACTAAATAAATATCTCTACCACTTACTTTCTCGGTATCTTCAACTTGTATTAAAACTTTTTTATACTCCATTGTATTAAAGAAAAATATATGAACACCGTATCCAAGCGTCAAACATCGCGACGAAGCGTCAAATGTTCAAATGTCACTTGCTTGAAA
>JACEII010000005.1:9275278-9304386 GCA_014332785.1 Antheraea mylitta | reverse complement strand
CCCTGTGAACACGCATCACTCCGAAAGTACTGAACCAATCTTGACGAAACTATACATAGTGATAACTAATATTACGATATTACATCTAAGATACTTTTTGTCCCATAAAACGCGAAGGGTTCTCCAGGATAAAGGATTAAGGTCTAGAGTCTAAACCCGTATTACTCTGAAAGTACTGAACCAATTTTAACAAAAATTGGCACAGTGATAACTAATATCACAAGGCTACATCCAGGATACTATTTGTCCCATAGAACGCAAAGGGTTCTCCAGGATAACGAAAAACAAAAATTTGTGGTTAACGTAACTAGACTTTTTTGCGACACCAGGGGTGTCGCAAGTGCTTTGTCAACCTGTATATGGGGGAGGGGGAGGGTAAGGGAAGGGAAACGAGGAAGGGGAAAAGAGATGTGCCTAAGGCGACAGTGAGAGCAGTGACCGAACGAAACACTACAATGCAAGCACTGTTATTTCACGTCGGTTTTCTGTGAGAGGGTGATATTAGCTTGAACGAGCCGACCCATTCATGCTGGAAAATTTAGGACACCTGGGGCTACCTAACCGGCTGGTTAACGTCGTATTTTTAATGTGCATTTTGATTTAATTTATTTTGATTTATGATTAAGTTTAGGAACATTTTTTCCAGTAATTTTTAAACGCAATTAAAAACATGAGTTCATCACAGTAAGACACAGTTTCTATAAACAATAATGTGCCCGCTGATATATTTTATAAATCATATAGATAACTTAGCTTAGTTTAGCTCCGATAGGTCGCGATTTTTTCACAAACAAGCGACAGCCCAAGCCGAGGTGTGTCGTGCACCCTTGAGTTAGTCACCCAAACATCCCAAATCGGCTGAGTGCCTTCAGCGCTCGCCTCAATAGTTCGGTGAAGCTGTAAAGACTTTTCCAGGTCAACAGCGTTTTCATTTCGAAAAAAAAAGAAAAAAAAATAAAAATAATTTATGTCAAATAATTTTTATTCCATAGCAAAGAACAAATTTCATCTTATTAAATATTATTGATATTAAAATTTCACCATATACAATAAAACAACGATAAACGTATACGTATGACTTAGGACTGACGCCATCTTAGATATATGCGTCGGTTACATACGCTGCCACAATTATCGCTATCTTTATCGTGCAGCCAGTAGTGCACTAAACTATAGCTAAGTTATTGTATACACATATTATTTTTATAGCAATAAATCTGTATAAATATTGAGTAAATAACTGAATTAGTCTAAAATATGAATTTTGTACTTATTAATATCCAAATATAATTGTGATATAATTACTGCTATTACAACATGGTTTATGATTACTTTTATTTTTAATTTTCAAAAAATAACATCAAGCACATTAATGTCGATAGCAAAAATGTCTTTCAATAACATTTCCATTTTAATAACCTTTCAAAGTTAGTAAAAAAAACATCCTAAAATCATTTAACATCAATATTTTTGTCTGTAAAGGTACGATATGCACTAATAAACGCAACATTTACTGGTAGCCAGCCAGGTAGCTCGGACGTAGTTCGGATGAATAATGTATAAATCTGGCTTGATTGATTCTTTCCGGTATGAACTCTGCCTATGTAGGCAATTTCGCCAATATTATGGGCACTATGTTGTGAGTGGTACAGAGATTATTTATAAAAATATATTGGAATTAGATTTAAAATTCGTTTTCGCAACAGTTTCTTAGACACTATTAGACAACACTTAGAACACTTAGACAATAGTTATAAGCAAGTGACAGTTGAATTTTCGACGCGATGTTTGACGCTTCGACGTGGTGTTCATATATTTTTCTTCAATACAATGGAGTATAAAAAGGTTTTAATACAAGTCAAGATAGTTATGATAAAGCAAGTGGTAAAGACATTTATTTAGCTTTATGTAGGTTAGTTTTTATCTTATGTTAGCTACCCACCTCCGGTGCCGCTCGTGACTCGAGATACTAGCGCCAAATATTAGAGATGCGCATTGGTACTAGCGCCAAGCGCCAACATATAAGAGAGACACATTAACACTAACGCCATTTTATTATAGATACATAAATGATAATTATTATAATGATATAGATTCCAATGAGACATAATAGGAATTGATATTATTCATTTATTACTTGCATAACATTAGTTTTATTATAATAATAGTAACTGCTTTGACTTGCATAGTTTCACCTATAAAGGGCTAGATGTCTCTACTCTACACACATAATTTTATGTCTAAACATATTTCAGATACATAAATAACAATGATTTTATTGGAACGAAGTTCCTTATCGCGCGTTGTGAACGGGGGCTAGACGGAAAAAATTCTTACGAAAAGTTGTAACGACACATTTTGCTATAGTAAGCTATTGTAAGCTGTGCGGCGTCGCATGTTTCTCTGTCTGTCTCTCTCTCTCTCTCTCTATTATAGAAAGCAAGCCAGATAATTTCATTTCTATTTCGCATTGAACAGTGTGGTGTCGCGACGATTATTTTTGTTGAGTGTATACAGGTTTTTTGTAAATAATAAATAATAATTTAAATAAAATAGAATCCTAAACATATGTTTCCTACTTCAGTTACCACAAGCCAATTATTACGAAAATTGAGCCTACTGATTAAGTTTATATAACATTATATTTGTTAATAATAAAAAAAAATATTATTATAACTTAAAAAAATAAAATTTTATTACAATTCCTTCACTAATTAATCGAAAGGAACTTCGTTCCATCCGGGTGTCCCTTGACACCTCTCAAGTTTTTATAGAATTTATGTACGTAAATAATATTAATTTGTTCGTTAATAATTATCTTTGTGTTACTTAAAACATATAGCAGAATTATAAGTAAATGGTAATTGCTTTGAGTTATATAGTTCGTCTTATAAATTATATAGTTCGGCCTATAAATGGCAAGATGTCGGTGTTATCTACGCATTCCTTTGTGAACAGTACTGTAAGCCGTAACTCTGGGCAAATAAAGAGTGAAAGGAATTACTTGGTATTTATTGGCATCCTGACTGCATCCACTATGTCGTATATACACCCTGCTAACACTTAATTGAACTTGGTAGATGATGCTACAAACGGGTTAGAGCTAATTAAAAAAAAATCTCATATAATCTCGGTATATGTTTGAGTGAGTCCGTGGATAAGTTGGGATTCACAATTGGAAACAGTAGTTATGGCTGCAATCGGGTAACAGTTTTATTAATTTTATTCGCGTTTAAAAATACAATTGAAACCAGTGATAACCAATTTGGTGCAGACGAAGTTGCACGGGTCAGCTAGTGAATAATAAAGTATATTTAGTCAATAATAAAGTATATTTAGTAAGTTCGCTTAACCTAAGTTCTAGCCTAAACGATTTGTTCCACGTGTGTTTTTATGTCTCTCTACGCACCTCACCTCACAGCAAAATAATGACAATGTTTTTCTTTACACTTATTAGTATTTCGTGTCGAAAATTATAAAGAGATTAAACAATATTTAATCTACACAAAAATTTACAAATACTAAATGTTGAGTAAACATTATATCAAGTAATAATCAAAGCAATATTAGAGAATAAAAAACGATTGTTTTAAAACATGAACGTTTACATCTATAGAAAAAATCTTATAAATTACAATGAAATATAAATTGACATTTACCCTTGACACTAGTTAAGACACACGTTCAAGGGTCAAGGCTTTTATCTGTATTTTTCCGTGACACGTCCCCTACCACGAGACACCACTTAACGCCAATCGAGTACTAATCGCGATATATAGCCGTTAAACCGGCGCTTGTTTCACTCTCACAGCTTATTACGTGCATTAGTAATGAGCGAGGGTCGCATCGATGCTAAGTGGGCGCCAATTACAAGGGTCCCTGTATTCTGTAGCCTAGCTATTACAAAATTGTAATTAAAATCGCACGCAATAATTACTATTGTCTGTTTGATGTCCATGTAAAATATTATGTAGTTTTGAATACGTTTTTATTTTTATATCGTTAAAATGATGATGTAAAAGGATTGTAAGTTAAAAGATAAAATATATTACACTAGCATCTGCCCGCGACTTCATTCGTTGAGTTAACGCTTACACGCAGTAGAAGTTCTCAAGAGAAAAAAAAAAAACATTTTGAAACATTCTTCATTAGTACCCCGCTCCTATTTGTCTTATAGCCTTCCTCGATAAATGGGCTATATAAACGCTGAAAGAATTTTTCAAATCGGACCAGTAGTTTCCGAGATTACCCCTACAACTTCATAAACTCACAAACTCTACCTCTTTATAATATTAGTATAGATAGTATAGATAACCCTAAACTGGAATATTCCTTGACTTTCAGCTATTGAGATCTATTCGAATAGATGGCTAAGCATAATTTCAGTTGTACATTATCGTTATCTGAAATAACTTTCAGTTTGAATCATGATTTACGAATGTCGATAGCAAAAATATTGTAAGTTTTTTGTCAAATGCATTAGAGAATACATTAACAAGTACTCAAAGAATTCATTATCATAATACCTGAGATTAAAAATGTAAACTACTGTGAATTAATAAATAATTCTGTTGGTATATTGCAGGATATATTATTAATGACGTCACTGATTAACACTCGTTAGTCACACACTACATTTCATTGTTAATACAGATATATTTTTACAAAAATGAACACTATGGACATGTTATATTATATTTTTACTGAAGCTTATGTTGGTAATGGTTTCATATATACCTGAACTCTCGCCTCGCTCAGTCCAAGCCTTTGACTAAGCTCCTCCCTCATAAAGGCATCAGGGTAGTGCGTCTCGTCGAAAAGTCTTTCCAGTTCCCCAAGTTGCTCTAATGTGAAGTTAGTTCGGGATCGCCTTTGCTTCCCGCCGCTGTTGTTGCCGACACCGTTTGGTGACTTATCAGCGTTGTCTGTGTAAGCAACAATTTACATTAAATGACAGACTCGTAATTCCAACTAATATTATAAAACTTTCTAATGTTAAATGTTTCTTTGGCCTAAACTAGAAAAAAAAATGTTCTTAGTTTTAATAACATATCTTTGTCTTCATAATTTATACATGTTGTGTTCACGTTTAGTAGAGTTCGTGTTCATTTTTGTTCATTGAACTCAGTTTGGTGGACCTTAAATAAATAAATAAATGTAATATTGTGGATGTTTGTTTATCACTTGTTACGCTTTCATGTTTTAACTCTTCGACTGCTTATAATGAGTTTTGGACACACGGTGTCAGAGGTACAGAAAAAGATATAATGTGACTTACATCCAGAAAAAATATAGGTATTCTTCCCTAAAGATGGATCAAATCTTCATTAACGTGAGCAAAGCAGCGAGCAAATGCTCACTGAAAAAGAAGAATCACTCATAGAAGTTAATTATGACATAAATATCTGTCTGTAATTGTATCGGATCATTCAGGAGTAAAATATCAAAATATGTTTGAATGCGACGATTGTATTGTACTCAACGCTTGTTAGAACGCTGTTAAAGACTACAGAAAAAAACGTATGACAGGAAACTTTACAAGCTAGACTTCATCACTGAAATTATTCTGTTTAGAATTCTGTGACATCAAATATAATAATAAATGATGATTATGTTCACTAAATTCAAAAATGTAACCAAAGACTCACTAGTTAGCATACCATGGATTTACCGTGCGGGTGTCGGGTCCTTGGCGTGGCAACGAGAGAAGCTCCGAGTAGTTCTCAAGACTTGTGACACGGGTGTAGGTTTAAGGGGGCCCTTTCGAATGTACATTAACAATCACCTTAACCACAAGTGCTTCTCTCCCTGCCTATCCAAATCTGGTATGAACCTGCTAGTGCAGCTTCAGAGGCTCGTTCTAGTATAGAGCTTAATGCAGTTCTAGATAGACTGAGGTCCTTGAGCAGACTAAAGAGAAATTTTGCTGGTAAAACCTCTCGCTCCCGCTTCTAGGGCATATAGATTAAGTCTACAGCCATTTTTAGTCAACTCGTTGACTAAGTCGTGATTCCTCATACCTCATACCGTGCTTCATCTCGTGGTCAATATTAGTTTCCTACGGAATAGTAAGCTCGACAAGTACCACGCACTTTGTTTGTCTAGAATAGAGAAATATGTCTGGTCTGGATGGCGAAATGCACACATCTTCTGGGATTTTGTAGTGCTATTCATACGTGTCCATTAAAATAGTAAACTAGATAGAAAGTACATAAACTAGTATCATCCGTAATCAAAATTTTAAATTCATCAAATTACAAACATAACTATCAAAATTCATAGCAATGACATTGAAAGACCATATAGACTGCGTTCCAGTAAGCGCTCACGAGTTTTCCCGTTCTACTTATTCTCGGGCGTTACAAACGTAAACGCTAATGGAACGCATTTATGGGCGCCTTGAGCGTTCAGATAAATAATAAATATGACAATCTAGAAAAAGTAAAGCAAAAGCTTTAAGAGGTTAAGTTACAATTTGTAAGTCTTAACAATAAATTCTAATTAATATTAGATTAATTAATTAAAGTATATTAAGAAAACAATGTATAATTCAATTCAAACGGTAGTGACTATTACTTTTTCCAGAATTTGGATAACTCATTGGCGGGAAAATATTCAATACCCGAGAGGCAGTACAAAATGTCAAAGAATAATTTGTTGCCTCCCGTCCAGCTGATTTCTTTAAGAAAGGCATCAATAAACTGCCACTGCGTTGGCAAAGATGCATTGATTGCATGGGTGATTACTTCGATTGATACAAATAAACAATACATGAAAAAAAATAGTTTAAATTTTTTCATACAAAACGGCATTGTTCGGCATTTCGTTCGATTATTGAAAGTGCCGGAGCTCCATCTCACCTCCCCTCACCCCTGACAACGCACTTGCGACTTCACTGGTGTTGCAAGTGTGTATGGACGGCGGTGATCAATTTTTCAAATTGCCCCGAAATTAGCTCACAACTTACATAATCAGAATATTCTACATTGGAATTATTAAAGCAAGATTAATTAGTAAAACGATAACCTTTAGACCTTTACAACAAAATAATCTAGATTTTTATGTTGATGTCGACTAAGAAACTACCAAATAAACAGCGTTACTAACAAACGCAACGTTTACCAGTGTCATTTGAAGCAATTTAGCAAATTGGGAAGCTCTCCTTTTTATACGGCAATTATGTAAATGGAGGGATTATCCGACTGTGGGAGGCGCTCAGCCACACCCGCTTTCCCCTTTCGCCTCCAAGGCATCCGAACTCCTTACACTTAACGATCTGGGAACTGTGATTAATTGCAGAAATATGCGCGAATCACCCCTGTTAAACTCTCCAAGTATCCGTGATTCATTTGATTGAGACGTCTCCTTCGAATATCCATTAAGTTCTTATTCATTTTGTTTCTGTTATTGCAGTCACTGTTAATGCCCCGTTAACAAATTGTAAAGGTAAATAGTTATTATTAAAATAAGATCATTACTTATAAGGGGATATAATACTTATTTCTAAATGATAAAAATATAATAATCAAATCTACAATTTACTGGCTGTTCGCTCCGGTTTCGCGCGGGTATATTAATGGAGAAAATGAATCGAAATCTTCTCTTTAAAGTACAACCAAGTACTGATATAAAATGGCAACTAAACAACTGAACATCAATATATCGATATTTTTGAAGTTTCCTCACTGTCTTCTGTCTCGCTCACTCAATTTTATATGACGTTTCTTGAAACCAAATTTTTCACGTTTCCGTACAATTTTTGAAAGGCTTTTCTTTCATACAGACCTTATCCTAACAATTGAAAACACAAAAAATATAATAATTAGACTATTCGATGTAGGAATTCTTTTGTTATGCGTCTATATTCGGCAAAATTATTTTTATTTATATAGCTGTACAAGAATCGTTAGAAATATAGATTTAACTAGCAGCCCCGCAGACGTCCTGCCTTGACAATAAAAAAATCCTAAAAGTCAACTGCAGCGCCACCTACCGGATCCAATTGGGAATCTAAACCATTCTCGGATGCACTGGAACACGCACACAAAATTTCATCAAAACCTGTCCAACCGTTTAGGAGTTTAGGGACATCACACGCACAGAAGAAAATAACGAAAAGTGAGTAATAGTCTTCTTTACAAATTAATGACATCACTAAAGTATTTCTTTATCAAGGAGTTCTAAATATATTTGTCTTAATGTTGTCAATATTAAACTCTAACCAAAAATAATACTGTTAGCTTAATTTAAGTACTACTCCCACATAATAGAAACACATGTTGAAGCATAATTTTACAATGGTAAAATTAATTAAAAATAATAAAAAAAATGATAATTTCGTTCTTAACTGCTTCCTTTTCGTGCTTAGAGTACCTCTAATGTTGATGTACGAAGATAATCATGTAACAATTAAGCTTTAAAACCACCAAAGCGCCTAGTAGGATTAAGTACAGTTAAGTTAATTAGGAAAGTCAAAAATTATTTTATTCGTGTGTAGTACTACTATAAATATTGAATTATGCAGATGTTTTTCATAATCGGAGATATAAATAGACAGTGGCAAAACAGTTAAGTACATCTTCCTACTCTGTTTCTCAACCCATTTCCTATATTTTTTTAAATACAATGAGAACATTTGAAAATTTCGTATTTTTCTTAAACGTTTTATCTTGATTATTATAATAATGGTTGATTTACGACTATCATTAGTTATATAAAAATTGCATAATACTCGTAAAGAAACTTTAATGAGTATCTTACGTTGTTTTTATACAGTTCAATGTTGGTCTATTATATTTCCTTGTTAATTTTATATGAATGCGTGTTTTATTATTTTAATAGAGAAAACATGAAGATTCATAAGTAGGAAAAGCCCTCATTTTATATTAAAATCTCGCTATTGTATAGAATTCATTTGATAATTTTCTTAATAGTTAAAAATTTACGGGCAAAAGAGTAAAATCATTTATGACACCTATTATATTGTAATTTTATTATATGTATATTGTTAATTTAAGTGACTAATTTAGGAATTAAATCAAATATTTAAAATCACCTAAACAGTCTATTTTGAACTTAAAGCGCACAAAGCTAACTTTGTACAAAGACACAAATGTTTATTTTAATTGCTCACTGCTTACCAACGTATCAAAATCAATTAAAATTTCACGAGTAATGTCTATTATGGATTAATTACTGCCTAGCTGTGTCCTAGCTTGGGTCAAAGCTTATTTTTCAAGTAACTTTAGAGAATAACACGTTTTTCCGGATGAAAAATATTGTATTTCCTTTTCTGTGCCCCTGACAATGCTTATGCAAGATGTCGCTATGATGGGTTAAGTAGTCAAGGCGTGGTAGCGTAACAAAGGTGACAAGTTTACATTCGCATTTAGACGGAACATTAGGATAATGAAGTGGTAAAATTAAATGAAGGATATATGAATAGTATCTATAGTTAATTATACCGACTTACCACGTCTGTGTTCCTCATCATCATCATTTATCGTCTCACGTTTACAGTGCTGTGCGGGCATCGGCGACAAAAGCCAATTCCTTGGTCTCTTCGCCGGCGGCACCTTCTCCTCCAAGTCAGTGATATCCACTTCAACATCGTCCGCGTCCTCCGGTTCCCCGGGCTCCGGAGGGGGCGCGGGTGCCTCGGCACCTTCCAGCGACTTGCTGACGAAGTCCGCCAGCCGCTCCATCACCATTACTGGCGGGAGCACGCGTCACCGCGCGCGGCCATCGTCCGACACGCTCTACAAAATACACACTGCAGTAAATGGAATTCATACGCCCACACTGTCACACGTTCCCATTTCACATCTCAAATATACCCTTCGTATCATTCAATTAGAACTATTTTTCAACGAAACGCTCGTTACGTTGGTGGTACAGACTCCGCCCAACGGTCGCGCACGCGCCCGCCCAATGTAACGCTCTACGACCGTAGCACTGATGTTACCGACGGCGAATAATACACGCCTACATTATCGTTACACCGAAAATGAATTTTTAATAGTGTTCTTGTGATGTAGACTTTTTGTGTGCTGATTATTCACGTGATCTTTTTGAAGTGTAATATATTTTCGGGATGAAAATAAAGTGTCCTATTAAAAGGTAAGCAAATAGATGTCACAATAAAAAATAATGTATACGTAAGAAACAATTATTTATTTAAAGAATACATGAAACATCGTGTTATATGTTACTACAAATAATATTTTAGCCAAAATGTGTATAAATCTAAATAAAGGAATAATAATAATTATGTAAATTATTCATGGTGGAAACCATTCACTTACCCTGAATACACACAATACAAAGAAACTTTTAAAATAATTATAAGCTTTTCTAAAAAATGGTAACAAAACAAAACAATAGTTGTTATGTATATACGTTATAAATATTACTTAATTGCCGCGGTTATACCGAATCCAAGTCTAAATTTATCATTAGGATGATTAAGAAGGGCGGAAATAGCACAGGCTAACTGGGCCCTCTTGCCGCCGAGAGCTTTCTGCAGCGTAGCGCCAACTAGACCATCTGAGTCGGCAGAACCTCGTACAGTCCAGTCTTCCATGTGCCATTCATAGGCCAGAGTTGCAACCGCGCGTCGGATGGCGAAACCAACCTATTGTATATATTTTTCATTAATTTCATACTTGAAGAATACATATAAGATACAATTATTATAGTCTAAGACTTATTTACTAATTAATTATATGAGGAACACTTCAGAGATATAAAAATTATAATTTATTGTGAATATATTTATTGCAAAACAAATAACAATTTTCATTTAAGATGTGTAACTAATGATCCAAGTGTAATCAAATAGTATTAAAAAAATACAATAAAAATTTAGAAATATCTAGGTCTGTTCTCGGCCCAAGTATGTGACTATGTTTAGGTTTTCTCATAATATTTTGCTTTACCATCCGCCAATAATGTTACTAATTTAATTTAGTAAATGTATCCCATATTCCGTCGGATCGCGTCGGCGTGTTACAATAGTTTAAAGTAATTTTAAGGAACTATGCAATTGGTTGTTTTATTATGATTTTAGTCTGTCATGTCCACTACATGACATGACATGACATTTTATATTTTATTCATAATCTTGGATTATTTGACTCTATATTTTGTAAATTTGGTGGTGTTCTACGTAATATATTTAGTTTATTGTGCATAAGTGAATTGAAAATAATACCACGAAGCATGAAATTCTGAGATGTCACCAAAACTCCCTGGAAGGTTTTAGCAAGGGAGCTGCCATCTTGTTAGAATATTGAAATAATGACACGACGCTTGTAATATTATCTGTAATAATCTGAAAGATTGGTTGCCAAACTGTTACTTCACATCGGTTATTTGTGTGTTGGGTGTAGTACCACTGGGCTGGGCGAGCCGACCCATTCATGCTAAAACCAGTTATAGCTTCAAAATGTGGACTAGTGGAATTCTATGTCTGCTAGTTCAAGACGAAATTATCGGAATTCGAGTACATTGACCACATTACACCGACTGACGACGAAGGAAAATATCGCGAGGAAACCGGAATCAAGAGAATATTATTATACTATCACCATATGTGAGATAGATAATATAGAATTGTGGATTTTGAAATCGACAATACGTCTTATGATAGTGTGGTGATTGTGCCCAATAGGGCGTTTAAAAAAAAATAATCTCGGAACCACGCTCAAAAGTTTCGTTTTAATGCCAAAATAGGCCTCTGAAAATATGAGCCCTTAATATTAATATTTAGGTTGTCCGCATCGCACTTTTCGATTTCCCATAAGAATAACACAGGAAAAAAGTTTTTTTTTATTTTGATTTATATAACTAATGAACGATATATCGTACTGCAATACCCATTCATTATTTTTGTAGAGAATTTAACACTCTACAAAAAAGAGGTCCGAAGTCAATTTTTGATAAATCAACTCAGTCAAAAGTTATTCAAGATCAAAGTTTAACTTACCCTCAATTCAGCTGTTTTATTGACTGATTTGGCAGAATATTATGTTTTTAGAAAAATTGAAATCAAAACAACTTACAAAATATAAATTAGACTTCTGAAAACTGTTAATCTTTATTGCAAAAAGATTTGAGTGACTTTGTCTCCAAAAATTCCGTAAAGTTGTTCAGAAAATTCGATTTGCCATGCGATTTTTTGGAAGATGATGTTTCAACATGGTGCAGTGGAATGGTTCCGAGGAAAAAATTTTTTTTTGAAACGCCCTATTACCCATATATGTCTTCAAGATGAGACCTATAGGCACGCAGGGGATATCTTACAGTCCGATGTGACGAAACACTTGACATAAACACATTTGATACTTTCATATTTTTGGTTCCGCAATGTAAATTACATTTTTTTTTATTTGAAATTGATGGTACTGTGCCTAATGATAAACACAGTAGATTAAAAAAACAACGGCAACTATCGAAAGATTCACAATTTATTGGTAGTCGACGCTGTTAAACAGGCTTCTAGCATTTAGATAGCTAGATGAAGTAAACAGACTCATGTCTATCATCATGTGGATGGTGATATCGATTCTGTGGGTACAGATTTATTTTCAACGAACCTCGAGCATCGCCGCCACAGTGAGATAAGGCTTTATGACCCTCGCGTAGCATAAATCTAAGCCTCTGTTTCCAAGCGTCGCGCTGACAGAATGATTCTCATTGACCCAGCGACCGGCACCTGATGCGGAACTCAGTTCCGCTGCATGCCCTCGAGCCACCACCTCCGCCCCTAACGATGTCTGCTCGGTAACAGCCTAGAAACAGTAAGGAGTATTAACAACAATTAGACGAACTGCGCATACACTTTTAGCATTAAAACTAAATTCACTCTACTCATTCCATGTCGTTCTTAACTCCTTGCTAATATTATAAATTTGAATATTGGTTTCTTAGACTTTCGACTTAAGCGATTATCATACTACGCACACCTTGTCAGATATAGCGGTTTCCCGAGGAGAGTTCTATTATGTAAATAAATGTAATTTTTCTTGTCTCAAATAAATAAATAAAAAGAGGAACAGAAAAATACAGAGTATCCAAAAAATACTGTTTCCAAGGGATAGGTCTAATTAGATTAACGCTAGTCAAGCCGCGGGGAGAAACTAGTATATTATAACGAAAATTCAGTATGAGTTCTGCATTAATCGAAGATGGACTTAGAAACTGCTTTAAGGGCCATATTATACCGACAGCAAAAACGACGCTAAAGAAGGTCGAGATATTGGATCCACTCATTTTTTTCAAACAGGCTTACTGAAAGTCAGGACATAACTTTATATTCTAAGCTAGGGCAATATGGACCCAATTTTTTTAACTATTTCAGATTTACATATCCCATATCGCAGAAGGATTCTGTATTTCATCTAAACGCTTCCGTTTCCATTTCGGACGATTTCTAAAATGTGTCTATCCGTGTTAAAAGCGCGTGCTCATGTGAACGGTAACATAGAAAACCTATGATCTCAAAGCGCGCATTTACCACAGAGTACCTTATATGCGTTGACTACTGTCTAGCGTTAGGGCAGCGTTTAACGCGCCCTTATGAAAATGCGCATTTAATCATGTGCACAGCCTGAATAGTGCTGGTAGCTTTGACTTTCATAAGCGCCTTCTCAGGGCCTAAATTGAATAAAGGATATTTTGATTTTGATTATTGAATAAAATATGTGTAGTTAGTTGTAAGCGCGCGTTATCAAAACGCGCGTTAAGTGCTTGTTATATGAACATATCCTTATTGTATACATGGTTTTTGTTTATTTTTAGCTGGCGTATTAACGACACTGTACGTGATAGTAATAGCTGTCATGCTGGCCTACAAGCCTAAGATAGCTGAATGCAATTCCGATTTTAACCGATCTTGTTTAACCTGACAACATCTTTCACCTTATCGTCATGTAACACTAACAACAGGTGTGAGAAATAATGGAAGACGAAGAAAAAAGAAACGAACTTGGCAAATTAAGTAATACGATTGTAAGAAGATGTAAAAAATTAAATGAATCCAAATAAGAAAAATTACAAATATTGGAAAAACAATAAAAAAAAAAAAACAACAACAACAGGTATGAATGTGGTTACACGTTGGTACTACATTTTATGATGTAGGAATATATAATTCAGTGTTCTGCACAAGAAAACTTATTGCACTAGTATATTTCTTAGATGATTTGACATTTCAGAAAATATATTTGATTTGTATTATTTTGTGAACTTTTTTGCATTGATTCATTCATTGGTGCATCACTAAGAATAATTTGGTTTATAAACAATAGAGAATGGAAGATGATCAACTAATTATATGTTTATTATACCTGAAGATAATGAACGGCGATGAACTCCCTATTAACGGCTATAACAGATGCCGTAAAACTGTTAAAATATGCATCCACAATGCTCTCGAAACTATACAATTCGGCATCCGCTACCTGTGCAACCACAGTGGCCCGCGTTCCGTGCGTTGGTCCCACCCGTACTTCGCAACTCATTTGCCCACCGGGTGCTGCTTCCATCACAAAGTAAGGTAAAGATTTGGGCTTATTTTTATCCACGTAGGAAAGTAACATTTTGTAACCGCCAGGTGATACTGAGCTGAACGATAGAGAATGACCAAAAACCCAGTTGTTTTTTGAACTTTGTTTTATAGATATACAACCTCCTTCGAAGCATTGTGGCAGTCTATATCGCGCCGCGTTATGTATGTAACGCAGCAGGCCGGGGTTAGAAGCTCCTGCTGGCAGGTCGTCCTTTTCAAAAACTCGGCCCGTTCTCGATCCAGTTACCCCCGCTCCGGTTTTTCCACGGTCTCCGGCCGTACACTTGGTGCTTTCTGGGACATTGCAAGAACATTTTTTGGGCGGGGGCGAATCTCCTCCTGCAGACTTATCCGGCAGTGGAGGACAAGGTGTAATACCCCTTGGTGAATTTTTACCTGAATCAGGATTTGAATTGCTCTTTGCGTAAATAGATTCGAAGAAACCTAACTTAAATAAATTAGATAATAACATGAATCACTGTATGCCGGAACTAATAATATAGATAAAGAAATTATTTTGGAGGGACTTCTATCTACAATTATGACTAACGTTGTCTACATGTGTCAAAAATTAAAACTTTAAAAATAGAATTTAGTCGGCAAAAAAATAGTGAAAGATATATTTGGAACTCCTTATATCAATTAGCATATGGAATAGAAAATAAATAATAGTAGTGGTAGAGCCAAGCTGAAGCTATTATTGTTTTCAGCACGAATGGGTCGGCTCGTCCGGGGAAGCAACACCCTCTCACAGAAAACTGACGTGAAATAACAGTGCTTGCATTGTTGCGTTTCGTTCGGTCAGTGAGAGAGCCGGAGATCCACCTACCCTCCCCTTCCTCTTCCTTCTTCCCTTCCTGTCCCCCCCGCCTTCCTTCCAAACACAGGCTGGCAACGCACTTGTGACTTCCCTGGTGTTGCAAGTGTCTATAGACGGTGGTGCTCACCTAACATCAGGTGACCCATCTGTTCGTTTGCCTCCTATGATATAAAAAAAAAAATCATTTTACTGTACTGTATTTTAGACAGTAATCTTAATGATCTATAAGTATTAAAATCCTGATTAAAAATAATGTACTTTATTGTTAAAGTAGGAATTATTCTTTTCACATAAATCATCATGGCTGATAATGCAGGAGGATCATCTTGCATAGAGATACAAAGCTGTATATGATTATCGAAGTTACGGTTATGTAAAATGTCTAAGGAAGAGCATTCTTTTTATATTATAGGTGTCATACATAACGAACAGGCGGGTTACACGATGATAAGTAGTCACCACCATCCATAGACACTAGCATGACTAGAGGAGTCACAAGTACGTTGCCGGTCTTTTATAGAACTGTATACGCTCGTTTCTTATGCGTCAATATGAGGTGGAATAAATCAAAAAAAGGTTTGTTCGACTGCCGTCGACGTAGACCTTTTGTTCACCTTCGACAGTACTGTCTAGAAATGCGAAGTGATTCTATCCACCTGCATACATTTAAGCATTCTTTAGGAATGAACGAAATTATTTTTGTCATAAATGAAGTCAAGTTCAAACATATTTTATTCATAGGAAAGTATTTAAGTAGTTGATTAGCATCAATCAATTAAGCATAAAATTAGCCCAGACTCGTATCTAAGATAATTTTATGCATAAACCAGACTTCACTCGTTTTTTTGAAAATTATCAACAGATAACAATTTTTTCCGAAGTATTTCGACCTATAAGAATCCTCGGCTGTGTGCTTTAAGCGATCGCTTTAGTAGTCCGGTGAAGCTGTTAAGACCTTGCTAGATTAATAGCGTAGTCAGTTCGAGAAAAAAAGGACTATAAGAATATTCATTTTTTTCATATAGAAATTATTAGTTATGGTTTTCCAACAATTTGGTGCTCATTTAGAGCGATTTAGGTGTTACGTTACAATTTCAGTATTAGGTGGCGTGTTATGTGGATTTAAATTATTACGTTATGTACAATGTTTGGAGATTTGAGAAAAAGTTCGAAATTAGCATTAACAGTGAAAAACTGATTTTTGTAATGTTGTTGATTTAGTAAAACGTTATTTAAGCCTAGGTTAGGTTAGGGTTAGGGTTTGTTAATGCCCCACTAGAGTAAACCTACAAACCCATAAAATGTTCGAAGAAAACCAAGACTTAAAACCTGACTATAGCAAAAAAAAAATCGGCACACACTGATTTAAGTATTATCTAGCTAAAATTTCGTTTTAAAACTTCTTTTCTGCATACAATAATAATATTAGAAATTTACCTAATTTGAGATTATGAGGTTTTTGTGAAAAATACCGTTCTTGATGAAACCAGTAGACGATTTTGAATAGAACGCTCTATTTAATCATTAGGCAGATTTCGCATCGGCAACATGATTTTACCAGATACATTGTGATGCCCAGTTATTTTCAAACGGCAATCAAGTACGCTGAGCATTTAGAAGATATTCTCTTCGTAGGGCACCTAGACGAAGCAAGATACGATCGTATTTTAAAGAGACATAAATTAGAGCAAAGGTGTTGACGACATCTGTGAGCCTCGATCTGGCCTTTGAAAAAAAGAATATACCAAAAACAAGATCTAATCATACTATTTGGTTGTTATTAAAATATATTGAGTCATCCTGGAAATCACCAGAAAGATAGTCAGCGTTTGCAGACCAAGAACAGTTTTACTAGTGTAACAAATGCCGTTAATTTCTCTGGTTTACAATTTTTATGGTTCTGTTCTTTTTTTTAAGGTAAAAAAATTGCTAAAAGTGTGCTAAGCTGACCATAATATGCTAAATTAGTATAAAATGTGCTAAATATAAAACCGATTACTAATGGTAGTAACTTTTCAAGACTAAAACATTCCAATGAAATGAAGCTTTCCAATCATAAAATTCAGTATCAAAAAGCTAATTTTTTGTATGATATGGAATTATATAATTTGGATAGACATTGACAGAGTTGGGATTTCCCTCAACGTTGATCGAGTTGTATCTGAATCCGGTAAAATAGTGTTTAAATAACCATCTAATATCCCGTAGTTTTGCTGTACGTTATCATCTGTTGCCACATGTACATTAAAAAATACAGTTTGGTATGTAAATGAAAATACCTAAGAAGACAAGGTTTTACAGTCAGAAATACAAAAAAATTGGATAATAAATCTGAAACAAATCATCGCGATCGTCTGAGGCTTACAAAAATACTTAATTTATAATTAGCTTGAAGTGAAAAATTAAAAAAATTTTGGTTATGATTAGCTAATATACTATTATCTGAAACACCAAGATACATGTAGATATGATAAAATAATATTTATCTATACTAATATTATAAAGCTGAAGAGTCTGTTTGTTTGTTTTGTTGTACGCGCTAATCTCAAGAACTACCGGTCCGATTTGAAAGTTTCTTTTAGTGTTAGATAGCTCATTTATCGAGGATGGCTATAGGCTACATACCATCACGTTAAAACCAATAGGAGCTAAGTACTGATGAAGAATGTCTCAAAATCGGGCATTTTGGAAGCATCCGCTGCGTGTTAATGACAGTATTATATGCGTTGCCATGGTAACGCGATAATATTCTATCGGAAATATTTTCATGGTTTATTTTGTGTTCCTATTTAAAAAGTTTATTCTACGTTAGTTTTGTTTACAATTTTTAATTATACGTGTTACGTTTATATCGCAAACATTTCTAAAGTTTATTTTGTGTTGCTATTCAAAAACTTTAGTAGTAATAATATTCGTCCAATAAGACAGTTGAAGGAATTAACCCATACTGCCAATTCTGAAGTTGTCAATATAGGTAGTTTTCTTCTATGTCCAACTTAATGTAAAGGTATAAGCACCAAATCCTCTTTATAATATTTCATAAATTTTTATCTTCTTAATTTTCAAGACCACAGAATTTATGCTCCGTGGTATTATTTTTCATTCATTTCACTTATGCACAATAAAAGAATCATATTACATAAAACGTCACCAATTTAACACAATATAGAGACAAGTAACACAAGATTATGAATAAAATATAAAATCCACTACAAGACAGAGTCAAATCCCGCCAAAAACTTTATTCTACGTTAGTTTTGTTCCCAATTTTTGATTTGTGATATATTACGTATTATAAAAGTAAAGTAAGTGTATTTTATACTAAAATAATTACTTTTTGGTGAATAAATATATCTCTGATGCTACAAATATCAACAATTTTTTTTTAATTCTGTCGATATGTCATGTTTTTTGTTTCGGGTAATGAATCAAAAATATGTTTTTGTAAACATGCACGTGTGCCGTGCGCTGTACTGGACTCCAAGAATAAATATAATTGAAAGTTATATGTTTATATGTGATTTAAATTATAGCAAGGTATAATAATAACTTAATTATATTGACACTATGGACATATTATATTTATATAATAAAAGATTTAACACATATTGTTTGATAATGTTTAGCTTAATGTTTTCATCATTTTATTATATAGTGTAAGTGATCACCGAGGGTGATATATAGCAGTTTAAAGTTCCAGCTATGTGGCTGATGATAAATCCCATCCCATTTGATACACTATTAGTATTCACATATATAATGTACACGTTACCTGTTACAGTAGATGATGTGAGTGTGAACTTACAAATATTTTTGAAAGAGTATTATTGTAATTTACACTAGATGTGTGATCACAATTTTAATTTTGTTTAATATATTTAAAAAACGCGTGCAAAGCCGCTGGTAACAGCTAGCTTAAAAATAAAGATGATGATGATTCACAACCTTGAACTTGAATTTGAGGACAACTTCCGTACCTTTATTATTACATGTGTGATTAACAATTCCGATGAATATAATGGATTACAAAATGTAGTATGTATATAAAAATCATGAAATAACTAATTAAAAAAAAAATCAAGCGAGTTTTAAACACCGTCTAGTAATTTTTGCTGTCGTCTGGTTGTCAACATTGCTAGCGACATTTGCTGTAATACAGGTGGCAATACTGTTTCTGTGACGTCAGACGTGTTTTCCGAGTTGTCTAAGTACCAATTAGACACCTATAAGGTACTTATTTTGTAAATAATGATTGAAGTTTGATAATCAAATATATGGTTTATTGAATACTTAAAAAAAGTTACATCTAAATATTTCGTTATTACAATAGTAATATTTTTCAGAGATATAGTTATTGATTTCTTTGTTATAACAAAACCGATAAGAACTCTATAAAATGGCCAGCATAAAAAGTAAGCTTGCGGAGTTTTTAAAGAATTTAAAGTCGGATGCGACGCCGAGAGCGCCTCGGCCTCGTCCCCGTGTTACAAAGGAAGATGATAATGCCCCAACTTTTTCAACATCTGAAAATGATGATGTCGACTCCAACGAAGAGTCCGAAGAAATAATTATCGAAGAGGTTGAAGAGGAAGAAATCAAGAAGAATAAACCAAACGCGAAGAAGCCTTCGTCAAATCATAACAAAAATGGCTTTCCTAAGATGGGGAAAAATCAGGATACAAATGGTTCAGTGAATACTCAAGGTAGGCTATTTCATTGTATTTTATAGTAGTGATAGAAACATATAGTATTTAGTAAATACATTATTGTGACAACATTTAATATCAAAAACGTGTACCTTGTAAACCCTTCCATTTCGCAAATATTATCAGAGAATCATTCACAATTACTAGTCATACTATTACTATTTCTGCACAGTGATAGGCCAATGTTTATGGAGACTTGATTAATTTTGCAATTGGTAATTTAGTTATAAATCAGTAATGAAATATGCTGTTGTATTATTTTACAACTGTTATTATAAAGTATTGTTGGTTTATCTGTCACTTGCCTCTGTCTGCAACTTCGTTCTCATAGAATAGTTACTTTCGGCTAACGCTATCACACAACGGAAGTTCTCAAGGTGAAAAAACCTCAATTTTTAAATATTCTTCATTGGTGCTGCGCTCCTATTGGCCTTAGCGTGATGATATATAGCCTATAACCTCCTTCGATAAATGAGCTATATAACATTGAAAGATTTTTTTAAATCGGACCATTCTATTCTGAGATTACTGCCTACAATGTCACAAACTCACAAACTTTACCTCTTTATAATATTAGTATAGAATAAAGCTGGGTAATGAAGTCTTCATCAAATTTTTATCGATTACATAGGAAGAAAGCACTGAATTATTGTTTTAATAATTATCATATCCATTACCGTCTCATTCAAAATTTAACATCAAGGTCTTATATATTGTTGAGGCAGCTGCACTCAGGAGTCAGTATAATTTCAACCTGATATAAATTTCATTTCTCTTACTTAACATCAAGTTAGTCATAAAAGTTATTGAATACGGAATGTATTACATTAATTACAGCTACTGGCAATGTCATCAATGTTGTCGGGTGCAATAACTTCCGTTGGGGTAATGATTATTACATGGGAGCTACTAATGCTAATCCTAAGCCTCCTTTTGGAAACTTCGATGACATAGACAGTGATCAGGAAGAGCCTATTCAAAAGTGTAAAGTAATCAAAGAACTCATGCAAGTTCAAAAAAAGGTATTTCATTGACTCTGTACTCATTTTATTGCATTGCATACTTTTAGTACTGAATAGAATAAATCCTATAACTATACATACCTTAAAATATATATATATATATATATATATATATATATATCAGATGTTAGATATAGAATATTTATTTATTAGAAATTGTATAATTTCCTTGTTTTTGTATTTTTATGTTAAATCTTTAAATATGTAAAATAGTTTAATATTTATTTCTATTAATGTTTAATTTATTGTTTAAATATGCCATGGTTGTCTCTAAATATGACTACATTTATAATGAATCACAAGAGTCCTACTTTTTATATATGTACTTGTGTATTGTTATGTTGAAGTCCCTAAAATAAATAAATGAAACATCAAAACAATCTACATTAGAGAGAAGCCAGTATTCATAGCAAATGTTATGCTAGACCAATGCAATTTAAATTATGTTTATTTATGACTTTTTTTACACATTTAGGCCACATACAATAAATAATTAGAAGGCTAGTAATAGAAATATGATAAGTATCTTATACATAGGATTCTACTCATTTGGACAGATGGATTTATATTTTATAAGCTTACTTGTTAAGGTTTTTTTTCTCGAACTGACTATGCTATTGACCTAGTGAGGTCTTAACAGCTTCACCGGACCACACTTATTAAGATGTTTCTATATCAGGGGTTCCTGAACTTTAAAGATAAGGAAAAACTCACTAAAAACCTTGTATTTTATGAAACCTCATATCAAATGATTTATAAAATGTGTAATATAACTGAAACACATTATTCTTAAAGTTTTAATGTGGAGAGTTAGATTGTTTTACTATTTCATTAATAATTGTTTTATAGTTCTGTATTATGCCGACATTTGTATGCATATATCTGGGTAAGCATACAATCTTGACCTATATCTGTTTTTTATAAGCATAAATTTAAACCCTGAGGACTATTCTACAGAATCCCTAGGTAATTCAGAACCCAGTTTAGGAATCCCTGTTCTAAGGTAAACACTGAGGTACACACATTGTATTATGATAACATCGTGTTAAATGTACAGAAAAAATCCAAATTTTATGTAATAATTTGGCAGAGACAAAATGCACATCAGTAAAAGATATAAAATAGTTCAATATTATATTTACGTATTAGTTGTTACAAGAGCGTTCTAGTAATATATGACTTACTTACACCTACATATATGTTTTTCAATTAATATTTAACACTTTGACTGCCATATTGTTTTTTTTCTGACTGACTGAACTGACTACGCTATTGACCTGAAAAAATCTTAGGGGCCATTCAATTATTACGTAAGCAAAGTTTTTGTAATTTCTGGATGCCCCCTCCCCTTGGTCAGCAGAAGTAAGCGGTGTTCTTAACACTTCCCCATCCATAATTACATAAATATTTATGTAAGTATATGTAAATCTCTACTAATTCAGTAAATAAATATTACTGATATAATCACCATCCTGACCCCCAACCCCTATGTCATCAAAAATAAGCAACTCAAGGACTCCAACTCCCATCAGTGCTTACGTAATACTTGAATGACCACTTAACAGCTTCACCATACTAGGAGCCATATTGGTCATTATTAACAAGAGCTCTGCAACTTTTTATAATATGGATGTTTAAAATGACAGTGAATTTTCAATATAATCAATATAAAGAAATTGCTCTGAGATAAAAGTGGTCTATTGAACAGTAACATTTTTATTTTTGATCTACAATAAAAAGTATAGTAGAACAAATTGTCTAAGGATGCACTGTCACATAAACATTGTCAAAATTGGTTTACTGTTATGAGAAAGTACATTAAAGCTATGGGAGAATATTTTGAGATAAATGAATTCATTTTGTTCATTTTGATTACTACTGATTTTTTCTTAGTCATTCCGGAAATAGTCCAATGAGTAGATAAAGTTTATCTTGTGCAATTTAACTTCCTTTAAACTTTCAACAAGCTATTCGGGATGTTTCGATCACGACGAAATAACGATTACGAATAGTTTCTTAAAATACATGAGGTCTGTTTTACTTTGGTCATATGAAGTGATCAGTGGCAAATCACTACAGTGCACTCGTGACCAATGGTAAGGAAAATACTTAATTCGTAAAATTGTTGTTTTATATCATAAATTTAGTATTATTTTGTTATTATAAACATTCAGTATTCAAAATCCAACGCTCTTATGACTTTGTTAGGTAAGGGTAGACAGTTTAAGGAAAAATCTTTGGTGCAGCATACCTTCTTACATGTGATCAGGATGTGGTAGTCAAAGTGTTAAAAGAATAATAATTATAATCTCTTAATTTCACTGTTTATATTTTCATTATAAGAGTACACACCCCCTATGTACTTTGGAATATTAAATTATGTATCTTCATTGATGATATATTTTTCTAAGAGTATGTGACTCATTTGTTTTCTGAAAATAAATATATATCTCTTGCTGAAAATGTTTCAGGATAAACTAATTATTTGCACATGAGTTAAATGAACTTTTTCATAAAATTAAAAATAGGGTGTTAACAAGCTACAAACCTATTCTTGTATATTATTACAGCCGGAGCGTGAATATCTTATCCATGTATCGAACAATCTTGGTAAAAATTGGAAGAAATTCTTTAGAAAATTAGACTTTTCTGATGGTTCAATAGATACTTTTGAAATTGACAACAAATCTTATGGTGTCTCTGAGGTATGTAACATATTGTTTTAAATTGTCACTACATTTTTATTGTTGTTAGTGTGTTTGGAATATAAGAATTATAGTTACAACTAATACTATAGTTCATATTATAGTTGCTTTTGAAGTTGTTGCAAGTAACTGCTTAGTAAATTTTCCGACAAGGAATATATGTAAACGTTGTTGAGATATGTTTGCTTGGTACACATATATGTTTCAACAACTCATATATATATGAATAGTTAGTTAGAATTGCATGCAATAGGCAACAGTCAAGCCGAGATGTGTTGTGTACCCTTGAGCTGGTTGCCAAAAATAAAATCGGCTGAGTGCCTTAAGCGCTCGCCTTAGTAGTCCGGTGAAGCTGTTAATACCTTGCTAGGTCAATAGCGTAGTCAATTCGAGAAAAACAAACTCCTTAGTAGAGAAAGTGTAAATTATGCATATATTATTATCATTCAATTAATCACTTTTGATATATTCAGAGCCTAATTTTATAAATATCATTTTTTTGACTTTATCTAAATAAAAATATGCATGTTGCAAGTTCATAGTGATCTTGCGAAAATTGGCCTATTCTTTACTCACTTGAAAGTGATTGTGGATATATACAGAATTTAGATGATAGAGTTTTTTTATAAGGCTATCTGGCTAGTCTGCCATCAAGTTGAGAATGTATTGCCAAGCACCTATAGGTATGTACTGGTAACTGCACTTGAGTGCTACTCCCTAGGTTTACGACCTTTGCCATCTTAGGACATATCATCAATCAAGATTAGGTGAGATTGTGGTCAAATGTTAAAACCTACAAAGTATAATAAAGGAATGTTCCCTGTACTCCAGTTATCGAGTTAATCTCAATAACAATTGTGTAGTGATGTTCTTGAATCTTAGCATAAAATAAATGTTTTCTATACATATTCAAAACATACATAATTTTTCATGACGATTGGTTGATGGGCTGTAACTTTACCTAATATTGATAAAAAGTGAAAATCAATTATTTTGCAAAACAACTTCGCCGTCAAAAAACATTGATGTTGATGGTTGGCGATCGGTTAAAAGGAGTTGGTGTTCATAATACAATCATGTACCTAGTGAAATAAAATGGGATCTGAATGTGTGGAGAGATTTTAATCCACAAGTCTCCGTTCGATTTTTTAAACATCTTGTATCACACAGACCTTATCCTGGTAATTACATATGCGATAAAAAAAAACCACCTTTCTAAAGTGATGCGATTACATACAGTCAGCAATTTATTTTTATTTGTATAGATAAATAGATCTGTTCGCGACAAAATATAGCAATTAGTAATGTGTTTTATTTGTGTGTGTGATTATAGTGTTTTATGTAGAAATAGTGCCTAGATTTAGTATAGATTGATAATTAGATAGTATAATTTTTGTAATTGTAATTTGTTTGTATTATAATTCTTAGATATAGTTTAGAATGTATAAGTTACTAGTTGTAAGAATATTTGTAATCATTATTTGGAAATAAAAAGCAGGCGAAGGGTACTCGTTGCGCCCCCGCCCCGCCCTGTGTAGTAGGTTTAGCCGATCCCCGACGTTGTGCACGTGGCTTCTAAGTGCTCTGATTGGAGGAGCACAGCCAGCGTCGGGCGAGCGACCCCGGTGCCGTATAGACAAGGCCCGGAGCAGGGATATTCAGGCGCGGGCGTCATAGAGAGCGGTCAATAGTATAGTATCCGCGTAATAGAGTGGAATAGATAAATACTAATAGACAGTGATAGTGAATAGTCTAGATGACATTCAGGCGCGGGCGTCATAGATAGCAGTCGTCCCGCGTAATAGTGAATAAGCTGTTTAGAACGAGTCGCCATAAAGATACAATAGTTGATTACGTCCAGAAACGGAGCGCCCTTCGCTCCGTTGTTGCTCAATAGTTATAGTCTTTTATTGCGAGAAATCGTAATAGTCGTTTCTTCGAGATTCAACTTCGGAACCAGCATTATAGTCAGTTGAAAGTCATTCGGAGGTGCCTTTCAAGATCAATACCGCTAGTGGTAAGCTGGTGTCGTGAAAAATCTTTTAACACTTTGAAAGTACTGAACCAATTTTGATGAAACTCGACAGAGTGATAACTAATATTTCAAGGTTACATTTAGGATCTTTTTGTCCCATAAATCTCAAGAGGTTCTCTCTAGGATAACGGACGAAAGAAATAAATCTGTATTCAATGAAATCTGATGGATTTTGGTAAATTTTGTGCTATATATAGCAGACAGATAAAAACCTATACTGTCATAAGTAAAAGTTAATGGTTCACCAGGTGTTGTGGGCTATGACTCATTCCGTGAAGAAAAATATGATCCCGAGTTTTTCTGTTTTTTTTTTTTACATCATTATTACCTTTGAACTTTTTTATAGCGCGAAACGAGTGGATGTATTGTTTGTTGCTAAATGTTGTCTTGTGTATATATTAAATTGTATATAATGTAATAAGTATCATATTGTTAACAAGACGTAATGCGATCAATCTGTTACTTTTTTTTCATTGTTTTGATTTTTTCAGGCTCGCTACCAAATGCTACTTCGATGGGTTAATAACAAAGATGAAGCTACCTTGGGTCGTTTGGCAACGATTCTATGGAAACATGAAGAAAAAAGAATCGTCAAAGATTTGGCCGAAATGTACGCGATGAATAAAAAAACTGGTCAGAAAAAATAACATTCCGAAAATTAAATGATGATGTGACGAAAAGGGGATAGATCGAAATGATCATGATTTTACTATAATTTTAATAATATATACTTAAATAAATAAAAAATCATAAACTGCAAAGATAACTACTTGTCTAATACATATATAATTAAGAGTTTTAATGTTCTTTATTGCATGCTGTAGTTTAAAAAGTATTAATACTTCTTTGACAATTTATTACATAGGGATGTTCGTACTTTTTTCTTATATTGAATTGATTCATCATAATAAAAAAAATAGTGAGATTCGTATGTTTTTCTGCTTATTTTATACATCTGTTGGTACTCCGGACAATAATTATATACATCTTTATATAATTCATTAATTAATCAAACATTTGATGGGATTTATAAGCTTTATACAAGATATCATCACTATTACACGTACTCAGGCTGCTATGTTACGCGTCGCTTGTGTCGCCCAACCGTAATACGTCACGAGCATGTCAGTGACGCGAACCCATAAGTTTTTCTCCTAATAAAAATCATTTTCTCTTCAATAATCGGTTGAGAAATAGTGGAGGGAAGTGTATTTAACTAGTTTGTTTCTGTCTTATATATAGATATCAATATTACCAAACCACATCCGTACCATCACGCCAATGATAGAACTCCTTAATTAATCTAAACACCCTGATAAATAAATATAAAAAAATATATCGGTGGTAGATACACTAATTGAGTAATTGACCATTTACACTCTGTGTGTTAGTTAACCCTTCCCATAACCGCGCGAGGGTTTGACGGACCGATCTGTGTTGTGTACAAGTATACTCGTAGTTCGCGTCAATCTTTTTCGACGCTCTGAATATAGCTATAAGGTAGATCTTGCACATAAATATCGTCAAAAGTTGAGTACAAAACAAAGATAAAATATTATTGTATGAACCGAAAACAAGGAATTTATTTATGGTTATGTTGTTTCGTTGTTTTACACATACGATAATACCTAATCTAAATTTGTGTTCTGCATAACTAATATTCAGAGCGGTCTAAAAGTTTGGCACGTACTATACATGTAATGTATCCACGAAAGTTCTCACTCTACTCATTTCATATACACCGTGAATCATGCAGCTACTGACACACATAAATTACCAACGTTTTGCATTTAAAAAAAAGGAATCAGATGTATACCGTTGGTCTCGAAAAACCAACGCGCGGGTATAGAAGGGTTAAATGAGCCTTTAGTTCATCGATATAGTCAATGGTGCTATGAAAAATAAACTTGTACGTTCTTATAAAAAATATTCAATAACAGTCAAAACCATAAAACACTATCATTGCAAAATAATATAAGGTAAGTAGATAAGATGTAATTCTATGTAAAAAATAAATAATTTAATTAAGAGTAATAATAATGCAAGATAAGACCTTTTCAAAGTTATGAAAATAAACCCACTATTCTACAATAAGATATGCTTCGATGGACATAATTCGACAATATTTGTGTATGCGCGTTTTGTACTATCTAAGGTAATACCGCTGTTTTGCTAAGTTAACCGTTTATAAAAATGTGTGCCTTACGAACTTGGTGCCTTATTAATTGCAAAAGTTGTTTTAGTCAATGACAAATTTACGAAAAATAATACATATTACATTATAATTAAGATGTGATTACATTATACAAATATTTTATAAAAGAGTTATAATATATTATAATTAATAAGTAGTGGAAAGTGTGTAAATGTGGGCTAGTGTTTTAACATGGGCTAGTAATATTTTTCAGAACACAAACACAGTTGAAAGACGCTATTTTTTGTTTTTATTCGTCCTAATAGGCGTCTTTACATAACATACTCTTTCATGCGCGATTGGAGTGTAGAAGATTGAACACAAAAGCGCATGCATGTGTTCACGAGTGTTTGTTTATTATTTGTCTTTACACGCGCACTCTTTCACGCACGAAATCGTTTTCGCGCGTTTGATAATCAAACCGCAGTTTTTATTTCTGGCACTAAACATGCATTTGCTGGCAAACTTACACCTTCCAGGATTTCTGTCAGAATTTGCCAAAGTTATTTAATCTCTTACAAGTTATAAAAAACAAAATGGTAGCCCATATTTTGTCATTATCATCTTATCTCCGCAACTATTGATACAATTAAATATTCATTAATAGTAAATGGTTATAGGCTGTTTTGTATAACATATAATATTGTAATTATCGCAAACGAATACGAAAGCTGTTGCTGGTAAATCATATATTTGATATTTTCAATTTCGAGTTATACGGGCTCGTGATATGTTTTATGGGAATCAATCTATCTGATTTTAATTTTAATACCAACTTTATATTATTTATTTTTACTGCTTAGTGGGGCTAATCATAATGATATATAGCTTATGTACTCTGAAACGTCTACTCTATCTGTCAGTAAAGGTGTTGTCAAAGTTGATTCAGCTGTTTCGGAGATTATACAACCTGCAGAGAGTTAAGTTTTATTTATATGTAATGTATAGAAGGGTAATGCGAATACTCCTCACGGTTTAACCCAATGCGATGAATGTTAAATAATTCTACACTATAATGGTATATTATTAAAAGTATTGCATTTTATACAGTACCCGG
>JACEII010000005.1:9239181-9270278 GCA_014332785.1 Antheraea mylitta | reverse complement strand
ACTCCGTGAGGCGGTGTACTTGATTCGTGCAAGAGTGTTCGGCGCGAAATCCGAACTGCTCAAGTGGTATTAATTTTAAATCTGTAATCGAGAACTGGAGACGGTTCAGAAGGAGCCGCTCGTAAAGTTTTCCTAAGGTATCTAACAGACTAATGGAGTGATAGCTAACGGGAAGCGTAGCTTTCTTGCCGGGCTTGTGAATACCTATCACTATGGCCTTTTTCCAGACGGCCGGAAAGTGACCCTGGGACATGGCCGCATTGAAGACGCAGACCAATAGAGCTATGATGCTATCAGGAAGGAGTTTCAGAACCTCGTTCCTGACCCCATCGGGACCTGGTGACTTCCTAGGCTTGAGACGCTTGAATGCGCCTGCAATTTCATCGAAAGTGGTCGCGGTTAGGGTATCCGCCGGAGGAGACGCGTTTACATGCTCCGCAGCTGATTCGATTAATCCGTTATGGAAAGGGTCAGTGTTATCAGTGTTTGGCGAACACTGTTTCTCTAAGCTTGCGGCAAGGCATTCTGCTTTATCTATGCTATCGAACGCGGGAGGCAACCCGGGGCCTCTGTTGAGAGGAGGCACTGGAGTGACCATATCTGATTTGAGAGTTCGCGCTAGAGTCCAATACGACAGGTGAGACGGCTGGAGACCCTCCAGGAGTCTGTCACCCCGGATAACAGAAATACGAGACTTGACAGTTTTTTGTAACGAACGTAAACGATCACGATTCTCTACAGACGGGTAAGCGTCGTAAGCTCGAGTCGTGGCGTTCTTTTCCGTGATCAATGCTCTCACGTCGTCAGGGAGTATAAAACGGCGATCGTTCGCCGCTTGTACCTCTTTCGAGGTCACCATGACGGCGGTCTGGAGATAATCAACCAGGGAATCGATGGCCGAATCCGCGTCGGCTTTAGACACCAACACGTCCGGAACCCTGTCTAAACTACTAGACGACGGATTTTGTTTAAAATATTGAACGAGTTTCGCGTAATCAGCCACCCTAACCGACGACGGGGTGAAGTCTGAATTGTGACCTAACTGTAAAACAACCGGGCGATGATCTGAATCAAGTTCGTGTATGACTTTGGAGTCGTACAGGAAGCGTTATATTTTTTAAGAGCTATGTCTAAAACTGTGGGTCGGCAATGATCTTGTTGGTGCGTGGGTTCTGAAGGGGCTATGACGTCAAACGCGAGAACCCTACCTAGTTCGTCGAGAATCCTCCCGTTATGAGGGGTACACGGACTATTCCAGATAACGTTCCTGCTATTGAGGTCCCCCGCTATAATAACTGAATCTCCTAAATTAAGTAGCGCCTGCAAATCAGATCTTAGCAATTCTTTGTTCGGTGGCAAATACGCGGAAACTAAAATAATATTCGAGTGACCGGTCACTGACACTTCCATATTGGTTAGCGCGGGCGGATCTAACGGCATGCAGTACAACGAACGCCTAAACTAGATTAACGTGCCACCCCCACGGATGACACGGTCGTTCCAGACTATACAGTCATTCGCGATTCTCGGAGTACGCATACTCGGTTTTAACATCGTTTCCTGGATGAGGAAAACGTCAATCTGTCTATCGCGCAAAAAGTCAGTTTCTAGATCGCGCTGTGTCCGAAGGGATCTCGCATTGAAAAACGAGAGACATAGACCGCGTGGTTTTACTTTATTAAGACCCGTGAATTTTAAGACTTATTTAAAAGAGGGTGACCGGGCGAGGCGCTGAATAGTGGCTCCGTTAGCCGGGAAGCGCGCTACTGTGGTGAGAAGACCTTTTTTTTTTATTAACGTGGGGAAATCCCTAACGGATACGCTACCCTCCCGGGGGAGAGGGTAGGTTATGTCCGATTCGCACGGACTAAAACCCCACGGTGTACCGTCCGCCGCATTGGAGGGGCAGCCAGGGATCGAGCATGCTCACTGACCTGAAACTGCCCCTGCGGCAGCCAGGCGAATGAACGCCAGGCTTCACCCTACTATAGAGAGGCTACTGGGTACACGACCAGCAGCCTCCCCTCGTCAGCCTCACCCGTGCAACGAGGAGATGGGGGGCCCCGCCCTATCCCCTCAGGTTTGGCGACGGTTTTGGGAGGGACGGGCATTACGCCTCGCCCCTCCCGCTGCTCTTCTTTGGCGGAGAGGACCACTTCTAGGATCGACCTCCCGAGCCCTCTCCGCCGCCTCCTTCTGTGAGATGACGGTCTTGCAGAAGGAGGCCACAGCAGCCCAGACGTCCTCGCTGCCGAGCATGGCGGAAACCACACCCGGCAGCGAGAGATCGTCCCCCACCACCGCAACCAGGGCGCGGCGCTGATCGCCCCACGCGGCGCACTCCGAGAGAGTGTGCTGCGCAGTGTCCGTCTCAGCGCCGCACTCGTGGCATGCAGCGGTGGGCTCCAATGGTGAGAAGACCTAGCTCATCCTCGACCTCTACAATGGCGTGGAAAGCGAGGACCTCTTGCATGTCGTGCTCGCGGAGTAACTGTTTCAACCAGTCGACCTTACTGGTGAAAGAGGAGGAGGTGTAAGCCGCCTGAGGTGGCGGCGCCTGAGGCTTGGAAGCCTGAGGTTGGGGTCGGGGGGCCCAGGGGACCATAGGGGCCCGCCCGGCTTGGGCCGCGCACGGCACAGAGGGTGGCGACCGCGGTGAGGTCGTGGGCGTGGGCGCTACCGGGGCATGGGAGGCGCCCGGCAGGCCCGGGAAGGCCTTCACGGACATGAGAGGTGGAGGCGGAGTGCGGGTGGCGGCCGCAGGCGCCCTGAGCACCTGTCTTGCCTGACGAGGACGTTATGTGCGCGGTGCACGGGGACAACCGCGATAGTTCGCGGGATGATCCGCGTTACCGCACAACACGCAACTCGGAGGTGCAGAAGTGCCGGGAGTGCGCGCTCACTCCTTCGTGGCGTTGTCTCCCAGGCACTTGACGCACCTGGGGCGGAGGTGGCAATTCCTCACCGAGTGACCATAACACTGGCAGTTATGGCACTGCGACGGGGTATGGGTCTTGCGTGGGGGCTCAACGGTGATGCCGTTTAGAGCGCAGACCGATGTGAGGTTGAAGATGGCCTTGCCCTCGTGCGAGCGGTCGAGGAGGACTAAGACCATTTTGTACGGGGCGCGGTGCGTGGATGGTACATCCGATGTACCTCACGCACGGGGAAATTCTTCTCCTTAAGGGAGAGGGTGACGTCATCGACCGAGATCTCGGCCGAGACGCGGCGAAGTACTACGCGGAGGAGGTGTTCCTCCTCGAGTGCAAAAGTCAAATAGGCTAACTTTGATTCCCTAAGGAATTTTGTTAGCGCACGATGGTCGGTAGAGGTGGGACATTTAACTTAAATGCCCGCCGGAGTACTGAGGGCGGACGTATAATTGATTGAACGTGTCGTAAGTCGATTCAAGATAGAAGTCCACTGGGACTTGTCTTGGATCGTGACAGGAGGCGGGGGGCGCTGTTTCCTAACTGTGGAACCCGTAGGTTGGGAAGGAGCGACAGAGACGGAGCTAGGTCCGTCCACGCATGGCTTAGAGACTGTCGGTGTAGTCGGTGCTAGCACCCGGGCGCCATTTATATTAACTAACTTTTCGGGGGGTGTGGAACCCGAGTCAGAATCTGACGAACGCGAACCACGGCGTCTAACGGTTATATTTATAATCGCGGGCGCGTTATCGGTCGCAGGCGGCTCGGCGGACGCCGCTACGTCGAGCTCCATCTCGGAGCCGGCCTCCGAGCTGGAGCTCGGTATTGAGGCCTCTATTAGGCCCCTATCTCGGACGTCAGACGGCGATTGCGACAAGAGAGTCGCGTAAGAATTCGCAGTTGCCACACGGGGCACATACTGCGTAGTTTCACCGAATAACGCTATATAGTTATCGAAACTAGCAATGATATCCGCGTTTGGGCCCTGTCGTAGGAGAAAGTCTCTAAAATGAGCTGCCTGTTCCATGTTGATGACCTAAGGGAGGAGTGCGCCACGAACCAACCTACCTGCCTGAAGGGCAGGGGAGCATGCCAAACGGTAAGCTACGGGACTATCCACTTATGTAATATATATATACAAGTAAATAAAATATGTAAATAGAAAACAAATAAGTAAATAGATAATTAATTAAATAAATAATTGAATAGTAAATAAATGTATAAAGAAATTACTAAAGAGCTACGTAAATAAATAGATAAACAACTGAGTAAACAAATAATTATACTAAGAATTAAATAAAGCAATAAATAAATATAATGGAAAGGTCTCACTCAATTCAGATACTTTAGGCTAACGCTAACACACAGCGGAAGCTCTCAAGAGGAAAAAAATCGCCGATTTTTAACATTCTTGATTGGTGCTCCGCTCTTATTGGTTTTAGCGTGATGATATATAGTCTATAACCGTCTTCGATAAATGAGCTATATAACACTGAAAGAATTTTTCAAATCGACCAGTAGTTCCTGAGATTACCTCCTACAAGGTCACAAACTCACAAACTTTACCTCTTTATAATATTAGTATAGATTAGCGATAATAGTTCAGTTTTCAGATGTCTTCATCGTCGGATTGACGGAGGTTTGATCCTTGGGATTAAGGTCAGAAATTTCGGTGAAGAAAAACATTACTATGAAACCATAGCATGGTAGCAGGGGTTTTGTAGGTTCGGCTGGCTAGCTACTACCCTGAACATTTCTCGTCAAGTACCTTTTGCTGTGTTCTCTGTTCAGTATTTGAGAAATAGACCGCTCTAGGTTAATGTTTACCATCATAGATATCATCTTCATTTAACACCGGATGAAATTGTAGTCAAAAGCTAAAACCTAAATAGTATAAAAAATACCAGACACACGTTTCTAAACTGGTCACAGTGACTCTCGGTGAAAAAGAAAACAATTAAAAAGGAAATGTACAAAGAAGATAATAACAATAAAAATGCCAGAAAGGATATGTATGAGAAAAAATAAAAACAAAAATATTTAAAAAAGAGAATAAAAATACTCATCTATTGAAATTTATTCAAAATATTATTTATTTCAAAGAGAACAGCGGGTACACTCAGTCACGAACACAGAAATGAAGATAAAGTGTCTTTTTACAACATTTTTAGTTCGCAGTTTAGAGTAGGGCGTTTGTATTTTTTTTGGTATTTTTCTTTACTCTTAAATTCTTAAAAATTCTTCCCACAGAAACGATTTAGGTACTGACATTTCTTTGGAATGTGTATAGATGACATATGATATGGTCATATACATATCAAAAAAGAATTAATAATACGGAGGACAAAATAATACAAATGTGTGCATGAAATATACGATTTAACATGTTTTCGTTAAAATAACTTAGGTCATTTTTCATTGTAAGCGGTATACAAATTATTACCTTTAAATAAACCATACACACGCTAAACTAATTTAAATATTTTGTAATACAAAGCAAATGACGTAACAACTGTTTATCTTATCGCCTAATTATTATGCAAAATGGTATTTAACGCAGAATGAAACAGACTAACCATTAATGAATCAAGTATTTCAAGATTACTCTTTAGTGTAATTTGTTGTTTAATATAATATTATCATATCTGAAAAAAATCAGGTCTCAAAGGGTTAATAAACATAGATAAAATACAAAAATATCATCTGGAGTAAAAAACTTAACATTGTTCAAATTAAAACCAATCTTCATTATAAGGCAGTCCGCGACAGACGGTCGACGATCGTTGTGTTGTTTCCCGTTATTTCACCTGCACAATGCCAATTCCAGATCGTAAAGGCTTGGAAATTATTGATGTTGACGTGAAAGATGTTAGGTTTCCAACGTCTCTCGGAGGTCATGGTTCAGATGCCGTTGTAAGTACAGTTATTTGTATATTATGCATCAATTTTACTACGTGTTAAGCTTAAAATATATTGTGATTTACCTACTTTAGCTGTGCATGTTTATTTATACGTTAGTGAAGTTAAATACGATCTGGGTACGATTGCTAATGAAGCAAAAATATAATATTGAAATGATTTATTGCATTACTTGTAGGTATTAATTCTTTTTTTCATATTTTCAATTGATTTAAAAATGAACAATGTTCTTAATTTGGTTGTGCTTTTTTTATATTCATCACCTCAGAACTTCGTCATTTATAAATCGATCTGGAAAATTCTTTTTTATTGGAAAGGGTATAATTTCAAGCGGAGTCCTATTTTAATTTTAACACTGGATCTTAGATTTCTAATATACAACGGGAAATATTTTCGCACTATTTATTTTTCTATAACTCACCCCTAAATGAAGATACGTTGCATGAACTTTTATACCGTTCAAACGATAATAGTTTTACCGTTAGAACCGTAGTTTTTTTTTATATCATAGAAGGCAAACGGACAGGTAAGTCACCTGATGTTAAGAAATCACCACCGTTCATAGACATTTGCAACACCAAGGGAGTCATAAGTGCGTTGCCAGCTTGTGTTTGGGGGAAGAGGAAAAAAAGAAGGTTGAGGGAGGAGGAGGGGAGATGGTCTTCCGACGCTCTCACTGCCCAAACGAAACGCAATGCAAGCACTGTTACTTCACGTTAGTTTTCTGTAAGAGGGTGGTACTACTCCGGACGAGCCGACCCATTCATGTTGAAACCAGTAATAGTTTCAGCGTGGCTCTACCACCTATTTGAATACGAATAAATAATTCAGTGTCCATTCTCTACAGTTTAACTATTTAATACAATAAATAGAAATTACAACAAACAATACTATCAAAAAATAATTTTAAAAGCGAGCATAGTGGCAAAGCGTTCAGGGTGTTTATCATCTTAGACCATATAATCACGCTACTATCTAAAAAGTATTAAAGAAAGAATCGGCTGAATGCCTTAAGCGCTCGCCATAGTAGTCAGATGAAGTTGTTAAGGCCTTGCTAGGCCAATAGTCGGTTCGAGGAAAAAAGGTTTTTAAAGAAACCGTGCGAAACTGCGGTCACATTTAGTCCCATCCTAATCCTACCTAATATTACAAATGTGAGTGTAAGGTTATTTATTACACTTTCATGTCTTAACTACTCAATTGTTTATGATGAATTTAATATATATTTAAAAAATACGGGTAGTCATGGGCACAGAAAAGTACAGTGTCATCCAGAAAAAATACTATTCTTGATAGATCGGTCAAATCTACGTTAAGGCAAGCAATGAAGCGAGTAAAACTAGTATTTGATTGAAGAAGGCGTTACTTTGCGGAAATCCATCATTGAATACTAAGTTGGATGCTACTTGGCACTTCCGCCTGGAATTGATTGCCCATTACAACGTCTAACTATAACAAAAAGAAAATCAATTATTAATAAACATTCACAAAATATATGTTCTTTTTGTTGTAGTTAGACGTAGTAGTGGGCAATCAATTCCAGGCGGAAGTGCAAAGTAGCATCCACCTTAGCATGTAAAACTAGTATACTAGTAATAGCCTCATTTATTTAATCAAACGTACTATAATAATATGAGGCTTATCCCACGACATATAATTTATTATTAGAAATTAATGCATCCCAACGTCTGAATTAAGCCATGACTGTATGTCAAATGCTAGCCTCTCCCTGTCTCCATTGCAGTGTCTCCTTGTTATAACTTATTTATTTTAGCACACAGATCCAAATTATTCGTGTGCCTACGTCACAATAACTACGACAAATGGGAAACAAGGATTCGGCATGACGTTCACGTGTGGGCGAGGAACCGAAATAATCGTTTACACGATTCGTTCTATGAAAAGATTCGTGTTGGGTAAAAACGCGGCGGATATTTTTGCGGATTTTGCTGGTTTTTGGCGCGTGCTTACCAGCGACTCGCAGATGAGATGGGTAAATTGTGTTTATGGTGATAATATCTTCTTCTTCTATATGCATAAAAGAATAAATAGATTTCTACCGTTGTGCGCGCATCACTCAAAAATTACTGGATATATTAGCATCCATTCTTTTTCGTTTTAGGTCTTAAAAAACTAAATACCTACGAATTTAGCGGTGTAGGATTACTTGAATTAAAAAAAGTGGGGCAGCCGGTGTGGTGTGCATTCGTGGGAGAGATGAAGTGAAATGGCATTGCTTGCAAAGTAATTTTGTGTCACAGTATAGCACGAGCAGCTCACTCAAGGGCTCTAGGCCGAGGGAACGGACCTAGGCTTGAGCCGCTGCAGACGGGTGCCTAGTCTGGTGTGCGGGAGCAAAATTTATCCCGAGACCACGGCGGCGTGATCTGTGGTTACGCGGGTGTGGGCATGAGCACGCTCTGTTTGCAGAGACAGACTAGTATTGATTGTCGCTGCCGTTATTGTATCGGGAGGATCGGTAACAGATATTGGATTCTACGTAATGACAAAAAAAGAAAAATTGATGTTTACAACATAGAGTATCTTTCTCCGAAACTTTGGTACTTATAAGATGATAAGATATATATGATAGATAATAAGATTTAATGATAAAAGAACAGTGGTACTATAAAGTGCATGTCAATGTACCTATAGGTTTTAAGATAAACAAATCTAGCTAATTTCTACGTTGTAGGATGTTTTCAATTGTATCAAAGGAAGTTATTAGGAATTTACGTTGTATCTACCAGTATTCGATTATTAAAAAATAATTAAATATATTTACAGCTCGGTCCCGAAAAAGGCGTAATGCATCTGGCTGTAGCGGCTATTATCAATTCACTCTGGGACTTATGGGCCAGGATTGAATCTAAACCTGTATGGAGACTTTTAACCGACCTGACGCCTGAGGTTAGCCTGTTTATAAACTAAATTAATATGATTTTTATATATGAAACTCTTCATAATTACAAATACATGTACTCACGCGTGGTTTTATATTACCTTGTATTATATTATATTACGTATAACGAATATAGTTGCTTTCATTGTTATGTTTCCTTGTTTACAAGTTTACTTTTCTTTAAAATATATTTTCAGACGAGGGCGATAGTAACTATCTACATTCGTTACTAGCACTCACATAACTAAGCATTTATAATATTATGTTATTTGTTAAAATATCAAATAGATCACAGATATAAACTTTAAATCCAAAATACATATGTTAATAGTAAATGATAGTTTATCAACTTAACGAACTTGTCAAACTACAAACTACTATGACGACTACTATTATGACGACAGTAATTATTACTTCTTACACGCTACAATAAATAGTTCATGGATTACTATAAAAAGTAATTATATTGCTTGCTATGTATAAATATAATTACAAAATAATAATCTTCGTAATTTTAAAAACAGATATAACGTCTTAAATAATTGTCTCTTAGAATCATAACGTCGTAAAATAAAATACGTTTGTTATTTTTTACGCTTTTATGTTTTGAAGCTAAATAAAGTAACATTATCCTTACTAATATTAGTACACTATACTATTACTATGGATGCGTATGTAAGTTAGTTTGTTGATTTTTGCTTTTTCTCGAAGAATCCATAATAACTGCCACCTAGTCAGAGTTACTATGATAGATATAACCCTGCGAGTTCCGAGATGAGCAGATTAGACACAATGGATGTTCTCCTGAACCCGCATTAATTAATCGCCTAAGTATGCTCCAAGAAACGGCCCGTATTCACGGGTCGCGATGAAATAACCGCTGAAAGGAGCAAGAAGCCCTGACACAGTACCCTTAACCTCACGGGGGGAGAGAAGACCACGACGTGTATTACTTTTTCTCGTATTAACTACTCAACCGAGCACCATGGAATTTTTCACACACATTGTCAGGGGTGCATAAAATGACAGGGTATCATTTACCCAGGATAAAAGTATTTTCGTCGCTGTTATTCCTCGATTCTCAACTCTCTATTAACACGATGAATCCGATAGCTAAAACTTGTTTCTAATAAAAAATGAATCTTATGATTGATTTATATTCTATGTATATACCACAGATATTTGATTAATTCTCAGGAGCTGGTATCAACTATAGATTTTCGTTACATAACTGATGTAATAACTCCAGAAGAGGCAATACAATTGTTGAAATCTAAAAAGATTGGGCAAGAAGATAGAATTAAGCTATTACTGGAAAAGGGCTACCCGGCGTATACCACTCAAGCTGGTGAGTATATTATTTGTAAAAATACTAAAAATATATTGTAAAACTGTTTACGTTATATCGGTGGCAATAAAAACGTTTAATTACGTGATAAGTAAAGTAGTTATGTTTTACTTGATAGCGTTATCAATAGAAACCTACTCTAAACAATAAAAATTACACGAATTATGCAATACTCGTAATATGTATAAACTTGCTTCTTCCCATAACTTCGTGGCTATGTTTTTCGTTTTATAACTTTTTTTATAAATATATTTTATTTATATTATTTCGTTATTATATTTAACGATATATATTCTATGGTAAAACAGCGTCTGCATATTGGATTCGCTTTTAATATTATATGCACAATAAGTACGCCTTTTTCAATCATAATAGAAGTGTTTTACCTTACAATAAAACGCATATTAATTTACTTACCTTATCCGAAGCTTATTTATGAGATAGGCACTTTCGTTTCCCGCCAGCATGCCCACTCTTGACAGTAAATATCACTAACTTCCGGTCAAATACCTGACTTAGATCGACGCCATCTTTTAACTTCATTGAGTCGAATAATAATACCAGGCAGAATTTAAAATATTAAGCTTCGAATAAGGTAAGTAAATTAATATGCGTTTTATTGAAAGGTAAAACGCTTCTATTAATTTGACTTGACCTTATTCGAAGCTTATTTATGAGACTTGTTTGTTATCGCCTGGTGGTGGTAGAGACACCGACGCCAATGTGATCTAGATAAGCCACATAGATTCATAATGGGAAACTAATTACACAAGCATTAAAGTTAATCAGCACGTTAGTCCGAGATGATTTAGTTACAGAGGTATTATCAATTCTAAATAAGTACTATCAATCTATACTATACTGAATAAAGCCTATATATTCAAGAAGGAAATTCCCTCTGAAAGATGCCTGTGAACTAGAACGTTTACCACATTTCAGTATATAATCATACCAAAACAAAAAATTTATAACTATGCCTTAAGAAACTATGGTTTGGTTTCTTAATTGCCTTTAATCAGAGTCTTAGATACGGATGGATTCGGTATCACCGCGCTCGATTTTAAAATACGATACGAGAACCGATTTGGTTCACTATCACTATTATAAAGAATTTTACCTAAAAACAAGACCAGTTGCTTGCGTATAAACAGATCTGATAGAAATTATTTTATTAAGCTACTACTCGAGTAGTAATACTGGCAATGTGCTCTGCACCATCACCATTGAATCTGTATACCAAGAAAGTTTTACACATTCATATTTGAAAAAGTTTTACAGCTTAAGAGCTGTCAATGATTTCTAGTAGTAATCTAGTAGTACGAAACTAAAACATTAACCGTCTAAAAAACACCCAAGTGATATCCAAGACAACTGCTGTATGTAAAAATCACTAGGTTTGGTTAAAATAACCAAAATATTTATACTACCATCAAAAATATGTGTAAATAATACACATTTTTGGCTTGGAAGAATTTTGGCAAAGTAAGCGCAAAAACCAGTTTACAACCAAACTTTCCAGTAGCCTTTATTTTGAGCAAAGCTCTTCTACAAGCACTTTTTACAAGCACTCTCTTGGTCTAAAAGTTTTGATAGCAAACTTAAATTATGACTCAAAAACAACTACTCATCATATAACCAATTCGAAATGATTCTCGTAAAAAGCGTGTGCGATACCATACAGTAATCTAGAGATTTCTGTTCCTACCATTATGTTCAAAGCCAAACGAAATGGTTTTAGTAAGAGGTACCTTATTGATGGGACGAGCGATGTGATTGTTGGCCTCGAGGCTAAAAAGCGCTTGCAGCGTTATCTCGCGGAACGCAAGGCGTTTGTGACGCTACGCCACGGCGCCCGTCGCCCTTAACCACCACAGGTAACAGACGCATCGCTCTCATGCTGCCTCACCGAACTACTAGTTCAGCGAAGTTGCGTAAGAGACAACCTTGAATGCATAGCGGCACTGTTACTTTGGGTAATTCAGTAAAACATTGAATCCACCATTTCTACATATTGGCTAAAATTTTAGCTGCAATCAATTAACTTATTAATTAGAGGCATGACCTGACAATGTTAGACACAGTGACCCTACGAGGGTGCTACATAGAACCTTTAAGATTCTTTGAAGCTATGCAAATTCTAGAGACTTTACTAGAACACTGAGTAATAGTCTTCAGTATCACAGTAGATTTGTTGCCAAAACACTTTGTAAATGTGAACATGAACAGTTAGACATCCGAAGCAATTCGCGACTGCTTAAAATACAAATTATTAATCCTTCAATTTAATATACTTCAAGCTTCTGCTTAACACTCAATGCTGGTTACTTCCAACTACTCGTGCTCTTACCGGGAGTCTTCACATACTTGCTTGAAGATGATCGAAGCCACTTTTGAAGTTACATATGTTATAACAAGCTTGTGTTAATGGTCAATAACCATACAAACAATAGTATTGACGCAGCCTATTTAAGTAGAATATGCACCCTTTTACAACTCGTGAAAGAGTTCCTTGTTTTTGTACTAATGTGACTAGATGGCTTGTCTGTGTAACTATGAAGTTGAAGAGTTGCGATGGCTATAAGCATTACGTCCCTTCCTATACAACATGAGAAAACTTCCGACAACCACAACCAAACTAGGAAGCCTTGCTGCACCCTTTGAGTTCGACTTATTACGATCCAAGAGACAACAGTCTATTTCTCCGAAATCCATTCCTCCGCAATTTCGCGTTCACGTAAATTGACTGACATATCCTAACTTCGCGATAAACGTACGTTCATATCGGGGACAAGTCACATCATTTGTATAGCTTTAGGTGGGCTGGCTTCCTATATATGTATGAACTACTCCTGTGCGCTGTTATTTACTATCCCTTATGATATGTGCAATTTCACGTGGAGGTTTCATATAACCCTTCGAAGGTTCATTATATAATTTGTGTGCCCTACGAGGAACCACAGACTAACGCTACGAAGGTTGTTTTCGTAATTCACGTGTACCGAATAATCCAACGAAATTTGATTCAATAGCTCTCCGAGGAGGCACCGAATAGCCCTCCGAGGAGGCACCGAATAACCCTCCGAAGAAGCACCTAATAGCCCTTCGAGTAGGCACCGAATAGCCCTCCGAGGAGGCACCCAATAGCCTTCCAGGGAGGCACCGAATAGCCTTCAGAGGAGGTACCGAATAGCCCTCCGAGGAGGCACCAAATAGCCCTCCGAGGAGGCACCAAATAGCCCTCTGAGGAGGCACCGTATAGCCCTGCGAGGAGGCACCGAAAAGCCCTACGAGGAGGCACTGAATAGCCCTGCGAGGAGGCACCGAATAGCCTGCGAGGAGGCACTGAATAGCCCTGCGAGGAGGCACCGAATAGCCCTGCGAGGAGGCACCGAATAGCCCTGAGTGGGCTAGTTATATGCTTCGCGTGTTCCTGTGCAGAGGTACTGAATAGCCCTGCGCGGGCTAGTTACGTGATGCGCGTACTTCTGAGCAGAGGCACTGACTGAAAGCCCTGCGCGGGCTCATTATGTGATTAACGTGTTCCTACGCGCAGACACTGACGAGCCCTCAGCGAGTTCGTTACATAATTTGAGTTCTCCTACCCAAGGAATGAATAACTCTATGCGAGTTATCTATATAATAACCGTGATTCAGCACCGACACTCGAAATAACCCTACGCAGGTTATTTATACAATCGATGTGATCTTGCACTGATACTTGTAATAACCCTACGCGGGTTATTTATATAATAACAGTGATCCAGCACCAATACCCGTCGGAATAACCTACGCAGGTTATTTATATAATCGACGTGATCTTGCACCGATACTCCTAATAACCCTACGCCGTTTATTTTTATAATAGCCGTGATCTTGCACTGATACTCGTAATAACCCTACGCGGGTTATTTATATAATAGCCGTGATCCGGCACCAATAACCGTCGGAATAACCCTACGCAGGTTATTTATATAATTTACGTGATCCTGCACTGATAGGAGTTCTCCTGTGCGAAGACACTGAATAAGCTCAATTTGACGTTCCTGCGTGGAGACACTACGTGCTCGCTCGAGGAGAATGCGCCATTTGAAGACGCCAAACTTCTATCCGCGAGCCTGAGGGGTGAGGCTCTGAAGACAGGCCAGAAGCATTGAGATTCTACGAGCTTGCATAGTGCTCACGAGCTTCTTCGCCTGATGACAGTTGGTAGAATTTTGCATACTTGACCATTACTATTGCTTTTCTCAATCGGACAGCAATATTCCACATTCTCAAAATCCAGTATCAGCGACTACGAGCAAGTATCACCACAATTAGAAGAAGTACTGCTAAAATAAGCGTATATTAAATAAGCGTATATTAATTGATTTTTAAAATAAACTGTCATGGGTCTTAGAACTTTAAATAAAAATTCATTAAAAACATTTAAGGGTAAAACAAGATAATACACACATCAAAAAAGTCTAAGCAACATGCGTGATATTACAAATTTTACCATTTATATTAATTAATTTCTAAAGATTTACTCAAACAAAGTGCGTAGGTAAGTAAACTTTTTTGTTAATGATGACATACTGGCTGGTTGTAAAAAAAAAATTGATTGTTTTGTTTTTTCATAAAATTCAAATGACTGCGAATTTGTTTGAATTTAAGTGCGTTTTAATTGCTACGTTTAGTCTCATAGTCGTCATTTTATAATTTTACCAACCATTTAAATAAAGTTAGCGACAAAATTGAATTTTTAGATATTCTTTACGTCATGAAGCTGTAGGGATGTTGCAAGCGGGAAGTAATCAGTCTCAGGTATTTCGACATTTTGGCATTCATAGAAGTGTTATTTGTCGTCTTTGGCAGCGCTACAATAATACAGGAGAACCCGCTGAACAGCATCCATGCCGTAAAAGGAGTACAACTACTCGGCAAGACCGGTACATACAACTGACTGCAAGACGCCAGACGATGTTAACAGCTCGAGAAATAAGTTTAAGGCTACAAATTTCAAGTGGTGTTGATGTAAGTCCTCAAACTATGCGAAATCGACTGCATGAGTACGGCCTACGAGCTCTACGCCCAATCAGATGCCCACCGATAGGTCACGGGAATCGTGCTCGTCGATATGAATGGTGTAGAGAACGCATAACATAGACCCAGGAACAATGAGGTAAAATTATATTTTCCAATAAGTCGCGATTCGAGTTTAAGCCTGATACAAGAAGGGTGCGAGTGTATCGTCGGCCCGGAAATACTGAAAGGCTTAGGTGCGTTCAGGAAGTTCATCCATCGCTGTATGCTCAACAGTTATGTTATGGGCGGGTATTATGAAGAACAGGCGAACTGAGCTCGTTTTTGTAAATGGAAACATGAATGCTGAAAATTACATTGAGGATATTCTCAGACTTTATGTCTACCCATTTGCACAAACCTTTGGCTCCGATTTTAGGTTAATGCATGACAATGCGCGTTCACATACAGCTCGGCGAACCAGTAAATACTTTGCAACGGAGAACATCCGGGTATTGCCCTGGCCTGCATAATCGCCAGAACGCAACCCTATCGAGCATGCATGGGACATGCTCCAGAGACGTATTTTGAAGGACTTGGACGGAGCGACAACAACCCAACAGCTGAAGGATTTTCTACAATTCCATTGGGCGCGAATACCGGAAGATGACATAAACAGTCTCATTAATTCAATGAATAATCGTTGCCGACAAGTTCTGAATAGCAGAGGAGACCATACTTTGTATTAAATTGTTCTATTCTTTCACAATAAATACATTTTCTTTAGAAATTTAATTTAAAAAAAAGTTTAGTTTCTTATGTATCTTAGTTTCTACAGTATATTCTAATATTGTTCATATCTGTTATTAAAAGAACTTATAAAGACAACAGCTGTTATTTTTACATCATAGAACCCTAAAGATATTATTTTAAAAATAAAATACAACGTTTTAATGTGCAGAACCATCCTAAAATTTAAATTCGTACATGTTGCTTAGACTTTTTTGATGAGTGTATAATGCAGCGTGGCTTCGCCGCAGCAAACCAAAAATAGAGTGGTGCGCCGATAGGAGTCACTAACCTTAGGTCTCAAGCCCTAATTAATGCTCCAGGCCCCTTGCTCTACAATACAATGGACCCGGCATCCGAACGGTGAATTCACTAAGCGCTAAGAACTGCGATTCTTCGATTAAAGCGTACTTGGAATGTAAAGATTTTTGTGACAATTTGACTCAGAGAACGTAAAAAATAAAGCAGGTATTAATGTTTGTTAATCTTCCAGGATGGTTAGGTTACAGCGACGAACTTCTAAAAGAACTTTGCGAGAAGTATATGAAACTGGGCTTCAGACATTTTAAAGTTAAAGTTGGTCGAAGCTTCGAAGATGATTATAGGAGATGTAGTGCAGTACGGAAGTACATTGGTGATGATAAAGTTCTCGTAAGTAACTAATACACTCTATAAGGCGTAAATATACACTCTTGATTTAGTTAACTTAGCCTTATTTATAACTTAATAGATTATACTCTTTATAATTTCCCTACGTTACGTACACAACATTTCATTAGGTTGGTATATTGCTATTTACAATATTTATAAATGGATGTCCTAGTTCGTCTCTAGATACAGGCCATGTCAAAAATATTTTCACTGCAACTTTGCACGTATAAAACCTACAGCTTTATGCAGAGACAGAGACCTGTTTATCTATATGTAACACTTATTTACTCTCTTATATCATTTTGTATGTATGTCAAACAATTTTTTTCTTCCTAAATATTCTATGTAAGTAATAAGTAATTAACTGTGATGACTCGAATAATCATGTCGCTTACTGAAGATTTTAAATATTTTAAATATAATATAATTTAAATTTCTATAGGTGGTAGAGCCACGCTGAAGCTGTTATTACTAGTTTTCAGCATGAATGAGTCGGCTCGCCAGGGGTAGCACCACCGTCTCACAGAAAACCGACGTGAAGTAACAGTGCTTGCATTGTTGCGTTTCGTTCCGTCAGTGAGAACGCTGGAGGACCGCCTCCTCTGGGGGAGAGCAGGTGGTCCTCTAGTACTCTTACTGACCGAATAGGGGGACCGAGGAGGGGAAGGGGGTTTCCCTCTCTTTCTCCATTCCCCTTCCCTCCACCAAACACAGGCTGGTAACGCACTCGCGACTCCCTTGGTGTTGCTAGTGTCTATGGGCGATCACTTAACATCAGGTGACCCACCTGCTCGTTTGCCTTCTATGATATAAAAAAAATATATATAATATTGACGGTATTAGATGGTGGACGCGAATCAAATATGGAGTGTAAATGAAGCCATAGATTGGATGAAAAAGCTGGCACCGCTAAAACCAATGTGGATCGAAGAACCCACATCACCCGATGATGTATTGGGACACGGTACGATCTCGAAAGCTTTGGAGTAAGTTCCTTAAATAAAACTTTTAATTTATCTATATAAAAATACACAAATACACAAGTACGATGTTATTTTATACATGAATGTCTGCAGATTTTTTTGTTAATGAAGTTATTGCTTTTCCGAATTACTTCTAAAAATGCGTAGAGTTAGGTGAAAATTAGATTAAAAGGGATTCACTGTAACGGGTATGTTATCGCAATTGTTGTATTTGTGATTCAGTCGACTATACGATTATATCGTCACGCATAGTTACCTATGGATAAGTCAGGAAAAGGACGCGCTTGAATTTGCTACTATGGCAGGTATTTCACTTGGTGTAAAAGGGTTCTGATTATGTTGGATGTTAGTACGATGTACTAATACTACCACTACTATTTAACTGATCGAAATAGAAATTACGTAGCATTATATGAAAGAATTCCGAAATTTGATTAATAGGATTTTGAAGCATCTTAGTGACATGATATTCGGAGACCGCGTCGATGTATGTGCGTTTGGATCCTTGGAATGACCCGGAGCCAGCGGTAAAGGAAGGAAATCATGATGCACCCTTGACATGATGATAGACCTTATTTTAATGTTCGATTGGCTTGCTATAAGCCTCAAGTTGAAAATATGTCGATGTAGTATGGCCGTTGCACTTCAGAGGCAGTCCTCCTCTAGGCGTAGTGCAAGGTCATAACGTCAGTTAAAATCAGACAAAAGTACGGTCAAACACTAAAAACTAAATTATATAAAATACTGGATGTTAACTGTAAGTTCTACAATAGGGCACCAGTTACGGCGGATGATTTCTTGCGAAAATTAACGCCTAGATAACAAGGCCTTTTATTGACTTTTTATCTTTTACTCGTAGGCCGTACGGCATTGGTGTTGCAACTGGCGAGGTTTGTGCAAACCGCGTCATGTTCAAACAGTTCCTACAAAGTGGTGCTCTACAATATTGCCAGATCGACTCGGCTCGTATGGGTGGCATCAACGAAATACTATCAGTTTACCTCATGGCCGAAAAACTTGGAGGTGTGTTCGTATTTCTAAAAAAAAAATTAAGTAGATATATATACATTATTTGTTCATATGATAGAATTCATAAAGGTGAAACAAATGTCTATTAAAATATTGATTTACAAGACTTGATGACAATAATGATCCATACTATGAACGTACCAGACACAAGATAATAACTCCAATGTGTTTGGTATTGGTTCTACTCATGGGTAGCTACGGCGTCGGTTGGTTGCAGAACAGTTTAGTACGCTTTCTTACATATTAATTTATACATAGAATATTTATTTTTTCCATTTTTCAATAAGATTGTGATCATAGTGTAATACGTTGTAGTGGTCAGCCTTTAAATACTTTAAAATGGAAAAAATGCACTAAATAATTTATTAGCTATTCAATAGATTATTGAAATGATAGAGAACCACATGATGTGTGACTAATACGGTCTGTTTTATTGTTATTAATTTTCATATTGAGTCCCAATCATACGAAGTTACGAGCGGCACCGCGCTTTTCCACTATTATCGTATCTTCTGCACTACATTTTGTATATTAATGGCTTGATTACTGGTCGTAGTATTGTATCAAAGATTGCTTGAAATCTTATTCGGTTAATCCTTACTAGTCCTTACTAATACTATGCACACGTGAGTCTTTTTGCTTATTTGCTACTCTTTGACGCCTTCATGGCCAACAGATCTTCATGAAATTTTGCATCTACGTTATCACGGATGCAAAGAAGGCTATGTTTAATCCAGAAAAGTATTGTTTCCGAGAGCCTTTCTACATCAATGAGAAAAAAAGCTAGAATAGTCGTAACTAGTAAAAATATTTTGAGATTAACCTGCTCAAATAAGCAAAAAACACAAACAATATCTTGAGCTTTATATTATGCTAGCGACCCTGGCGGTCGATGCCCTGCCCAAATAATAAAGAAAACCTTGATAAATTATACACCTAAACCTTTCTATTGAATCACTTTATTTACTGGTGAAAACTTTATGATAAACCGTTCAGTAGTTTTTGAGTTTATTGTGAACAGGCAGACAAACAGACGTACAGACGGCTAGGGGACTCTGTTTTATACTAATGATGATGCAATTGAATTGAAATTTAATATTCAAATTATTATATACTAGTGGTCCCGGCGAATATTGTCCTACCATGTTAATAAAAATTTACCAATTGTGAATCTAAATCATTCTTGCATCACCTACAAAAAGAATCACCAGTATGTCCAGCTATTTAGAAGGAATTCAGTCACATACACACGGACTAAAGAATAATATATATAAAGGTGTAAGATTAAATGAATTATGTTTTAAAATTTCTATTTAGTAAAAGTGTGCCCGCACGCTGGCGGCGTCGGATTATGCGAGATGGTACAGCACCTCCAATACTGGGACTTCACAAGTGTCTCCTGCACAATGGACGGCCGTCTTATTGAATACGTTGACCAACAACATGAGCATTTTATAGACCCTTGCATTGTCGAGAACGCGAATTATCTCGCACCTAAAGTAAGTAACATTATTTCTCGTTGCATACCAAGTGTAAAAATAGCATTATTTAAAGCCTACTGCCAGAGTTTCTATACCAGCAATATCTGAACCTCATATACACTGCTTGCGTACAATTCGTTGCGTATACAGTACAACAATGTCTTCAAGGCATTGTTGGGATTGTCTCGATATTGTAGTGCATTGGGCATGTTTGCTGAAGCTCGTGTGGATGATTTTTACGTAAAATCATTAAATTATTAAAATCATTCGTAAAAAGCAAACTCCCTAATGGATCGAAAGTGTGGCAGCTCAAGATGTTATCAAGTTGATCAGATAGCTTGTTTGTTCACAAATGGACAAAGTTGTTAAAAAGTGTGTGCACCTATACAAGTTGATAAATGTTGATTGTGTGGGTGAACGTTTAAAATATGTTTTGTAAAAGTACATTAACGCAGGAATTAATTAATGGAGAATACACGTGTATTAGACCTGAAAAAGGTATACCAAGCAGCACTGATAGGTTGTTTAAAAAAACGCGAAATGAGGAATGAAAACATCTAGTGAGGTCTTAAATCGTCATATAATGTGGTCTTTATTTTTCGCTGAACATGTGACATTTGATCCCATATTTTTTAATATTTCTGTTATTTTGCGTAATATCCTATAGTGTGGTTGTTGTGTCTATAATGAATACATATTTATTGCTATACAACTCTTTATTTCAATTTACATGCGATGTAAAATATGAACGTCATAAAAAAACGAAAAACCTTTTGAACGGCAAAGTTCATAAATCCTTTCTCTTTGTATAAAAACTGCAAATCTTGAAAAAATTAATATGTTATATGAATGATTAATATGCAAATATACACGACCCAATCGAAGATGATCAGAAATAATAACATGAGACGTGAAGTCGGGAGTTATAGAAGGCATCTAAGCCTGTAATAGCTTTTATACGTTAATCATAATTATGTCTTATTTGCATCTTTCTTTTGTAATATAAGATGCCACTAGCATTTTACATCATGCAGTTCGTTTATTGTGCACAAGTCAAGTGGATAGGAAATTGTACCACAAAGCATGAATTCTGAGAAGCCACAAAATCTTCCTGGAAAGTTATGTCAAGAAAGCCGTCATGTTCTTAGAACATTGAAATAATCACAAAACAGTATTATTTCCCTACTCAACAATGGAGTTAATAATGTACAAGATTGACAGCAAAAAATAAAACGTCAATTCTGAAATAACACAAGAACTTCTGGGAAGATTCTAATGAAACTAACAACTCGTTTGATAGGATACTAAGTTATCAGAAAAAGCTTTGTAATAATTACTCATATAATAATAGCACAATCTCCAATAGTGAGGATTAGTTGCTGATTTAGGAAAAAATAACTTTAGTAATGACATCTATGCCGTGGTCCTGATAGCCATTTTGATAAGTGGAGCAATTACAGAGGTGTATTCATTTCCTTATTATTTAAACGTGAAAGTTTGAAACAGTTGTCATAGAAAAAACAATTTACGTAAACTGTGTATGCCATAGAATTTGGAAAATACAGGCGTAATAGTTTTACTTCCCATGACGTAAGCTGTGTATAACGAATGCGTCAGTCGATCACGTTCTTAGTTACAGAATACTATAGCAACAAAATATTTGCCGCAAAAGATGTTTCAATACTTTGTAATGAACTATGAGTAATTATATTTATCCAAGCTTGGAAGGATTTATCACGATTTAAAATATTACGCAATTTTTTTTTCAATTTCGTATTTTACTTGATCGGTATTTGTATAGGCATTGGCTACCCAATTAGGCCTCCCACGGCAGCGGCTCAAACTTGACCCTTGAGAGCGTTGCTTGCGCGTTACGGTGACACACAAACATACATCACCGCTATAACACTACACGATCACCCCCACACACGTGCACACCTACACGCTTACACATGAAAGGGGAAGGGTTTACTTTTTTTCCCTTATCGAACTGAAAAACTCTCAATTTTCCGATAATAAATATATGGAGGTTGTTGAGGCGTGCATGCTTGGTACACATATACGTTTCAACAACTCATACATATATGAATAGTTAGCTAAGTTAGCTAAGATAGGTCGCGATTTTGCATGCAACAGGCAACAGCCAAGCCGAGGTGTGCCGTGCACCCTTGAGCTGGTTGCCAAAATAAAATCGGCTGTGTGCCTTAAGCGCTCGCCTTAGTAGTCCGGTGAAGCTGTTAAGACCTTGCTGGGTCAATAGCGTAATCATTTCGAAAAAAAAAAATAGGCATTGAAAGGCGTTTGATCATAATGTCATCTGAAAAATGATATTGCCTATAATATTTGATTGGGTAGTTTTCTTAAGAGCAGTTTCTTAAACATACTTGTTTGAGCTTAGTGACCTATATATTAATAACTTCATAGGATATTTCTATTTACGTAAAATTTAAGTATTTTGGTAGAATTAAATAAGTCTAAATGATTATTACTGTTTTCAGCTACCAGGATACAGCACTCAGTTCTTACCGGGCACATTGGAAAAGTACTGGTATCCGAGAGGCTCTGAATGGCAGCGAATGATAAAAGAGGGTTTGTTCCCGGAGCCTGATGAAACGGAATTACTCAACCCTTGAACTATTTATTTACTATATATCTTACGAACAAGGTTTTATGTAGTACAATTTACATTACATAAAATCGAGTTTTGTACCAATAAGTTTCTATGTGAAAGAAATTGTTGGTTGTTCTTTTTGCCTTCTTTGTTAAAGATAATCAAATTTAATAAAATAAAAGCATGTTTATGATTTCAGATGTGGTTTAATTTTCGAATCTTTTCAATTACTCGTGATAAAAATGTAGATAAAACAGATTTTCCCTTTCAATTAAATAGACAAATTTATGAATGAAGGTATTAAGTTTTAAATATTTTAAAGCTTTACTGGCAAAGTTCTATTCGTTTATTTGCCCAAAGGAAGAGAGAGGAGGTAGGCCTCCGGTGCTCTCACTGACCGAATGAAACACAAGCAAGCACTGTTATTTCGCGTCGGTTTTTTTGTGAGAGGGTGGTACTACCTCGAGCGAGTTGACCCATTCATGCTGAAATCAGTTATAGTTTCATCGTGGCTTTACCTACACCTTTAAGGTTACATTAAAAAAAAACTACAATATGAACCATATTTAGCTGCATATTGATTATACCAATATTATCATCGCCCTGTATATTATTACCAAACGAAGTCCTTGAAAATTTGGCGCGTTAAAATAAATGATAAAATAATAGTATACTAATGTGACTATACTGTAATAAATATACTTAATATTGTAGTTGTTATATTAATCTGCCATATCTATCAAACAATAAGACTTTTTTTATGTCAAATAGGAGGCAAACGAACAGGTCACCTGATATTAAGCAATCACCGCCATCCATAGACACTAGCAACACCGGGGGAGTCGCAAGTGCGTTGCCAGCCCATGTTTAGGGCGATAGAGCAAATGGTCGATAGGGATAGGAGAGGGGAGGGGGAGAGAAGAGGGAAGGGGAGATGAGTCTGGCTGATGAAATATAGTTTTGTAATAGTTATCTGAACAACACATTAAAAAATCAAGCATTTAAAATTAAGTAAGGTTCATTCATTACTTTGTCTGCGTTAAAGCGTCTGGCAGAAGTTGTATCCTGGTAAAGTGTCTGGCGACATTGGTTCCTACTTTATCCTAGATTATACACAGCATATATAAAAATCAGCCAATCTCGAATTCTGTAAATGCGAAAGCTTTTTTTTACTACTGACTACGCTATTGACCTAGCAAGGTCTTAACAGCTTCACCGGACTACAAAAGTGCGAATACAAACAAACATATAACATGTACATAAAAAACTACTCAAAACATAAGGTTTCATCCATCTCAAAATAAGATAGGTCTGGCAGCTCTGGGATCTTGGACTAATAGTTTTAATATCCTGTCAGAATGATATATGCTTTCAATTTGTAAAATCTCATTAAAATTGACAAGTCGTTTTTATTTATATCCGATCATGCAAACAAACAGATATGTATTTTCCGAATTATTGAAACAAATAATTAGCCGTTACTTCGTATAATGATCTATCACAAGATTTCAAAAAGAAAATTAAGTGCACAAACAAAATTAAAGATTTCCGAGCATACAAATAAAGAGGCAGAATTTCTTTTCAATGATTATATCGTGATAATTGGCCTTTATAATGGTTTTGTATCATAAAAAATCTGAAAAAATTAAAATGAACTAACAGAACTAAAGATTTCTTAATATACATTAAAAGTGACGTAATAGTTATTACCAGATGAATATGGAGGAACACGACGTTGGACTCAAAGAGCATAACAAACGTCATAGTTTAGTGGGATTACGTACACACTGTATATGATCTATTATTGTTTCTATTATACACGAATTTAAATAAAAGGAGACATGTCATTTTCCCTGACCATAATTTCAGAAGTAATTTCACTTGAACCAGTTGTGTGTTGAGAGTAAAGTTATTATTTAAAATATAATAAGTAAATACTTTTTACAACATTTACAGTAAGTATAAATTTCTTAATATATTTTCTTCAAACGAATGTGAGTTGTTTCTAAAACATTTCGATCTGTGTTTAGCTTTTACTAATGTAAAATTAAATATATAATTATAATATAACACTAAGTTAATATCATAAAAACAAAAGCGACCAAGCTCAAGTAAAACTCGCGGTTCGAAGATTCTGTTCCATCATACAATATTTTTAAAGTTATACTTCTTTTGGCGCGTTAGGGAAAAATGATGAGAGTAAATTTTTACGATACGTGCGCACACCGTCACGAAAACTCGATACTCTAAAGTTAGCTATAGTCAATATTTTGTTTCTTTGTATTAAAACTTTCAATATATTACATACCTTTTTTTAAGGTTAGTGTCGTTTTTTTTACAAACGTAGAAAAAGTCAAAAATAAAATTTTTGAAAAGATTTTTATCTTGTTAAGCCATAGACGTATAACTTCTAACGCGTGTACATAAATACACACACATTTTTTTTTTTCTTTTTTTTCTCGAACTGATTACGCTATTGACCTAGCAAGGTATTAACAGCTTCACCGGACCACAGACCATCATACAATATGTTGATATCATATATTTATAGAGAATTCCTATTATTTTCAATTCGATTTGGGAATTTTGTAATTCTTATCTTCAGCTCAACCTACGGCTTGTAGATTATTATTATATGTTATATTACTTTTCAATCTACAATACATTCTTTCTATCACATTTAGTCACTGTAACATCTTTCAGAACTTAAAACGTTACCTATAACTTAGAATCAACAGATCTAAACGGACGCCGTATATATTTTTTTATAATTTTAGATGGCAGAAGACGGATTTTTGAAACCAATCACTGGATTTGCTACTTTAGCTATTCACACCGCTCAAGAGCCTGAAAAATGGGATTCAGCAGCTGTCGTTACTCCCATTGTTACATCCACTACATTTAAACAATCTACACCAGGCGAAAGCAAAGTAAGTTCTTGTATTTTTTTAATTAAATCATCAAAATTTTACCATACAGCCATAAAAATAACAATAAAGTATTCTCCATTGGGATTTCAATATTGATTGGAGGATAGTTAAAAAAATGTAACTTAATGTAAACGAACTTATTCATATTCGTTGAAGGGACTGCACTTGACCTGATGATAATTTAACTATCATCCAAGATGCTCCGACTGTTTTTAAAGTAAGTCCTGAACAAATGCAGTATGAGTGCCAGAACTTCTATTCTCTGTGGTTCTGGGAGGGGTGTCCCGCAAAATGTGTATGGAGAAAACTAACCGCTTCATCCAAATGCATTTAATATGTATCATACAGTTACTTAAAAGAATTGACTGACTTCACTAATCATACTTCTCCTGTTTTTGCAATTACTGTGGCCGTCCATTTTCGAAATAGAGTTACTATTTTTATTTAAATTATTTATTATCGACAACGTAACTATAAATAATATAAATCATATCCTAACAATTTAATTAAGAATTTTAAAATGGAATTCACGTATCCCCTTTAAGGGTTACGAATACGGAAGATCTGGAAATCCGACCAGGAACACTTTGGAAGAATGCCTTGCAGCTCTAGACGGCGGGAAACATGGCCTCGCTTTTGCCTCCGGACTTGGAGCAATCAGTACGGTGATCGCACTTTTAAACAAAGGAGATCACATTGTATGCACTGATGATGTTTACAGTGGTACGTCCAGGTTATTAAGGTAAGTGACCATTTTTTTTATTTCGTTGGTTAAGTTTGATTCGATTTTCTGTTAAGTTTTCGCAAAATTCAGTTGTATCGTTATTTTTAATTAAAATATTTCTTTCTTTCGAAACCGATAATTTACACTCTCGACATTAACGCCTGTTTTCCTGAAAATTGCACTAGTTGATGGTCCGAAAAAAAATAATTATGATTTTGTTTATATTATAGGAAAGTTGTATCAAGGATGGGCATCAAAACTACATATACGGATTTCACCGATATAGATAAAGTAAACATAGCTATACAGGATAACACTAAGGTTTGTAAATTTTACATTTTTTGTACCAGCTAGTAATCATCTCATATGTTCGAACCGTTCCGAATTCTTTATACTTCTACGATTACGTACATTAATACTTGTTCCATAAAGGTTTTTCGCAATGAAAGGCAAAGACAGTTATTAGTTCAGTTAGACAGTGGCCGAGTTTATGTCTTAACATAGACTTATGATGTAGCTTTATGATAAAGTGTGAAATGTTATTGTTATTATTTTTTTTTTGTTTATTACATTTTCTGTTGTATATGTATTTTTTTTGTGTAAGAGATTGAATTCATTTTTTCATCAAAAATATTCATTCATTCAACAAACACATGTTTTTACTGATAAAAAAAATAACGAAAGTATTAATATTCTTTGTTAGATGATATGGATCGAAACCCCTACAAATCCTAAGTTGAAAGTAGAAGACATCGCATCTATAGTGAAAGTAGCAAAACGGCGTGGAGATATTATTGTTGCTGTTGACAACACTTTCCTATCCCCTTATTTACAAAGACCTCTGGACTTCGGTGCGGATATCGTTGTGTACTCCTTAACAAAATATATGAACGGACATTCCGATGTCATTATGGGGGCAGCTATAGTAAATGACGATGTTATTGGAGAAAAACTTCGCTTTTTGCAAAACGGTAAGAATCTATCGTGGAATAGCTATAACTTTGTGTGAATAATCATGCTGAATATTTATAATTTAGGAATAGATTGAGTATAGAGTATAAATATATGGTTGTAATGAAAAAAAAATGTTAGTTTTTACTATTCACATAATATTTTACAGCTATGGGTGCTGTACCATCCCCAATGGATTGCTACTTGGTCAACAGGAGTTTGAAGACTTTAGCGTTAAGGATGGAACAACATAAGAAATCTTCCCTTATTATAGCGAACTGGTTACTCAAACACCCTAAAGTTATAAATGTTCATCATCCAGGTATTACATCTACTTTATATTATTCTTTTATAAACATGTTTGAAGTAATCTGAGACAGTATGGTTTATATATGCACTGGAGAGGTTATACATAAGTAGAATGTGATGAAAAGTAATGAATTTTGTCATATACTGTCCCTTTTGACGTTGATAAATGTATTTCTGTGAGTCTGTGACCTTGCATGATATTCAGATAGTGCGGTGTTATTTCAAAACCTATGATATTGGCTAACGATGTTTTGGCAACTCTTCGTTTTCCTATTACCGAAAAATACATTTTCCTATGTCTTGGAATCGAAGTTTCTTAAAATCTATGAGTTTATATTCTACACTATAAGTTTTTATTTTTCATATTAGGAAAGTAATCCTTATTACATATATATTGTGTACTTTTTTCTAATAAAGCTTTTCTCGTTTAGGTCTCCCATCTCATCCTCAACATGAAATCGCAAAGAAACAAACACGTGGTCACTCTGGAGTATTCAGTTTTATGCATTCCGGTGATTTAGAAGAGTCGAAAAAGTTTCTAAGTTCTTTGAAAATTTTCGCTTTGGCTGAAAGTTTGGGAGGATACGAAAGCTTAGCCGAATTGCCGTAAGTGTTTATTGGCTTATTAATAGCAGAAATTAGTAATTTAGGTTTTTGTTTAATCCAATATAATTACCATGTTTTATTATTAAATTAGATTCAAATTATCCCAGACTAGTTACTTGCTATTATGCTTATTTGTTGTATAACTTATTGTTAAATATTGTTAATTAAAAATATATGCTTCTATGAGTTATATTAATTTGCAAATGACATCGCTGTTTGAGAGTTTTTAAGACAGGTTCATATAAGACATAATAGTTCTATATCTTATCGACCTTAATGGACTGCAAGCATTATTGTCAGTTATTACCTAATAATAACTAGAAACAGGGTTTTTGGCGGGATTTTAGTCTGTGATGTAGTGGGTTTTATATTTTATTCATAATCTTGTATTATTTGACTCTATATTTTGTAAATTTGGTGGTGTTTTACGTAATATAGTTAGTTTATTGTGCATAAGTGAAGTGAATGGAAAATAATACCACGGAGCATGAAATTCTGAGATGCCCCAAAAACTCCCTGGAAAGTTCTAACAAGGGAGCCACCATCTTGTTAGAATATTGAAATAATCACACGACGCTTGTAAATTATTAACTACGTGACAATGGTAGTAATAATCCGAGAGATTGGTTGCCAAAAGTAAAGCAAAAAAAAACTAGAAACACAGGAGAGTCTCACGAGCATCCGTTTCATTTGAACTAACATATGATTGATTGACACGTTTGATAACCAAATCTAGAGACTAAGCATTTAGACATATGACTAACATTCAGTTTCACCACAAAGAAGTCAGTTCTGTCCGTGGATCAATTAAGCAATCTCGCGACTACGAAGTATGTTCACTTCGAAAAGGATCATGTACGCAGTTTGTGAAGATATTAAGATATACCTAATATGAATATTCTATATTTTCAGGTCTATAATGACGCATGCTTCAGTGCCAGTGGAACAAAGATTACAACTCGGTATCACAGATAGTCTTATCCGACTTTCTGTAGGTTTAGAAGATACTGAAGATCTTATTGAAGATTTAAAACAGGCTTTTGATAATGCTTTTTAAAATTTTACATGGGTTAGGATTGGACTAAAAGAAATCATTTTTTTAAATAAAGTAGATGAAATTAAATAAATATTATGTGTAAGCATCTATGTATTTTTTTTCACCTTTATTTTGAATTTACTACAACTTTACAAGATATTCTAATTCTATCTTCTAATATTGTAAATGAGAATGTAAGTTTTGTTTGTTTCATGCATTAATTACTCAAGCGACCATCACGCAATCTTGCATACACGGGTGTCAGGAGTATAGAGGTATAGCACCCAGAGAAAAATACCTTTCATCCAGAAAAATAGTACTGTATCCGAAGGATAGCTCAAATTTATAACAATAACTGTTGAATACACATTACAAAATAATTTAGTTGACGTTAGGACAACTTCCGTATCGCGGATGACACCCTAGTCGTAGCCCGGGGGGATGACTGGAGAGAGGTAGAGCGCCTGGCCACGATGGCCACAACCCTCGTGGTCAGGCGCATAAGAAGGTTGGGCCTCAGGGTGGCCCTCGAGAAGACCGAGGCCATACTTTTTCATGGGCCTCGGCGGGGGCCACCACCTGGGGCCCACATTATGGTGGAGGGCGCCCGGATCAAGGTGGGTGCTCACATGAAGTACCTGGGCCTCACCTTGGACGGGCGCTGGCGGTTTGAGCCCCACTTTGTGGGGCTCGGGCCGCGAATTGCTAGGGCGGCGGCGGCACTCGGCCGGCTGCTCCCCAATATTGGGGGGCCAGGTGCCGGGTGCCGTCGACTCTTCATGGGAGTCGTGTGGGCGATGGCCGCCTACGGGGCACCGGTCTGGGCTGATGCTCTCGGTGCCACCAACGTGCGCGCGCTGCGTAGTACGCAGCGTACGGTGGCACTGAGGGCAATCCGGGCATACCGGACGGTATCATCGGCGGCGGCCTTTGCGCTTGCCGGCTCCCTTCCCTGGGAGCTGGAAGCTGGGGTGCTCGCCGCCGTGTACGAATTCACGGCGGCGAGGAGGCGTAGTAGGGAGCCTCCGGCTCCCAGGGAGATAGAAGCTAAAAGGCGGGAGATACGAGAAGAGGCTGTAGGAAGGTGGATGCAGGACCTGGCGGACGCGCGCTTCGGGAGGCACACCGTCGACGCCGTCCGCCCGGTCCTGCGGGAGTGGATTGGGAGGAGATGGGGCTCCCTGTCGTTCAGGCTGGTGCAGGTGCTAACCGGACATGGTTGTTTCGGGTGGTACCTGCACCGGATCGCTCGCAGGGAGCTGACCGCCGCCTGCCATGAGTGCGGCGCTGAGGAAGATACCGCACAGCACACTCTCTCTGAGTGTGCTACGTGGGAGGTGGAGCGCCGCACTCTGGTGGCGGTGGTAGGAGAGGATTTATCGCTGCCGAGCGTGGTCTCGTCCATGCTCGGTAGCGAACAGGCGTGGCGAGCAGTGGCCTCCTTTTGCGAGGAAGTCATCTCGCAAAAGGAGGCAGCGGAGAGGGCCCGTGAGGCGGACCCCCTCAGTAACCGTCTTCACCATAGGAGGACTGGCAGGAGGAGGCGGCGCTTTGCCCAACTCCTCCTGCCACCGTAGCCGGATCTGAGGGGATGCAGTCGGGGGGCTCATCCCCTCATTGCACAGATCCGGCGGACGAGGAGGGGCAGCTGGCGTGTGCCCAGCTGCCTCTCTATAGGTAGGAGCCCGGCGGCAACCTTCCGCCGGGTGGACCGTTGGGGCGGCTATTCAAGGGGAATAGCATAGAACGATCCCTTGCCGCCCCAACATCACGGTCTGTCGGTACACCGTGGGGTTTTAGTCCGTGCGAGTCGGACATATCCCACTCTCTCCCCCGGGAGGGTGGGTATCCATAAGGGATTTCCCCACGTAAAAAAAAAAAAAAAAAAAAAAAAAAA
>JACEII010000005.1:9223067-9239081 GCA_014332785.1 Antheraea mylitta | reverse complement strand
CCCAAAAAAAAAAAAAAAAAAAAAAAAAAAAAGGACAACTTCCGTATGAATAGGTATCAAATAAATTGCCTTTTTGTATTTTTAAATAATTCAACGAAAATATACACACACGGCAAATTTAAGGGAAGATAAATACAGGTTTTAATTAATTTCAAATTGGAAATAATTAATTCAAATTGACATAGTAATTAAAGGTTACCTTTAATTCGAAATGCAGTATTTTCAGAGATATTTCCGTATTTATTATTCAGTGAATTGAAATGTTATAAATTCTTCAGTAAAATAAAGTTTAACTTGCTTTTTATTCTGCATTTTACTTTAGTCTTTGGTACTTACATATTACATCACCGCAGTAGACCTGCTTTTGTTTCGCTGTCTAACCTAACCTTACCGAACAGAGACGGAAAAATTGAGGTACATAAATAGTCCGACTATTAAACATTATAGATAATATAGTCCGCAGATTAGTATACATGGCAAGATATCAATCATATGGCCTAGTCGTAGACTGTCTGACCAACTTCAGTTGCGGTGGCGTTAATACGTAGGTCATTCGGGGCAATATAATTAATCTCTATCATACGTCTCGGTTCGGCCGTGGTATTTGTCGGTAAGCGCACTGCGGTGGCGTTAATAAGTAAATACCAAATTCTAAAAATACGATATTCATTATGGCTTAACCTACCCGAGGTAAACGAGAAGCTCGTCGATAAATATAAACTATCAAATCTACAAAGTGATATCTAGAATTCTTTGTCGCCGTTTGTCCAATAATTCATCGGCATATTCAGTGATTCAGTGCGACCAATAATTTTGTGGGAAGGCTAATAAGCTAAAAGAATATGTTGAGAAAAGTGGCTAGTAAGAGGGATGTCTGTCGATTATCAACTACAGTTCTTGTAATAATTAAAATGTTTCTCCGAGCAATGAGTGGAGGTCTTCCACTATCCTGGAGAATAATGGTTAACATCGATTGACAAGCTTTGACGAACGAAGAGTTTTCTGCATGCTTCACTACCATTAATCGTGGTTCTGCATAGTAGCCATTTGTTTCTTACAGATCGATTGGATCTGAAGATTTGTGAAAAACACCATTAAATTACCATCAACTTTTTATGGGTAACCTTTAGGGCATTATTTAGGGTATTTGATCTTAAGTTAGCTTTTACCTTGTAGTAAACAAGGTAGTTATCGGACTAAAACGACTTTTCGTCACACATTACAATTTCGTCCATAACACCTTCATTAGTAAGTTTCAATGAAATTGTGACGCATCATCCATCTTTCCAATTTTTTTTTTCGATTCACTGGAAAGTGATCCATTTTCTGAGTATGCTAGCATCCATCTTTGCTTTTATGTCCTAAGTAATTTGATATGGATAGGGTTCCACAATAAACTTTAACTAAAAAAAACCTTAAAGGATATTACCGATTTGACGGATTGTGAATTTAAGCGCCATATTAAGCGGGTTTTTGAGTCAAACGGCTATTATAGAGTGTATCAATGTGTGAAAGTCTGGAATTGACTCATCTTTGTGTATCCATTAAAACGTTTGTGACATGTACCTAATAACATTCTAAATATTATATATATATTTTTAAAAAGATAAACCGGATCGAGTTTCTTGCCAGTTCTTCTCGATGACTGGGTTGTTTTCCGAACCGGTGGTTGTTTTGATGTTCATAAAGCCTTCTTAGGGCCTAAATTGATTAAAGTGATTTTCATTGATTGAATTCATTGTTATTTATTTCAGTTGATAGTCTTCCTCGTGATTCACTGTTCAGGTCGAAATTTGTACTTCTAAATTGTTAAACCAAAACGCATGGTGCGTTAAAAATAGCTTCTCCAAACACATCGTTGCCATTACGAGCAATTTCTGCTGCATTAGTCTCACATCGGAACTCGTATTCGAAAATAACTGATTTTTTTAAGGTATTCACTGTCTTCACTTTAAAAGCTGAATGTAACAATCATTTAAAGTCTAACAATGAGATGCAAAAAGATATTAAAATTAAGAATGTTGTAGTTTTTAGGTGAAAACCAGTTTCACTGTGACACCATACTGGTTTAATTTTAATTCAGGTTGGCCAGTATGTTACAATGGTAATTTCGTATTTAAACCTCTCTTATAAGTATACGGAAGGATTGAGAAATGCCATGACGTATGTCCATAAAAATCCGTAACATGTGTAAAAGTTGTGTCTATAATAATATTATAAAGAGGTAAAGTTTGTGAGTTTGTGAAGTTGTAGAGGGTAATCTCAGGAAGTACTGGTCCGATTTGAAAAATTTTGTCAATGTTATATAGCTCATTTATCGAGAATGGTTATAGCTTATATATCATCACGCCAAGACCAATAGGAGCGGAGTACCAATGAAGAATATTAAAAAATCGGGCATTTTTTCCTCTGGAGAGTTTCCGGTGCGTTAGCCTAAAGTATTCCACGCGAACGAAGTCGTAGGCAGAGGCTAGTATTCTATAAGGCTTAGGAATTTTTATGTTCCACATGAATTTGAATAAAAGGCGGTGTAATATTTTCTGTGCTTAGTAATTGTTGAGAAAATTTCACCTGAGTGGTTGTGTTTTGAGTTAAATTTGATAAAACTTCGTAAATATGCCAACAAATAAATTTACAGTAAGTTTATGAATAAAATAAATATATACATTTCTTAAAGATCTGAGTTATTTTGCACAGCGTTTAACTTCTACTACTATAACAAAGTAGGGTCAAAAGAACAAAATGACAACTAATCGATAGAATAATACAATTTCACTATTAAATTCGTCAATGAAAGTGAAGTAGTGGTCGTCTAGTAGTCAAGATTATTGCCGATTAAGATATTATTGTCGTTTTCTTTGCAAAAATTTGGAGAAATTTTTTGACAAGTGAAAAAGTATGGAACTGTTTTATTTGCGTCTATTCATATACAGATGCTTTACCAGCAGCCACTAGTTTAGCTGTAATTTACATTAAGACTTGTTTATTATAGAATTATTGAGTTCTGAGGGTGAAATAAACATATAGTGTTTGTTTTAAATTTCAGGTGCTTTCTTACAGTTCTAAGAATTTATTTTATTTTGCGTTAAAAAGGCGTTAAAGAAATATCAAAATTTAAATTTACTGATTTAAATTTACTAATATGTCCTTATCTGGCTTTTCATTTGCGTTAAAAAAGACTCGCAAGCCGTTAAAGAAATATACAAATTAAAATTTACTAATAGGTCATCATTTTAGTTTCCCATATTTATGCATACGTTTTATTCAATAACGGCTGAAAAAGAATTGTGTGGTTCCAACATAATACTATGTTTGATAACCCTTAATTTATTATTAGCTATAATAGAATATTACTAACTCTTCAATTTGATTTTTTTATTGTTAGATATAATCTACTATAGTATGCATCTACTGTAGATCTATCTGCTTCGTCTATTTATATTTACTGCAATGAATCATCCTTACGTTTTAGCTTTTAAAGCGATTGCTTACAACTGCATCACACGACAGCATCGTAGAAGGAATAAATAGATATAAATGTCTTATTTAGTGTCGTCCTTAATTTTAGATGTCATGCGACGGTTTCTTGAAGCCAATAACTGGGTTTGCAACTCTAGCTATTCATGCAGCTCAAGAACCAGAGAAATGGGAATCAGCCGCCGTCGTCGCACCTATTGTTCTATCCTCTGCCTTTAAACAAAGTGCACCGGGTGTAAACAATGTATGTTCTGCTATTTTCAATGCAATTATTTAATGTTTAAATTAAATCAGTTAATCAAACAGTTCAGTTCTCTCGAATAAGAATATGATAGTGTTTGGCAAAACTTTAAAAAATTGCAGTGACGACTGTAATTGTAAGCACGATGTTGCTTGCGATTGATATTTAAACAGTAACTTTAACAGTAAGGTACAGGGGTTTATTATTTTATCTATTGTTCACTGTCATCAACATTTTTGTAGCAACTGAGAACGTGATTTTAGTTTCACTTTTACAACAGTAACTTTCGCAAAAAATATTTGCATACATTATTAATTTAATTTTGTACTAAAACTTCAATACTGCGTTAAAAGTGATGGTAATTTGAACATTTTTGAAAATAATAGCGAGTTTTAAACATAAATAGTGAGAAAAGCGAGGTCGTATAACTAGACTGTACATCTACAATTTTTAGAAAGTTGAATAAACAGTATTTGATCGCAAAACGATACATACTTCGTAGCGTTCGGTTATTTTTGGTTAGAGCTTATTAGAATGCTGCGATAGAAGTACATGTAACGTTTATTGTTTTGCGAGCTTAGAAATTATCGTATAACATGATATCAAGAATATGTTTCTTTTTTTTTGTTATCGTGAATTATAAACTAATATACATTGTAGCTTTCTATAGCTATCTAACGTATGATATTTCTGGGCGTCCATTTCAGCTCCGTCTTTCATAAGTATTATCACCAAATCCATAAAAAATAAAATTTTCAATTATAAAGTCGGAAATTGTTCGAGCCCTTTTAATGTGAAATTATTTGTGCTATATTTAAGGGGTACGAATACGGAAGATTGGGAAATCCTACCAGGAACACTCTGGAAGAATGCCTTGCAGCTTTGGATGGCGGGAAACATGGGCTGGCTTTTGCCTCCGGTATGGGAGCTATCAGCACGGTGACCGCACTTCTGAGTAAAGGAGATCATATTGTATGCACGGATGATGTTTATAGTGGTACACTTAGATTGTTCAGGTACTCAGTTATGTTTGTTTTGATGTTATACCTTTGAGCCTATTATGTGATTTTTCAAACCTACAAAAAGGCTTGCCGGTTTATTAGAATTCACTGTTGACCTAATTTCAAGTTGTTTGTAGTTTTCGTAGCAATAGTTATTTCAACCAAGAAGACTGCTTTGGTTTTGTATTTTGTAAAAGAATAACAAAGGTGGCATTTTCATGACGGGAAGACATTAAGTTTTTATGTATATATTTCAGGAAAGTTGTATCTAGAATGGGTATTAATACTACGTATACAGATCTTACTGATCTTGACAAAGTAAGCGATGATATACAGGATAATACCAAGGTGTGTAGATTTTCCTTTTTCACTCTAATTTTGAATGTATTCTTTCACCAGTTTTGAGTGCTTTATAATTTTGTATAAGTAAGTTCTGTAAATGGTTAAATGTAAGTCTTCCAGAAAAGAGCTAAAGATATCGTGAGTTATTATTTCTGGTTAACTTAGAAGGAACATAAAAATAAAGTCTATTTAAGTTATAGTATTACATAAACTAGAATATGTAACTGTGCAAACAATGATCAATGTAAAATATTTTCTTCAGATGATATGGATAGAGACACCCTCAAATCCTAAGTTGAAAGTTGAAGACATCGCAGCTATCGCTAAACTAGCAAAGAGTCGTGGAGATATCCTCGTTGCTGTTGACAACACATTTCTTTCACCTTACTTACAAAGACCCTTGGACTTCGGTGCGGATATCGTTGTGTACTCTTTAACCAAATACATGAACGGACATTCCGACGTTATTATGGGCGCAGTTGTTGTTAACGACGATGTTATTGGAGCAAATCTTCGATTCTTACAAACTGGTAAGAAACCCAACTGAATTAAATGTAGTCGTGAGATATATCCTTGAGATACTGATCAACAATAGAAACTGTTTCTTCATTTATTTATAAACTGAGCCACTCTCATTAGGTATGTAATTAAATGTACTTTTTACTTTTTTGTAATGGAACTTATATGTATCGTTCTGTTGTTATTAGTTATAATCAATTTTATTAATAATAATCAGGTCGTAATTGCATACTTTTGTATACACAGCTATGGGTGCCGTACCATCGCCAATGGATTGCTACTTGGTACTCCGTGGCTTGAAGACATTAACTTTGAGAATGGAGCAGCATAAGAAATCCTCTCTCATTATAGCTAAGTGGTTAGCTAAACATCCTAAGGTCATGAAGGTTTTTCATCCAGGTATTTTATCCCATTTCGAGTATCTTTATCTTTATCTCCATAGAACTAGTAGAATTGTGTATAAAAAGATGATCACATTTCATAATTATTATAAATTTTCTATAAATTGAAGAATGAATTATTTGTAACCTCGCAATCTAGTATATGCACAGTTGAGTTACTGGATTTCGCGTCGTTCGATGGATTTCTACAAAATTTCGTTTAATTTCCGTTGTAATTAGTACCTGAAAAGATATCGGATTTGAAAATATTACCTAAATGTATCGGAGGTACCTTTTGGAATGGAAATCAATTTCGAAATCAAAAATTTAATTCAAAACATTTCACAAATATGGCCTAACCTACACAACGATTTTTTTAATTAATTTTTTAATTACTCTTGTCCCTTCTAGGGCTCCCGTGTCATCCTCAGCACGAAATTGCAAAGAAACAAACTCGTGGTCACTCTGGTGTATTCAGTTTTACGCATTGCGGCGATTTAAAACAGTCAAAGACATTTTTAAGTTCTTTAAAAATCTTCACTTTGGCTGAAAGTTTGGGAGGATACGAAAGCTTGGCTGAACTGCCGTAAGTATTTAAATGAACTTAATTAATCGGGGTTTATTGATTAAATTAAAAAAAAAATCAAAAAGTTCTATAAAAGTTTGCCGGTGTCATTTGAATCATTTGCTTAAAGGCTTTATATTTCACAAGTTGTGAACATTACTGCAGATGAGAAAATAATGCGAGAAAAACAATTCTCTAATGCTTTATAGATTTTTTGATAGCGTTTGATAACTAATTCGCTTAATGATGTTGTCTACTATAGTAATGTGCTAAATCCAAAAGACTGTCTGCCAAGTTCAGTTGGAACTCACTTCTAAGCGCTTATAAATACTCTAGAGAGAGTCTCACATTCGTCCATTTATTTACAAATGTAATCGTATTTTGCACTGTGAGAACATAAAAACTACTATACACATACAATAGATGCACTCAGACGCATCTGAACTATTAATGAGGGTCATCACACAGATGTTGATCATGTACGAATCATGTCATAGGTATATACTTCATACGTGATTGGAGATTTCTTAATTTAAAAGCAGTGTATACTGTTAATTGTACAGGCAGACGAACTTTGAATAAGTGTAGTTATTAAATAATACAAGTCTTTAATATTAGTAATATATCGTTTTTACAATGTGAAAAGGAAAAAAATAGAATAACGTCGTTGGCGTTTTTAAAATATGAATTAACAACTCAGTTGCAATGGCAACAGTATTTCGTTTTAAAGGGACAATCGTTACCAATACCATTAGTATAACTATTACTATTTGTACACAGTCTGTGCAATATCTTTAATTAAATATTATAATTTTTACAGGTCTGCAATGACGCATGTCTCAGTGCCTGCTCAGACACGGGAAGAGCTTGGTATCACAGATTCTCTCATTAGACTTTCCGTGGGATTGGAAGACACCGAAGATCTTATTGAAGACCTCGAACAAGCTTTTGATAAAGCTTTTTAAACTTTTACCTACATTATTTTCGGCTCGGTACATTTTTCATATGGCAATGTAATCAAAAATCATACGGTTAAATTTTTGTTGTATGCTTTTTACGCTTCAATATTTACTGGTGGCGGATACAGTATAATCATCCCATCTCCCCACCCCTCCCCTCTCCTCTCCTCTCCCTTTCTCTCCATTCCCCCAAACACAGGCTGGCAACGCATTTGCGACTCCTCTGGGATTGCTAGTGTCTATGGACGGCGGTGATCGCTTAACAACAGATGACCCGCATGCTCGTTTGCCTCCTATATGACAAAAAAAAAAAACAATATTCTATGCTGTATAATCAATACGCTTTCCAATTCTGTGTTATGTATTCTGTAATAAATGAATATATATTTTAGTTGTATTTTTTATGTTCAACACAAACCTGACGATAAAATTCCGTTTTCGTTATGCGCAGTTTTTATAGGACCAATAGTTTCACAATTATTAATTAGTGTGTAATAAACACAATATTTAAATATAAAATAAATGGTTTACTTTGAAGTTGTTTCGGACTCACAGACCCAATGATATCGTAAGTAGAAAGGTGACTTATAAGATCAGTGACCCATATTATATTTTGCAAAACAAATGGCATGATAATGCACGCATAATGCATACGTAAAGTAATATTGTAACATCACACTATTTTAGATATTTTGTGGAAGTAAGTTGACATATTCGTAATATCGCTGGTGAAAAATAAATAGATGCTTAGTTTTTTTTTCCTCGAACTGACTACGCTATTGGCCTTACTAGGCCTTCACAGCTTCACCGGACTACTAAGATGCTTAGATCTGCCCGTAAAAATAAAGAGTAATTAAAACAGACAGGACATCTTGCTATGTTACAAATATTCCTAAAGATGCACTGTCTCATTGGTGACTTTATTTGTAACGTGGTATAAGTAATAAGGTAGTGAATATTCATTGATAGTAAGTAATTTAAAAAATGTATAATCAATTTTATTATGAACATAGGAGGTAGAGCCACGCTGAAGATATTAGTGGTTTCAGCATGAATGGGTCGGCTCGCCCGGAGTAGCACCTTCCTCTCACAAAAAACCGACGTGAAGTAACAGTGCTTGCATTGTTGCGTTTTGTTCGGTCAGTGAGAGCGCCGGAGGCAAACCTTCCCTCCTCTCTTCCTTCCCGTTCCTCCCTTTCCACCCTGCCCACAACCCCACAAATACAGGCTTGCAACGCACTAGCAACTCCTCTGGTATTGTCAGTGTCTGTAGAAAGCGGTGGTCACTTAACACCAGGTGACTCGCATGTTCGTTTGTCTCCTATGACATTAAAAAAAATGCATAAACAGTAGCAGACCCGGCGTTATCTCGCTCTGATAATAAGAAATCCTTGACAAATTATATATCTAAACCTTTATGAATCATTTTATGTATTGGTGAAAACAACATGAAAATCATATTAGTAGTTTTTGAGTTTATCGCGAACAGACAGACAGGCAGACAGACGCGGCGGAGGACTTTGTGTTATAATATGTAGTGATACAATAAGAATGTGAATCTAACGTTTTCGACTTGCGTGAAAAGCATTATTGTAGGTATCTGGGAATAAGTAATAACACAATCATTCAATCATTTTTAGCAATGTCTGTTAGTTTGTCTGTCGGTTTGCTTGGATACGAACCAATGCTAAGGTGCTGCGTTCTTCATAGAACCTCAAGAAAGTCATAAAGCATATCTTAGTATTTGATATTTGTTTCATCAAGATCTGTCCATTCTATCAAAAGATATTGTTATGGTGTGTCACCTGATGTTAAGTGATCACCACCTTCCATAGACACTTGCAACACCACGGGAGTCACAAGGAGAAGAAGAGGAGATGGGGAAGTGAGAAGAGGTGGGTCTCCAACGCTCGCACTGACCGAAGGAAACGCAACAATGCAAGCAATGGCGATAGCGGGGTGGTAGGGTTATACAGCCCGACTGGGTCGCAACCACCATGTACATCGCGAAAAAGCCCGTCATAGTGACTCGCTTTTGCGCGTCGCGTTTCGGGATCAGCCTGTGCATATCCAGTACCGGGTGATTTTCGTCATTATGGCCGGCATGACAGCGGCGACCGACGATGGATAATCTGTCTCTCGGTGGTCGCCACTGTTCTTGGATTGTACTATGCTTACCATCAGGCATAGTGCAGTCACTTTGTCGTGCTGCAATTAAAAAAAAAAAAAGCAATATTACTTCACGTCGGTTTTCTGTGAGAGGGTGGTACTACCTCGGGCAAGCCGACCTGTTAATGCTCAAGCCAGTAATAGCTTCAACGTGGCTTTACCACCTGACCACTATGTTATGCTACTCCCATATGTCCATGTATCGCTATGATGTTTTGACTATAGTCGCAATAAATCTAGGTGTGGAAAGACATTATTGTCTCGTCTATCGGAATACGTGACGATAGGACGCGGTATAATAATTAGGTTCGTGGTTTATTCACACCTAAGAAACTTTGAAACGCAAACATTTCGAGTTGCTATTGAAATGACAAAGCCGAACGAGTCAGTGAACGTTATTCTCCCACTTTATCGGAATAAATTTTTAAGTTAGTTTTTAGTGCTATATGTGTTTGAGGTTGTGTGTATGTGTTCTCTAATTGGAGTAAGACTAGTGGGCGCCCAGTGGTCGACATTCGACCATAGTTAATTGATTTTTTAAAGTTTGAACTTTATTAGGGTTCATTGTCAAAGGGTATATACTTCTATAATCAAAGGGTTTCATCATGGCTACTTAGTTATTTGCCATTTATCATGATCTTTAATTATATAAACATAAAAAAGAATCTTAATTATATAAACATAAAAAAGAATCTATGTGTAAATGAAAATTGAAATTAATTATAAATTTGAAACAAAACAGGTGGTAAAGCTCTTAAATTTTAAGTTAACATAACTTTACGAAAATAAAAAAACTTATCGCAACCCATGACACAATTTTCAATTAATCTCACACGACACCATGAATTAAAAATGGTGATATGCTCAGTATCATCTTTTGAAAAAGTAATAGATATGTGCACAGTACAATCAAATGATGAATCCAATAGATGACACTAAACCAACTACTTTAATAGTTTTCAATATCCGGAAATATTAATAGAGTAACATAGATAATATTTACACTATATGTTCGAACTTATTTTTGTTTGTCTTATTTATTTTGATTTGAAACATTTACAGATTTCGTTACGGTACTTTTTCTGGTACTATTATAAAACTAATTTATACTGTCATAATAGTATTTATTATATTATATATTTATTATATTATAGTATTTATTATATTATTTAACTTAGTAAACTTGAAATTCGCAATTGAACAACTAGACTCTTATTATTAATCAACAACTTATAGATAACATTGGTTAATGTTTATATTTATTTTATTTTGTTATTCTTTCGAGTGATTGTGTTACGAACATGTTTTTATTAAATTCTACTGATAAGTTTGATACCCGGTCAGTATCGCATTAATGTTTGGTGTTTCTGAGAGGAGATTCGGTTAAGACTTGCTACGATCATCAGAAAATTTACTTCACTTTGAAAAGTCAGTAGCAACGGCTAATTTATTAGTTCAAATTCATAGTTTCGAGGACCTGTATGTCGATCATATAATAATAAGCGAGTGTCTGAAGCCAAGCTTACATTTATTTAGAGTACCACGCCATATCCCGAGATATTAAAACAATATTCAAGGTAATTATGTAAATATATATGCATCTACAATACGTGTTTTATATGAGTGGAGATAAAAAAATATTTATACATAAACGGACATGTATACCTATATTTGTGTGTGATTTCAATTAAATATAATGGTGAGTGACAATTTATTACGTGAATTCCTGACAAGCGTTTTTTTTCTATACGATATACGCTCTTTTACACATTATGCCTAAATTTAACGGTACGGTTTCTAACTCTCCGGCTCTGTCATTTTCTTCATTCATTTGTCTTTCAAAATATAACATGTTAATATAACGTGATATAAAAATGATGATATGATATGATAAGTAATTAACATACATATGCCATTTCTTATAGGTTGCAAATATACATTACCTATTGGTTTATTAAAAAAATTGAGCCGTTACGGGTCGCTTAGCAGATATCAACGTACCTAATTTCAAAATTAGTCATTTAAAAAAATACTAAAGATTAATTTGTACAGCAAAAAGCTAACGTCACGCGGTGGTCTCGGACGGTCACCCATCTAAGTATTGACCGCGCCCGACGTTGCTTCACTTCGGTGATCGGACGAGAACTGGTGCTTTTAACATGGTATGGATTTGGCGATAAAACATCTCTATCTATGAGTCTCTCTCGCATATATATGACGTCACAGAATATTAAATAAAAACAATTTGAATCTTATGCTCATATTGAAAGGGTTGCAAATGTTTTTGAGTATTTCGTTAAAAGTGCAAAGCTTGTGTTTTGTGTCGCCACACGTCGCCACGCAAAAATCTGGTTTAGGGTGAGCCTATAGATGTTTCACATCAAAAAGTAGCAAATTTGATCTGACTAAAGGTTAACATTTGAACATTTAAGGGTAAATGGATGGTCCTTTTTATTGCTAAAGGTCAAAATGTATATAATAATAAACTTGTTATACTCATATTATGATTTTAGATGGCCGACGACAGATTTTTGAAGACAAAACCAGGGTTTGCGACTGTAGCTATCCACGCCGGGCAAGAACCAGAAAAATGTAAATCGTCAGCAATCGTTACACCCATTGTCACAGCCACCACGTTTAAACAAACCGTATCGGGTGAACAGGAAGTGAGTACTTAATAAAATATTTATAATATGTAATTTATAATAATCTATGTAGTTCATTGAGAAAACCGGAATTATTTAAATACCACATGTATCTCAGATGATTTTTTAAAATTAGGTACGTTAGGTACGTAATTCAATGTACGAAGCATATATGTATAAACTTTGATTTATTCAGTATTATACTCCATTGAGTGAGCGTATACTTAGATATTATTATTCTTAAAAAATATTGGCTTGATGGCATCACAATAATTCCTCAAATACCAGGCTATACTGGGCGTAAGACACATCAAGGTGCAAAGTTATAAAAACATGTATTATTTTATGTGGAAATGTAACCATGTACCATGTACCATCTTTGTATACAAAATATCGTACAGTATAAAGACTGAATGTTTAAACAGTAGCAATATTTATGGAGGATACTTTGCACTCGATTCTCGTTCTAAATCAATTTAAATAATATACGCTTTATATTTGACTTAATTTTCTAGAAAAATACAAAAATTAAACTCAAACCTTGTCCGTTATATTATCGAAAGTGTTTAACTCCGGGTCGTCCCTCACAGCTTTCGGCACCAGTCATTTTGAACCTAGATTTATAACTATACTTTTGAAAGTCTTAGAACAAACCTTAGCTTAGGTTGTCATTGTTGCTTATTAGTATTTGTTTTGATATTATTATTTTATATGTTAAATGTGACCATAAAGTGTCATTTCCTAGAATACTGCGAGTTTTTAACCATTCACCTGGTATAGGCAACGATTAAGGCGTAAATGGGATTTGTGAGTTATAACAAATTGGTATATAATAATATTTATACAGGTAAAACAGGAAGGAAATACATGTTTCATTTACTGACGTTTAAGAATGTGTATATTTCCATATTCAATTTTATGTATTTTATTTATATTTTCCTGCAATGTAATCTTATGATTTCATCTTTAAATGCTTTCCTTATATGTCTCGGATAGTATGTATATGGTATGTGTTGTAGTGATACACAAGCTAAAAGGTTGTGGCGTTCAAAATAACTTGATAGTTTAACGAGTAAAAATATGTCACGGTGTCTGATGCCGAACATCGAAATATTCCTTTTAATTCTTTATAGGTTTTGGCGTTTACCCACAATCTCATCTAACTAACAAATTTACTTTCGCAATAAATATTATTAGATAGATATTTTTTTTCGAACTGACTACGCTATTGACCCAGCAAGGTCTTAACAGCTTCACAAGGACTACAATAGATAGAATTAGGAATACACGTGGTCATCTATACTAAAATTATAAAGAGGTAAAGTTTGTGAGTTTGTGAGGTTGTAGGGGGTAATATCTCGATCTATTATTTTGAAAATTATTTTGCTACATATTAATTCCGAAAAATGAAAAGACTTTTTTGTGGTAGTTGAATTTGCAAAGTCGGAGATAAAACGGTCGAACCAAAAAGTTACGAATGCTGCCTTAATGATGAGAGATATGTGATTGAGTTCTAGGGAAAAGTTGTAGTGCTTGATAATGCCTACAAAAAAATCATCGACATCATCGGTGTTATTACAAAAAAGTTAAACACGTTTTAAACGCTTGCTTTATAAACATCTCTCGATGAATGGTCGCCGACTTGCTCTTTTGTCTTGCTTTGGTTAGGTTGGGTTACACTTGCGAAAAAAGGATAACGCGATCTTACTCCGGGCAAGCGCGGTGAACTTCGTACGAAACCTTTTTAAACCAAGTGTAGCATGCGTACCGCCGAAATGCCTATTGGTGGCTTTCTGCTACCCTGGGGGACCCCGGAGGGTCTTCGAGAACTCAAATGTTTTCGTTCAGATCCAGCTAACAACAGTAAAGATATAATGCACGTATCTCGTGATATTCTTTGTGTTACAGCTGGCCGCTGAGCTTCCACAGATGTGTCTTTATGTTAGATTCTGATGATATTTATGATGCTGATAATGGATTTGATTGTTGTTCCGATACTTTGCTTATTGATATATGAATCCCGATTTTTCGATAAGAAACAACAACCACACTGCTTGACACGTTTTTATTTTTCTTTTTGTTTTCTTTTGTTTTATTTGTTGACGGTCTCGTGCATGACTACCAAAAAGTTGGCATCTCGATACAGTTTTAACTAGATCTGAACGTCAACCGTAAACTTGTATAAAAACGTATTTATTGTATACATGATAACGATACACCAAGTATTTAACTTTTTTGTAATAACACCACATATGTCTAACTTTTGTATTTAAGACACAAAAGGTAGTTTTTTATAATAAAAAAATGAAAACGTTAGGTGATGTTTATTGGTTATATTATGAAGACAATTATGTATTCTTATCAAAATACATAGCACTCAATACTATCCGAATCACACACTTAATTTCATAACAAGCAAAAATGTTTACCGCCCAACGAACTGGGCACGGGTCAGCGTACGAAGTACGTGATAACCTTACGTATTAATCTAATACAAAGCTATCTGCTTTGTTTAATGACAATGTAATATTATTAAATAAAAAAAATTATCGCAACCCATGACACAATTTTCAATTAATTTTACACGACACCATGGTTGGGTGGTATTTCTGGGTGATATTGAATTAAATGTAGTCTGTTCATTATGAGAAATACTGATATGCCCAGTATCATCGTTTGGAAAAGTAATGGATCCACAATACAATAAAGTTACGTTTGCTTAAAATTTGAGAGCTTTAGCACGTGGTTTTGGTTTCAAATTTATAATTACTTTCAATTTTTATTTGCACATAGATTTTTTTATGTTTATATAATTAAAGATAATGGCAAATGGCAAATAACTGAGTAGCCATGATGAAAACCTTTGATTATAGAAGTATACCCTTCGAAAAAGAACCCTAATAAAGTTCAAATTAAAAAAAAATAACTATGGTTGAATTTCGACCACTGGGCGCCCACTGGTATTATCAAATACATTTTGAATACTCGTTGATTAAAAAACTGTTGAGTTTGTGGTGGACAGTCAAACTCCAACTACTTCCTGCCGAAATAAAACAATTGCGTAAATAATATTTCTTTATTTTACTTTTCTGCTGGCAATTGAAAGCTTTAAATGTTCTAGTAATGTGTGTATATGTATCTATTTTTTTTAAGATGAATTGTAGAAAAATACTAAAAGTAATCTTAATTTGTTCTGCCTTTGTTTCTAAGATTCCCGAAGAATTTTTTCATAAACATGTCTAATGTACAGATTTAATTTCTTTGCCCTTTTATTATAAGCATCGGTTAAATATGAATTGTACAATTTTCATGATTTGAAAACATGCCGTAGCAAAAAACATACAGCGAATGATTTATCAAATGTATAGTAATGTATTTTTTAACCGAGTCATTGTTTTTTATTGCCATTAAAGGGTTTTGTATACGGAAGAGAAGGAAATCCCGCCAGAAATGCATTGGAAGAATGCCTCGCTGCCCTCGATGGTGGTAAGCAAGTGCTAACTTTTGGCTCCGGTCTTGGGGCTGTTACGACAATTATAGCACTTCTTAGCAAAGGTCATCACATTGTCTGTGCAGATCAAACTTATCATGGTTCAAGCGAACTATTAAGGTGAGTGATATAACTAGTTTTAGGATTTCGTTACCGTAGTTTAAAATTGAAATTTACCTTATACCATATTACTAGTTTTAGAAAATCTTTACTGTAGTTTAAAATT
>JACEII010000005.1:9150908-9223057 GCA_014332785.1 Antheraea mylitta | reverse complement strand
GAAAATCTTTACTGTAGTTTAAAATTGAAATTTACCGTATACCATATAACTAGTTTAAAAAAATCCTGACTGTAGTTTAAAATAAAAATTTACCGTATACCATATAACTAGTTTTAGAAAATCTTTACTGTACTTTAAAATTTAAATTTACCGTATACCATATAACTAGTTTTAGAATGTCCTTACTGTAGTTTAAAATTGAAATTTACGGTATACCATATAACTAGTTTTAGAAAATCCTGACTGTATTTTAAAATTAAAATTTACCGTATATCATATAACTAGTTTTAGAATTTCCTTACTGTAGTTTAAAATAGAAATTCACCGTATACCGTAAATTGTAATCGCCAACGTTTTGGAAAGTCGGTGCAAAGTACAATTTTTTTATAGAGAATTTGCTTTGCGTATAAGTGAAATATTTATTAGTTGGTTTTATCGTTATTATTCTATAAGTCATAGATATAAATTAAAATTAAATTAAATTAAAATTAAAAAAGTGGAAGGATTACTTTATAGGGGTGACAGTTATGCCATTACCAATAATATCACTTCTACGCAAAGCAATTCTCTATAAATTTTTTTTACTTTGAGCTGACTTACCAAAACTTATGAGCGGTTACAAACATAGAGACTATGCAATAAATGATAATTCTTAATATTCCATTATATGATCACAAAATAGAACGTTTCTTGAGGATTCTAATCTCCTTACGGAATTTTTTTTCGTAGTTAGATGACAATATTACCAATTTTAATTAGCATGTACAATAAAAAAAATACACAAACGATGTGGCATTGAATCAATTTTTGGCTGATTTTTACCAAGGTGCATATTCACTTAATTCATTCGTGATGTGATTAAATAATATTTATATTTTAGGCAAGTTGTATCAAGATTGGGAATCGACACGACGTTCACGGATTTCACTGACCCTGACAATGTAAACAACGCTATACAGGATAATACTAAGGTTTGAAAATGAATACTAACATAAAAATAATTTTATCCTTGCCTCGCCTAACCCTTGTCTTCCCCTACTTCGTCCACCAATATACTCAACACTTTTCTAGTTAATGGTCATCTCTCCTCATGCCTCTTTCGGTCGTCCTCTCCTTTTATATCCGTTCACCCTCATTAAACCTTTCTCGTTACATGGGTTCCGTATCTCCTCATGACATGCCCATACCATGCTAACCTATTACGCCTCAAACTTCTTTGCCACTGATGTTATTTTTAAATTTCCACTGATATACTTACTCTTAATCTTATCCATTATAGTTAAATCACACATCATTCTTAACATTCGCATATTTGCCACATCTAGTGTTCTCTCATTCGTCTCTTTCGTAGCCCAGCACTCAAATCCATACATAATGAGTGGTCTTATAATAGGTTTGTACACCTTTCACTTGAATTTCAAGGGCATTCGTGGGGTAGGTTGTTACGCTGACGATACCGTTATTTACACTTACGGCTGGCGGTCGGACTTTCTTAGGAAGCGCATCGAAAAAGCCGTTCATACTCTCGGTGAATGGTTTCGTCGATGGCGCATAGAAGTTAATTCCGATAAGAGTGCCGCAATACTCTTCGATCCCACGAAACGCGCTAATAAATTTGAGCCCATCAGGCTATACGGAATCGATATCCCTTGGGTCGAAGAGGTCTTATATCTCGGTGTTTCATTATATAGACATTTAAAGTTCAATTCACATATAGACAGAGTGCGAAACAAAGCCGCTATGGTCTTGGGTCGCCTCCATCCGTTGCTTTGTCATAAGAGTAAGATGTCAGACACAAGCTCACTTTGTATAAGACGTGTATCCGTCCCGTAATGACATATAGCTGCCCCGTTTTTGCGCATATGTCCGAAAATAACTTTGATAAGCTGCAGGTTCTCCAAAATCATGTTTTACGTAAAGTAACCGGTGCCCTGTGGTACATCCGGAGAGTCGATCTCCATAGAGACCTAGAGATCCCTTCTATCTGGGCGTACGTAAAATCACTTACGATTAGTTATTTTGAAAAAGCCGCGAATCATCCCAGTCCGTTAGTGGTATCCGCCGCAAACTTTGAACCCGTACCTAACGCTGCGCGTTATAAAAGACGTCCGCGACACATTTTTACCGACCCTCCTGATTCAATCACGTCAGCGAACGATCAGTACCAGCCTGTCCCTCGAAATAGAGCGTGTTCACGCCTACGCCCGCGTAACCACAGATCACGCCGCCGTGGTCTGGGGGTTAATTTCGCTCCCGCACACCCGATTAGGCCTCCCACGGCAGCGGCTCAAGCTTAAGTTCGATACCTCGGTAGGGAGCCCTTGAGTGCGTTGCTTGCGCGATACGGACACACAAATATACATCACCGCTACAACACTACACGATCACCCCCACACACGTGCTAACACATGAAAGTGGAAGGGTTTACTTTTTTTTCCCTTATCGAACTGAAAAACTCTCAATTTTCCTATAATAAATATATAAAGGATTTGTTGAGGGGTGTATGCTTGGTACAAATATACGTTTCAACAACTCATACATATATGAATAGTCAGCTAGGTTAGCTAAGATAGGTCGCGATTTTGCATGCAACAGCCAACAGCCAAGCCGAGGTGTGCCGTGCACCCTTGAGCTGGTTGCCAAAATAAAATCGGCTGAGTGCCTTAAGCGCTCGCCTTAGTAGTCCGGTGAAGATGTTAAGACCTTGCTGGGTCAATAGCGTAGTCATTTCGAAAAAAAAAAATGGCATTCGTGGGTATGACCTGCACCGGACACCTTTCGTTATTTCATTCACCCTGTATTTATCTTATTCCTATTGAATCATTGCATATTAATATTATAAAGTTACAAATTAATATATTTTTTTATATTATCTATATAATCTAAAGCACGTGTTTTAGCGTAGTCCGATCGAATAAATCGATCAATAGGATAGTCAGATCGAAAAAAAAAAACGCATCTCTACCACATCTTGCATTCTCTCATCCGTCTCTTTCGTAGTCTCTAGCACATAAATCCATTCGTACATAACTGGTTTTGCAATAATTTTATACATCTTCCCTTTGATTCATGAAATTCGTAAGTTATTGTTTTGATTATACAATGCTCGTTCGCATTAGTATTTGATTCTATCGCAAATACATTAATGCAGCAGAGTTTGTGTATTATTCTAGATGGTGTGGATTGAGACGCCTTCAAATCCTATGTTGAAAGTAACAGACATCGCAGCTATCGTGAAAATAGCTAAAAGTCGTGGAGATATTATTGTCGCTGTTGACAACACATTGTTGACCCCTTACTTTCAAAGACCTCTGGACTTCGGTGCGGATATCGTCGTGTACTCCTTAACAAAATATATGAACGGGCATTTAGATGTAGTTATGGGAGCAGCTATTGTAAAAGACGATAATATTGGAGCAAAACTTCGTTATTTACAAAACGGTATTCTCAGCATAACCGAATTCAATGTATTCATACAACATCATTAATGATGTGTTACTAAAACAATATCTAAAATAATTATGAGTTAATTTCAAGAAACATTTAGAAGGTGCCACAAGTTTAAAATTCCACGTAGCAAAAAAAAGTTATTCGTGTGAATATTCTTCTTATAACTTCTATTATTGCGGGTTTTAGCGATTGCCACAATCTCGTTTGATTTTAAATTTTGATTTGATTTAATATAGTACACATGATTTTGTAGTTAGAGACACACTTAAGCTATAACTGGTTTCGGCATGAATGGGTCGGCTCGCCCAGGGCAGTACCACCCTCTCACAGATAACCGACGTGAAGTGATAGTGCTTGTATTATTGGGTTTCGTTCGGTCAGTGAGAGCGCCGGAGGCCCAACTCCCCGCCTCTCCCTCTCTCCCTCCCCCTGTTCCACCAAAACAGACTGGCAACGCATTTGCGACTACTCTGGTGTTGCTGGTGTCTATGGACGGTGGTGAATACTCGTTTGCCTCTTATAATATAAAAAAATGCAAATGCTATATACAAATACATATACAGGTGGAATCGAGCTCAAGTAACAGCTGCGGGAAATCATCACCAATTTCTTGAGGACAGATTGCCAACTTGAGAGTGGTAACTAGCCAGGGTACTTAGAAAAAACTTTCCATTACCGAAAGTTCCTACTCATTTGCAAGAATTCAAAACTACGTTAGTCGACGCGATGTCCGAATAGATATTAACAGAGCTATTATTGCTTTATAAATCGCATATCTGTTCACGATGATAGTTTCTTCATTATTCGTTAATTTATGTTTTTTTCCTGTATGTAATTAATTAGATAAAAATGTTTTCACAGCTATGGGTGCCATACCATCGCCGATGGATTGCTATTTGGCCAACAGAGGTTTGAAAACTTTAGCATTAAGAATGGAACAACATAAGAAATCCTCTCTTATTATCGCTAACTGGTTACTTGAACATCCTAAAGTTTTGAATGTTTTTCATCCAGGTATTTGGCTCAGTTTTGTTTATTTTTTCAATATATCATAGGAGGCAAACGAAAAGGTGGGTCACCTGGTGTTAAATGATCACCGTCGTCCATAGAGATTAGCACCACCAGCTAACAATACGTTGCCAGCCTGTGTTGGGACTTCAGGAGTGAGGAGGAGTGTCTCGAAATATGAAAGACAAGTGGTGGCAGGACAAAGCTAGACACATGCAATGGCTCACTGATACAAACCAGCTGGGATAGTTCTACAGTGAGGTGCGTAAGGTGATTGGTACAGCCTACCATGCAAGGGTGCCTTTAAGGTCTCTAGACGGTAGTCACCTGTTGACGAGCAAGGAGGATGTACTAAAACGCTGGGCTGAGCACTTCAATACTCTGCTGAATGTGGATCGATCAGCTGACCTACAAAGCATCAGTTTAATGCCTCAGCTCCCTTTTGCATTTGAGCTGGACGAGTCTCTATCGCATGACGAGGTTGTTACTGCCATCAGACAGCAACAAAACAAACGGGCGGTTGGCATTGACCTTATACCGGGAGAGCTGATAAAATACGCAGGAGATGAGTTGCACATATATGTGTGGGAACTATTTGTTCGCATGTGGGAGGAGGAGCGCGTTCCGGATACATTTAAAGTATCGCACATAAGTGCTCTCTACAAGAACAAAGGTGACCGTTCTGACTGCAACTCATATCGCGGTATTTCGCTGCTTACAGCCCCCGTAAAGGTTTTTGCGAGAGTACTCTTAAACCGCCTAAAGAACTTGTCCGAAAAGATTCTGCCAGAAACCCAGTTTGGCTTCCGACCGGATCGAGGCACATGTGAAGCTATATTCTCTGTGCGTCAACTGCAAGAGAAGAGCAGAGAACAGGATCGTCAGCTGTACCTATGCTTTGTTGACCTGGAGAAGGCTTTCGATAGCGTGCCTCGGGAAGCTCTATGGTTGGTGCTAGGTAAGCTCGAGTGCACAGGAAAGTTTGTGAGACTTCTCAGACTCCTGCATGATAACATGCAATGCTGCGTTGCTGTAGACGGTGAACAGACAGACTTCTTCCCCGTTACCTGTGGGGTGAAGCAAGGATGCGTCTTAGCACCTACTCTGTTCGCCTTATACTTTGCGGTAGTAGTAAGACAAGTCTTAGAAACTGTTTCTCAAGGAGTTCGCATCCGCTTCCGCACAGACGGCAGTCTTTTCAACTTGGCTAGACTTAAGGCTCGCACTAAAGTGTCATACGCTCTGATTACTGAGATCATGTATGCTGATGACTTGTGCTTCTTAGCAGAATCCCCAGACGGCCTGCAGCAGCTGATGTCCGCATTCCACCAAGCCTGTCGTAAGTTTGGCCTGAAGATCAGTGTCAATAAGACGGAGGTGATGTCCCTGGACATACACGGTCACGAGACACTGACCATAAAACTTGGTGAAGATGTTCTGAAGCAGGTGGATAAATTTGGAACACTGTAACATCTAAGTGTGACCTTGATGCTGAAATCAATAGCAGGGTGGGTGCTGCAGCTGTGGCATTTGGTAAGCTGTGTTCCAAAGTCTTCTGCTCGCATGATCTTAAGCTAGCCACGAAAATATCTGTTTACATGGCAATCGTGCTGCCAAACCTCCTATATTCCTCTGAGACGTGGTGTGTATACCGCCGCCACATTTGCACTCTGTATCGCTTCCACCTTAAATGCCTTCGTATCATCATGAAGATCAGATGGTCCGACAAAGTGCGAAATACTGAAGTTTTGCGACGAGCCAATGTTGGTGGCATTGAAGCTTATTTAATGCGTCGACAGCTTCGGTGGTGCGGTCATGTATCTCGTATGACGGAGGAGAGAGTGGCGAAGCGCATCTTCTATTCTGAACTGGAGGAGGGCAAGCGGAATCCCGGTGGTCCCCTCCTCCGGTACAAGGATGTCCAAAAGCGTCATATGAAGAGATGCAATATAGAGCCCTCTTGTTGGGGAAGTTTGGCAGCACAACGGCCAGAATGGCGCAGGATGGTAAACAGCCAAGTACGCGAGTTCTAGGCTCAGCGTAAAGCTGACCTTGATACCAAACGCGACCAGTTAAAGGCTCACCCTCCTGCTGCCATAACATATCATTTTGAGAACAGCGTACTCACGTGTCCTCAATGTTCACGAAGTTTCGCCACGAAGATAGGCTACATAAGCCATCTTCGAACACACCAGCGCCGCTTATAAGTTTAGGGGTCAAAGTGGTCGCCATGGCCGAAACCGGTCCGACCAATCATCATCATCACTGGCTGCACAATAAAGATAGCGATGATTGTGGCAGCGTATGTTATCGACGCATTTTTTTTCGAAATGTATACGCTGTTGACCTGGAAAGCAAGCTTCACCGAACTATTGAGGCGAGCGCTTAAGGCACTCAACCGACTTGGGATGTTTGGGCGACCAACTCAAGGGTGCACGGCACACCTCGGCTTGGGCTGTCGCCTGTTTTGTGCAAAAGTCGCGACCTGTCTAAGCTAATCTAAGCTAAGCTATCTAGATATACGTATATAATATTTTTTCACCGGTCAAACCACTAGACCACCACGACTTCAATACAGAGGATAAATCCCATTCGACACATTGTTAGTATTTACATATCTACAATATACACTTTACATGTTGTAGTAGGTGGCGTGCGTGTCGTACTTACAAATACTTTTGAAAGAATGTTTCTGTAATTCTACATATCACAGTTTTCCATTTATTTAATACAATTTAAAAAAAACGCATGCGTAACCGTTCTCTCCTCTTAAATAATTATCCCTTAAGTAAATAATAATTTAATGTGTACATTATTTTTATTTTTCTAGGACTTCCATCTCATCCTCAATATGAAATCACAAAAAAACAGACCAGTGGTCATTCTGGTGTTTTAAGTTTTATACATTCCGGTGGCTTAAAAGAGTCAAATGCGCTTTTAAGTTCTTTAAAAATTTTCACTTTCGCCGCAAGTTTTGGAGGATACGGGAGCTTGGCTGAACTACCGTAAGCGTGTATTTATACCTAATAGTAAAAGTTATCGCAGTTTTATATTTGTAAATTACCAGGTAAACTGCAAATGTCTCATTTAGTTTCTTTGTACTTGATAACTAATTGTGCATTATGTGATTAATTTCAAAGCACAATTTAAGATTTATTTGTATCTGCTACTTTTATGCGTTATTATAAGATAGGCCTATTTTAATTTGCAAATACTACTACCAAGAATAGGACAGTGTAATTTTATAATAGTCTACATTAAAATATTTATTTCGTATTGACAATTTTGTTCTTTTTAAAGATGTAGATACAATAAGCTTTGATATAACATAATTGGTAAAAGTACTATGTTTAAAAATTAGAATAAACTCGGATTTTAATTGAAGTATAAATATTGATTATAAATTCAATATTGTTAACAGGTGCGCAATTTCTCACAAATCGATGCCTGCTGAAGAAAGAGCTAAAATTGGTATTACAGACTCTTTTATCAGACTTTCTATAGGATTAGAGGATATTGAAGATCTTATTGAGGATTTGAAACAAGCTTTCGATAATGCTTTTTAAATTATATTCACATTTAGGCATTATCAGATACCGGCAAATATCTGTGGTGCGAGGAATAAACAACATTAAACTTTACTTAATTTAAATTTTTTTATGATAGAAATGTGACGTACTTGCAAATTAAATTCCAGTTTATATACGATGCAAGATTACTTTTTCATACTTATTTTATGAAACTGTTTATACAAATTTGATTAAAATATTTTTATTTTTACTGTTCTATGCATTATTTTTTATTATTGTGACAATTTCAAATAAATATGTATATTGCAATTTCTTTTATTTTAATATTGTTGTGCCAGAATTGTTGGTATAGTTGTAGCAGCTTTACTTTTGAACTTATATTATCTGAATGTAATCCATATACAATAGAAAACGTTTATATAATTCTTATTTCTATGCCAGGTTAACATTTACCGTATGTTTTATACGAGCATTTAATACAAGACTAAAGAAGTTATAGTGCTCGCAGAAGACACCTCAGTTAAGTGTAGGGTAACTCCCTATAATCGGTTTACGGGACCATAAAGGTAGACCATCAAATCATGAAGGGTATTATGGTCGGAAAGGAGTGTCAAAGCACATATTTATTATTTATTACGATAACCAGTCAAGCTTACGGTAGCGATTCTTGGTTTAAAAAAAACTTTTTTTTTTATTCCATTAATTACAAATACTTTTATTCAATTAATGCTTAAATGGGTGTTCTGTCGAACCAGACTGCAGACTGCTTTTACATTTCGTTTAAACTAAACATGTAAAGGTATTGTTCCTATGAGTTATACGAATGCCAACTAGAATGCTGCTGCTTATACAGCGTTGTCCTGAAAACTTTGCGTAATCATCTGTTCTGACGACCGCATAACTAACTATCAATACCGGTTTCATAGGTATGGGTTCATTATCTTAACACGTAAAATAATGGGTTTCCATAATTACTTTAGACACAACTATCATTGTGTTGGAACGATATACAACCTGTCATTAGTAACCTAAAACCGATATATTGCGTGCCAAATACAAAATCGACATCTCACAGCATTTCGATAGGATTAAATACGAAATAATCCTTTTTTGGTTTCAACTTTTTTGTTGATTTTAAACTTAGGTCTATTATGGAAATAATTGTAAACAAAAAAATGAATTTTTTTTATTTGAAATACGATATAGTATCATTTTAGCTTCACAAAATAATCTATAATTTTGGCTAGAATCGCACTTACTTGATGGAATAGGAAAATTTAAAATATATCTATTTTAACCCCTGGCTTTTGCTCACAGATAAGATTTTCACACAGACAATAAAAAAAGCAAAAGCAAAAAAAGGTGCGGACGAAGAGTCTGCAGAACAGAAGAATAAGAAAAAAAAACCCTGGCAGAACTACATATATGACAGCAAAAATACTACAACGCTTTTATTTCCAATCGAATTAATATATAAGTCGATTTGGTGTTTCCTGTCTTTATTCGGCTTAAGAATTTGATTTGGGTAGATTGTGAGAAACCAAGTACTGTTATTAATAATCTGGTTGGTTACTAGAGGAAAGAGGATTAAATAACAAGAAAATTGCTTGTTAAAAATGATGATAAGCAAAAGTTCGACTTAAGTACCTACATCACTGAAATAACACATATCTTAATTTTCCAAATCAGTGAAAGTAAAAGACAAATTTTAAAAGGGTCTATACCCTCCATGTTCTGTTGTTAAGACACATAATAAATTAGAATACATACACACAGAATAAACTAGATATTTTATAACTTGAAGTTACTAGTCGCAACATTATGACGGGCATGACAACGATTCCTTTCACTGAAATCACGTACTGTGCTGTAGACCTAATACACATATTATTGTTTCTTTTAAATTATCTACGTGAGACAGCATTTACCTTTGTATATACAACATTTTATTATAAAAAATCATATTATTTTAGATGGCGGAAGATAAACTTATGAAGCCAAAAGCTGGTTTTGCGACTTTAGCTATTCACGCAGGGTCAAAAGTCAGAAAAATGGAATTTAGGAGCAGTCGTAACAAGTATTGTTACATCCGCTTTGTCTAAAGAAACCGTGTACAGTGAACAGGAGGCGAGTATTTATTACTAGCTATTGCTTGTGGGTTCAGTCGTGTTAATGAAGGTTTCAACTGTCCCATGGGACCAGTATTTTTTAAATGAAAAGCCTAACCTATGTCCTTTGCTGTACCCTTGACAACGTATAGATATGCCAAAGACGCGAAGATCGGTGGAGTAGTTAAGACAGGATAGAATAACAAAGAAGTAAACAAACTCACATTCCCATTTTGAATATTACTATTTGTATGGAAGTTAAGGCTAATTGGCATACTTATGTGTAATGAAATGGTTTCGATTTTTTTTTTGTAAACAAATCCGAAAGACAAAAATGTATGTTATTGTGATTAATCTTCAGAGCGGATCGAGTTGTTTTCACAAAACTTTTAGTTATGGATATAGAGAAGAGGTATAGAGAGAACATTTCAAAATATTCTATGGAGTATATAGGCATTACGTTTTTCCATTTTGGTTAAGGAGTAATTACAAAACGCTGGAAAGAAGACTTAAAACAGTTGGAGATTTTTATAGAGATTGAGTTTACATTTTGAGTTTAGAAAGTGTTGACTACTGCCAGATACGTGATATTTATTTCCCTTCGCTTCCAGCTACTTCAATAACAGTACTTTTAGTATTAAATATTGTAGAATTATGAAAAAACGTTATTCGGAAAAGTACATACTTTTGTAACATAATTACAAAAAATAACAGTAAATAATCATGTGAAAGTTTGCTTTCAAATTTTATCATACACAACCGTCAACATACTGTACTGTTATGTATATTACGTCCATTTTCCGCAACGATGTAGTCTTTGTTTTCCCCATACGGTTTGCAATAACTTAAATTGCGGTTTCAACGATGACGTTAAGAACGTATACATTTTATATTTAATTAACTGTAACCGTTTTTATGTAATAATAATGCTTAAGAAATGAATAAGCTCTCCTTGTACAGTTATGTTTATTAAATGTTGTTAAAAATCAGTTAAATGCGAAATGACGATCAGATAAACATTTTGTTTACGTTATATTTTATGTCATTCATTTTTCATTAATATACACTAATTTTATCCTTGGCTCTGCCCGCGTTATTTATTATTTTTTGCTATTGTTTGTTGTAATTAAATATAGCAAAATGAATATTATATGGTATATTTTCCGCATTCAAAAATCTATCTCATTTTCTTAGCCATCAGTCGAACGGTACAGAAATTGATATGCTGCGCGATGATATATTCTTGATGATTTAATGTATGTCCGCAAGCACCTTGCAAAACTGGATTTCGTAAAATACCGGCATGAACTAAATACTAAAAACTGTGACTAACTGGTTGTTGTGACAAACTGTGAAAAACCGGAAGAAAATCCGTTCAGTAGTTTTTGAGTTTATCGCAAACAGACAAACAGACAAAAGTGGCAGAGGATTTTGTTTTATAATACGCAATGATACATATAAGCCAAAGAAATTTTACTTCCTCCGAAAGTACACACATTTTTTCCTATAATATCTCTAGGTATTAATATAGATAGAAAAATAGCGTTTTGAAGCCGTGATCGATCAGTGGTTAACGAATTCAAACACCGCATCGATCGACGTAGCTTCGAATCCTTGGGAATGAGCCAGAATATTTGTATGTGGGAGATCCACGCTGAAGCTATTGCTGGTGTCAGCATGAATGGGTCGGCTCGACCGGGATTAGCAACACCCTCTCACAGAAAAACGACGTGAACTAACAGTGCTTGCATTGTTGCGTTTCGTTCGGTCAGTGAGAACGCCGGAAGCCTTCCTCTCCTCACCTTCCCCCTCTCCCCTTTTCTTCCTCCCCCATCCCCTAACACAGGCTATTAACGCACTTGCGACTCCCCTGCTGTTGCAAGTATCTATAGACAGTGGTGATCATTTAAGATCAGGTGACCCACCTGTTCGATTGCCTCCAATGATTTAAAAAAAGAAACTTTTGGTGAAGGAAAAACATCATGAGGTAATCATAGCATGGAGCCTTTTTCTGAGCGCACCTGACCAGCTACACTTGCCATGTTGAAAGTTCGTTACTAAGCAAATATTGATATCTTCCAACAGTTGCATTTCAAAGCAAGTCTCTTTAAGGTTACCGTGTTTTCTATCTTGGTAATCCAAGCAGCTAACCTAACCAAGAACCTAGACGATGTAGTCATCGTAATTTAACGTCATATGGCATAACTTATACGGTGTTGTTACAAAATAAGTTAAATACGTATTGAATACTTGCTTTAAAAAGCTAGCACCGCGCTCGGTGAATGTTCGCCATCTTGCTCTTTTGTCTCGCTTTGGTTACGTTTGGTTAGACTTGCGAAAAAAGGATAACGCGAACTTGCCTCGGGCGATTTAGTAAGAACACTTTTAAAGCATGTATTTAATACGTATTTAACTTTATTTGTAATAACACCGGTAAAAATTTAAAAGAAAATACATATAGTAGACAGATTTTAGATCGACTTACATCTATCAAAAAATTAAGTAAACAAGTAAATATACAAACAGACATACAGATTTATCAATGAAGATTACTTTTTATTGTGATGCGTCAATGACGGAATTGTTTTTCCTCGATAAAATAACATTGTGTGACTCAAAATAGTAGACACGTGAAATAACGAGTATGGAATTAAATGTCCTGTATACTATTGACGTATGTTACCATTAGATACAGTTTAATTAAACTTGATTTTGTAGACCTAAATGCACGAAATCTTGCACTGATTTTTTTAAATATCGTACCGCGTAAATGTACATTATTGTTTTTAGATTCAACTCTTAAAGAAAAGAGGGAAAAATTTTGTTGTTTTCTTTGAACGTTGACGTATCGACGTTGCTTATGGGTAATTCCTTCGGACATACATAGTTGGTATTTAAATAAAAGTCGATGTGAGATGCTTCCTATTCATTATTTGTAATGACTATTCTATCCGAGTAAGTTGTGTGTTTGAATTGAAGCTAAGTTCTATAACATCTAAATAAACACACCGGTAATCGAATGTAAGTTGTTTAAAATGTGTATTCAATTGTCTTTTCTTTATTTATTAACCGACTTCGAAAAAGGAGGAGGTTACTACATTCGGTTGTATGTTTTTTTTTATGTATGTTAATCGATATCTCCATCAATTATGAACCGATTTTAATGATTCTTTTTTATTTGAATTGGTCATATTCAGAGGTGGTCCCATATAAATTTGAAGAAAGGGGGTGAACCCACCCACTTCGTGTTTACGTATTTTCGTGAAATTGGAACCGATTTATTATACCCATTAGAAGCCAGATATATTTATGGATACTAAAAATGGAGAAATAAGACAATTATCAAAAAAAATATACCGACTTCAATGTAAAAAACTAATAAGAGACAAAGTGAAAAATAACTAAATTATTAAATTCAATAAAAAATATTGATTTTCGCGCTACCTAATAATATTTTTGAAGTCGATGCCAACCTACATTTAAAATTTGTTGCAAGTAATAAAACATGTATACTATATATATATATATATTAAACTACAAAACTAATTTCTAATTCTAATATAAATTCACTAATCAAATGCTTTTTTTATCGTTAGTGAAATATAATTATTATTATTAAATTTCATATTTTAATTATGACGAATATCGAAATCGAATATCACGAAATTGTGCACGATAGCTGATTTTATATATTTCCTTATTATAATGATATTGCTGTAACCTTATGTACATTATGCACGTATAAGAATGTTCAAAACAAGTAGTATCTTCAACACATTAAATGTCTTATACGCGTTATAAAACTTATATGTTCTATTGTAAATAGTAATTAAATCCTTAGATGGCGACTGACGGATTTTTGAAGCCAAAGGCAGGATTTGCGACTGCAGCTATCCATGTCGGTCAGGATCCCGAAAAGTGGAACTCAAGAGCAGTCGTTCCACCTATTGTCACAGCCTCCACGTTCAAACTAAGTGCGGTGGGTGTAAGTAATGTAAGTATTCACGATATAAAATTTTTAGAAAGAAGTAAGAATTTTCATATACATATTTACTTGTTAAAAAAAAATGCAAAACTAATGACAAATGAGATTAAAACGAAAAAGGTGTAGATACGTCATAAGCGTTTCGACAGCGCCTTGTTAAAACTTGAATAACTAGTTTATTTTTGACGGCTACCCCGTCAATCCACTGGTATCTCAGCAACATATAACTATTTCTTATTCACCACCGATATTGAGAATATGCCGTCTTAATTCCACGTTCACGTTTCTTTTGGGCTTGATACAAAAGGAGTATACAATCAAATCGTTCGATAATTTTGTGAAGCATGTAATTGCTAATCTCAAGACATTCAACGGACTTTGATTACAACGACTCTCTTACCTGTATCTAAATCTTTTCGAAATAACAACCACCTTCACTCTGACTTGTATATAGCTACAGAACTAACAAATCTTGGTGACTTAGCATTACACTCATACAACACGTCTAAAGAGTGAGTACTGAATCGTATCAAATTGCGATCAGCCCTCTCGCCGTTTCTTCTACCAATTCCAAATTATCCTTTTGCGAAAACAAGAAGTTTAGAAAAAAAGAAAAACCTCCACGTTTTATCTAAGACAGTGTGGCGTTACAATATTACTTTACGAATGTGTGCGTTATAGTGCTCTTTTGTTTTGTCAAAATTTCTTGTCGGTAACGTATCTACAGCTTTTTAGTTATAATATAATTGCTAATGAGAGCATGAAATAGATGTATCTTTCACTTAAAACTTTGGTTGTCGTGGAGACCAGGTTAATATCAGAATTGAGAGACGCGATTTGATAGGATTTTTATTTATTCTATCGTGGAAAAAAAATCAACATAAGTTAAAATAGTACTACTATGCTACTACACTTTTGTAACTTGTTAGTTACATATATCAATTACTTTTACAGGGTTTCGAGTATGGGAGAGCTGGCAATCCGACAAGGAACACTCTGGAAGAATGTATTGCAGCTCTGGATGGCGGGAAACACGGTTTCGCTTTTGGCTCTGGTATGGGAGCTATCAGCACGGTCATCTCACTTCTGGGCAAAGGAAATCACATTGTTTGCACTGATCATGTTTATAGCGGGACAACCGAGTTGTTGAGGTAAAATGTGTAATTTTTAAAACTGATTCACAATAAGTTTAATATTATTGTACTTAAGAGTTTGTTCTCTAGGCCATAGTACAAGATGTACTATTTTGCAAGCAATTTGCTAATTATTATTTAGCATATATACTCAAGACAGGTCAGGTTGAGACAGCTGGAGCTGTCTCTTTAGGGTTGGATACTCGGAGCCAGACTCAGCGGGTACTTTCTGAAGTTTTAGTATGCAAGAGTCTCACATAACCCTCCTGCTATAACGTGTGTCTCCACGTTTCTCGAGTTACTTCTACACTGTTTGATAAAACAAATAGCTCCTCCTAAAACCCCTTCCCTATAAGGAGTATGGCTTTGTTACGCAATTTTAGAATATACTAGAACATTTCAAACGACGATAAATCTAAAGTCGTTTGATTCTTCAAAAATATTTTCTATTGTTAAAAACTAATATTTCTGTTTTTATCTAGGCAAATTGTACCTAGAGTGGGAATCAGTACAACTTTTACGGACTTCACAGATATAGACAAAGTAAACAACGCCATACAAGACGATACTAAGGTACGTATTTTTCCATATGTTGTAATAAGCGTCTAATACAACGTAATTTATTAGTCAGTGCATAATTAAGACGAAGGAATCCAGTTCTATTACTAGGTGCCAATTATTTACATCTAAAGAAGTCTCTACAAGCAAAGATTGTTCGAACTGTAGGTTTCAAATTTATTATAGGTACTTGTATATTTCACTGTTTAGATTTGATAATTATTTATATAATGATGTCGAATATCTTTAACGTGTATTTTTGGTATCGTTTGCTAAATAACGGCTGTTTGTTGAATTTTTAAGGAACTCTTATTATTTTTAAATTACTATGAATAGGAACAAATGCCATCTATTAAATTTATAATAAAGTATTTTATAACAAAGTTCAGCTTATAAATATGGAAAAAGACTATTTTTATATATATGCCTAACATAGTATTTTTAAATAAATGTTAATTACAGAATAAGTTAAATATCTTCTTATATATTTCGACTTAAAGAAGCATTTAAGCAAAAAAAAAAACTTTTTTTTTAGATTTAATAACAGTGATTTGGTAAAAATCTTTTCAAGGAAAAGATGTAATCTAGAAATGATGCAACAGAGAATATAGAAACGATATGATTCATTATAATAACTTTGTTTTTGGCTATGACTTTTAGACTAACAAAACCCTTTGTAGAATGATTATCGAGGAACAATATTCTGTAATTATTACCAAGGTATTTTATTACAAACACCTGACTAAATATACTACTTATAAAATTAACTCTGAAAATTTGTTTAGAAATTAACGTTGAATAATTATTACGTAAAAACTTATGACAGTAATATATTTATATCTTTAGATGATATGGATAGAGACACCTACAAATCCAATGATGAAAGTAATAGACATCGCAGCAGTTGTCAATGTTGCTCAAAAACACGGTGGTATTATTGTAGCCATTGATAACACATTCCTGTCACCTTACTTTCAAAGACCTCTGGACTTCGGCGTAGATATTGTCGTATATTCTTTAACAAAATACATGAACGGACACTCCGACGTCATTATGGGAGCAGCTGTCGTTAACGATGACTCTATTGCAGCAAAACTTCGATCATTACAAAGTGGTAAGAATCACAAATCTAACATTTCTGTCAAAGAATTCAGTTTTTCTACATATATGCCTATCTTTACGATAGTTTGTATATTACTAGTTATTAAATATATCACACAAACTATAAGCAACTGTCAAGTAAATACTGAAACGGTCACTCTAGTGATAGATATACAAAAACCCAAGATACACACTTAACGTTAGTCCGGTTAAGCTCTTAAGATCTTGCTGGGTCAATAGCGTAGTCAGTTCGAAAAAAAAAACACACTAAAGTCTCACAGCCGGCACACGAAAATGAATGCATAATTTTGAATTAAGGAGTAATTTTAAGTAGTTTTGCGTAGCTTGCTTGCTTGTAAAAATAACTTTAAATAATTCAGGTAAGGTTGAATTTGCAAAATCATAAGTTTATCGCTTAACTATAACCTTTTTTTTTCGGACTATGCTATTGACCTAGCAAGGTCTTAACAGCTTCACCGGACAACAAGTAACTATAACCGCATATGTATACTGGGGAGTTTTTGCGGCCGGTTTTAAGTACTACTTTTACTCGAAACTGTGCGTCTTGGGTTTTTACATGTCAATGTTTAAAATAAAAATAATCTACTATATCATACTTACTATGTATAATTATGGGCCATAGCTATATTGTATATTACTTCGTTCCGGTCTATCATTAATGGAAATGAATACGTTTCTACTCCATAGGTATAGGCGCGGTGCCATCACCGACGGACTGCTACTTGGTTAATAGGGGCTTAAAGACTTTAGAAGTCAGGATGAAGAAACATATGAAGTCGTCTTTCATTATCGCTAACTGGTTACTCAAACACCCAAAGGTTGTTAACGTTTATCACCCAGGTAAATATTCGAATGTTTATTAATGTTAAAAAAACGTAAATTAATCAGAGATACATCGAAAGCAGTAATATCGCAAGTGGCGTTAGTTCTAGCAAAATCACATATGAAATTGCATGGATGTATTTTTTCTCGAAATAAGAAAAACAATTAGAGGTGATGATCACTTAAAATGGGGGCGTAATAAGAGTAAAGATAGCGGTTGATGGGATAGCGTATGTCATCCATTTAGAAATGATACAAGGCAATTTTTTTTATATTATGGGAGGCAAACGAACAGGTGGGTCACCTGATGTTTATTGATCATTGCCGTCCACAGACATTAACAACACCAGGTGTTTTCAGGTGCAAGTGCGTTTTCAACCTGTGTTTGAAGGGAACGGAGGAAAGAAGGAGGGGAAGGTGGAGCGGAGATGGGCCTCCGGCGCTCTCACTGACCGAACGAAACGCAACAAGGCAATCAATATTACTTCACGTGGGTGTTTCTGTGGTTCGGGTGGTACTACCCTGGGCGAACTGACCCATTCACGCTGAAACCAGTAATAGCTTCAGCGTGGCTGTAACACATACAAAACTTATAGATACAAGATTTTATGTGAAAAAGAAGTAGCTAAATATTAAGGAAAATTTTGTCGCTAATTTTATTTAAATGGTTGGTAAAATTATAAAATCAAGACTAAACGTAGCAATTAAAACGCACTTAAATTCAAACAAATTCGCAGTCATTTGAATTTTATGAAAAAACAAAACATAATCAATTTTTTTTTTACAATCAGCCAGTATGTCATCAATAACAAAAAAGGTTACTTACCTACGCACTTTGTTTGAGTAAATACTTAGAAATTAATTAATATAAATGGTAAAATTTGTAATATCACGCATGTTGCTTAGACTTTTTTGATGTGTGTACATAAGAAGGTGATAAGAATTCATCTATACTAATATTATAAAGAGGTAAAGTTTGTGAGTTTGTGACGTTGTGATGTTGTGACGTTGTAGGGGGTAATCTCAGTAACTACTAGTCCGATTTAAATAATTCTTTCAATGTCATATAGCTCATTCATCGAGAATGGTTATAGGTTATATATCATCACGCTAAAACCAATAGGAACGGAGCACAGATTAAAAATGTTTCAAAATCGGGATGTTTTTTCCTTTTGAGAACTACTGCGTGTTAGTGGTAGTGTATCTACTCCACGCGAACGAAGTCGCGGGCAGAGGCTAGTATAAAATATATGCTCACAGTACGTTCATCGAAACAATATTGTACCGTTCTCATAGTATTGAAACTGATTTCAAAGATGTAATGTAACCCGAAAATTGTTAGAATTCAGTATCCAAGTTCGATGCTGTTATATAGATTGATTACAATTAATACATTTTTGTGGCCATAATTTGTTAAATGAACTGACAGATGTATGGTATATTAAATTGTTATTTAAAAAAAAATAGGTCTTTTTTATTTATGTATATATATTGCCTCTATTAAAACTCTTTTATTGTTCTAGGGTTACCTTCTCATCCACAGTATGAAATCTCAAAGAAACAAACCAGTGGATACTCTGGCGTTTTTAGTTTCGAGCATTGCGGTGGTTTGAAAGAGTCTATTAAGTTTTTAAATTCTTTAAAAATTTTCACTTTAGCAGGAAGTTTAGGAGGATATGAAAGCTTGGCAGAGCTACCGTAAGTACTTACTTGCCTATTAATATCCTAGTTTAGTGAAGACTATCGGAGATTGATTATATTATTAAACAAAAGAAGAAATGTGGCAACAACTGAGTAAACATCGGGAAGCTGGTAGGTGGCTCCAACATATTTTATTTTTCTGGAAGCGGGAATGTTGGCACAGAAGACACTTAAGAAGGTCGTATTTCCAAAAGGCCAATGTATGTTGTACCTCTTTGCTGCAGTTACTCCCAAAAGCTTGATTCATCGCTCTATGTGTTTCTCACGTTACCTACATTAAGTGAAAAACGTATGATTTCTGATTAAATTATTAACTGCAAAAAAAGTAGATCATTACTGATAAAGTGAGTAATTTCAAAGCAGAAATTGGTAGTATTTTTGCTTGTATTCCTTTATCTTTAGACATCGATGTTAAACTATACATATCTAGCTATAGCCACAGCTTCGCAAGGGATTTTTTGTATTATTTGTTGCTATAATTATTTGTATCAATATATACCTGGGTTATAATAGAATGGATAATTTATTGATAAATGAATTGATTTCCTTTGTTCAAATATCTACGCAGAACATTTTTATAACTATCTGAAAGGTACAGAAGTTGATGTACTACATCATCAACGATCGGAAATTTTACAGTAAAATAGAAAGCTTAATCTTCTAATACCTTTAAACGAGTAATTTTCATATTTGTATATACTCAGGATCTCGGTAACGGCGTTATCTATTTCCGTGAAACTTAGTGTGTAGGTAGTTTCGGGGCGATAAATCAATCTAGCTAGAATTTATTCATAGAAAACTTTTTTAACTGAGTTTTCAGGCAATGAAAAAATATACCTATAATATAAAAGTAAATTTCGCCGGCACTGTCAAAACAAAAATAGCTCAGATTTCAAAACAAAATCGTTGTAAAATCCTTGTAACCCCAGTTCGAATCCGAGTGAGAGAACAGAACACATTTTTTTATAAATTTTTATAAATATTTAATTTTTTTTTTGTAAAAAATGTTAATTTTATGCAGCAAACCTAACAGTTTATTTTAATTTAAAAATAATTTTTAAAGAACCGAGCTAAGCTCGGTCGCCTAGGTACTAACCTCTATGACACGTAAGTGACGTGTGCCAACTACCGTAGTGACCAATCCTACCAAAACCTGTTGAAATTTTGAATACAAAACACTATGTTTAGTTCTTTTGAAAATGACACTCTTATTTTAATTATAAGGTTTGCTTACAATAAGTAAATAAAAGAAAAAAAGAAATAAACGTAGCACTTGTTTACAGAGTGAAAATGTCGCACGAATCAGTGCCCAAAGAAGAACTGGAACAACTCGGTATCACAGATGCTCTCGTCAGACTATCTATAGGATTAGAAGACACTGAAGATCTTATTGAAGATTTGAAACAAGCTTTTAATAAAACTTTTTAATCTATTATGTTCCTCACGAGAATTACTACTAACAGAAAATAATCAACATGGAATTAAGAATCGAGGATCTTTACATTTTAGAGGATTCTAAATATATATTCTACTAGATTCTGCCCTTGACTTCGTCTGTGTGGAACAGTTACTTCAGACTAATCCTAACTTTAACTCGGGACTTCCTTTACATAGAAGTTAAAAATATTTTTGAATAATTAATACGTACATTAGCCTCGATCTTGACACAGTCTTCATTGGTGCGTCACTCCTAATAGTCTTAGCGTGATGGTAGCCTATAGCCTTCCTCGATAAATGAGCTATCTAATACTGAAAGATTTTTCGACAGAAATCGGACTCTTAATTCCTTTGATTAGGACGTTCAAGCAAACTCTTCAGCTTTGTAATATTAGTATAGATAATGTTTGTAATGTATGTAAAATTATATATACACAGAATACATTTACGTATTCTATTTTGTAATTTCCAACTAATTAAAAGTATTTGCAACTCCAAAATTTACATGTTTTCTTTAATATTCTCTTCTAATGCAGTGGTACGTATTATAACCAGACTGAACCAAATCTTCGTCCATTCTAATAAATGATGTATTTCAGCAGCTTCATTTGACTCAATTTGCATTTAGGATATGACGTGTCTGCTTCCTTGAGACTAACATACATAGTATCCTCTTAGTAGGCCTGTAATGTAACTTTTTAAATTATCATATAGAATTAGTGGTTGTTACTATATGAATTAGCAATTATTATAATAATAGTTTTAAAAATAACTTTATTCGTTATGTAAAGGTTTATTATATTTAAAGGTTCATCTTAAACAAAAACTCAGAAGTCTATCTAAGTTTTATGAACTCTGTTATCTGTAATCGGTCTAGAATAGTTCGAACTGATTGTTCAATTTTTTTTATTGATTCATTATTTTTTGTATATCATATCACCAATCGTTCATTTCATTTAGCATATCTCGTTGTGTATTATTTCTCGCCGTCTTGTTAAAATCACCTTTTTTAAGGTCGTTATAATTATACCAACACTAGCCTCTGCCCGTGACTTCTTTCGCGTGGAATAGTTACTTTGTGCTAACGCTAACGCGCAACGGAAGCTCTCAAGAGGAAAAGACACCGATTTTTAAACATTCTTCATTGGTGCTCCGCTCTTATTGGTCTTAGCGTGATGATATCTATAACCATGCTATAACCATCCTCGATAAATGAGCTATATAACATTGAAAGATTTTTTCAAATCGGACCAGTAATTCCTAAGATTACACCCTACAACGTCACAGACTCGCAAACTTTACCTCTTTATAATACACTCATTAAAAAAAGTCTAAGCAAAATGTACTAATTTAAATTTTAGGATGGTTCTTCACATTATAACGTTGTATTTTATTTTTAAAATAATATCTTTAGGGTTCTATGATGTAAAAATAATAGATGTTGTCTTTATAAGTTCTTTTAATAACAGAAATGAACAATATTAGAATATACTGTAGAAACTAAGATACATAAGAAACAAAACTTTTTTTTACAAAATGAAATTTCTAAAGAAAATGTATTTATTGTGAAAGAATAGAACAATTTAATACAAAGTATGGTCTCCTCTGCTATTCAGAACTTGTCGACAACGATTATTCATTGAATTAATGAAACTGTTTATGTCATCTTGCGGTATTCGCTCCCAATGGAATTGTAGCAAATCCTTAAGCTGTTGGGTTGTTGTCGCTCGGTCCAAGTCCTTCAAAACACGTCTCTGGAGCATGTCCCATGCGTGTTCGATGGAGTTGAGATCTGGCGATTGTGCAGGCCAGGGCAATACCCGGATGTTCTCCGTTGCAAAGTATTCGCTGGTTCGCCGAGCTGTATGTGAACGCGCATTGTCATGCATTAACCTAAAATCGGAACCAAAGGTTTGTGCAAATGGGTAGACATAAGGTCTGAGAATATCCACAATGTAATTTTCAACATTCATGTTTCCATTTACAAAAACGAGCTCAGTTTGCCTGTTCTTCATAATACCTGCCCATAACATAACTGTTAAGCCGCTGTATGGATAAACTTCCTGAACGCACCTGAACCTTTCAGTATTTCCGGGCCGACGATACACTCGCACCCTTCTTGTATCAGGCTTAAACCCGAATCACAACTCATCGGAAAACATAATTTTATCCCATTGTTCCTGGGTCCATGTTATGCGTTCTCTACACCATTGATATCGACGAGCGTGGTTCCCGTGACCTGATTGGGCGACGAGCTCGTAGGCCGTACTCATGCAGTCGATTTCGCACAGTTTGAGGACTTACATCAATACCACTTGAAATTTGTAGCCTCAAACTTATCTCTCGAGCGGTTAACATCGGCTGGCGTCTTGCAGTCAGTTGTATGTACCGGTCTTGCCGAGTGGTTGTACTTCTTTTATGGCCTCGATGCTATTCAGCGGGTTCTCCTGTATTATTGTAGCGCTGCCAAAGACGACAAATAACACTTCTATGAATGCCAAAATGTCGAGATACCTGAGATTAATTACTTCCCGCTTGCAACATCCCTACAGCTCTTTGCATTTCATCTGCCATCAAATGACGTCGCTTCATGACGTAAAGAATATCTAACAATTCAATTTTGTCGCTAACTTTATTTAAATGGTTGGTAAAATAAGACTAAACGTAGCAATTAAAACGCACTTAAATTCAAACAAATTCGCAGTCATTTGAATTTTATGAAAAAACAAAACGTAATCAATTTTTTTTTACAACCAGCCAGTATGTCATCAATAAAAAAAAGTTTACTTACCTAAGCATTTTGTTTGAGTAAATACTTAGAAATTAATTAATATAAATGGTAAAATTTGTAATATCACGCATGTTGCTTAGACTTTTTTGATGTGTGTATTAGTATAGATTTATCGTGCGCGAAATAGCATTAACATGTCGCATATAACTTGCTAAGTGAGAATAACAATCATTCTCGTCTTTATACAGAACACACTTCTTATTATGTGTGACATTTAGTATAATATAGTATGTAGTAGTAGTCCGGTGAAGATGTTAAGACTGTGCTAGGGCAATAGTGTAGTAAGTTCGAGAAAAAAAAGAGTGGCATTTGTATTCAAGAGTTTATTACATTTGTGCGCCTTTTCAACGAATTAGTTCAAGATTCGGTGTCATTTTGCTATCATATTTCAAAAAGTTCATGCAGTATTCACTTTTCTAGCATTTTTATATTTTGTTTTGTCACTTTCATGAAAGGCTGCTGCTATTTTCGACGTGGATTTTTTTTATCTAATAGGAGGCAAACGAGCAGGCGAGTCACCTGATGTAGTCCGGTGAAGCTGTAAAGGCCTTGCAAGGCCAATAGCATAGTCAATTCGAAAAAAAAGGTCACCTGATGTTAAATAATCACCACCGCCGAAAGACACTTGAAACACCAGAGGAGTCGCAAGTGCGTTGCTAGCCTGTGTTTGGGGAAGGAGGAGGAGGGAGGAGAAAGAGGAGGGTAGGTGGGCCTCCGGCGCTCTCACCGACCGAACGAAAAGCAACAATCAAAGTAACAAGCACTGTTACTTCAGTCAGTTTTCTATGAAAGTGTGGTACTGCCCCGGACGAGCTGATCCATTCATGGTGAAACCAGTTATAGCTTCAGCGTGGCTCTACCTACCTACCTATTAAATGATTATTAGATGAATCTCCTTCTCCTATGGATTTTATTTCACCATCATAGATTTTCATCAACATATTGATAAGGCTAATTATTGAAGTTCGAATTTCCAGAACAGAAACAAACGAAACAGTAACGCATCATGTCTTCTTCACTTGTAGTATTTGGTGTACAGACTTCATTGATATTGCATGTTATATCATAGAATTGCTATTCTAGAAATTAATTTGAATTTGACGTTGTAGTTGGAATAAAAAATATCGATCTTCAGTATTCAATATCGACAATTTATAAGAACCTAATATATGCTACATTCTACTACATAAACATTTTGTATACCAATGATATTACATGAGCTATAATATTATTGATCTATACATAATATAACAAGAATGTAAAACTAAAGTGTCTGTACTTTTTCGATTTTCGTGACAAAAAAAAAATTGCAGGTGTCTACGAATTCATGGTCGAATGGCTCACCAGGCGGCATGGCACCCTGAGCTTCCGGCTGACGCAGGTACTCTCGGGGCATGGCTGCTTCGGGCGATATCTGTGTCGCATTGGCCGGGAGCCGACTACAGGGTGCCATCACTGTGGCTGCGCGGATGATTCCGCACAGCACACGGTGAGTGAATATCCCGCCTGAGAAGTGCCACGCCGCGAGCTGGTCGCGGCCATTGGCCCAGATCTCTCGCTCCCGATCGTCGTTAGTAAGATGGTCGAGAGCGAGGCCGGGTGGCTCTCCGTCGCCTGCTATTGCGAGACAGTCATGCTTGCAAAAGAGGCGGCGGAGAGGGAGAGGGAGCGGACCACTAGGCTCCCCTCCCGCGGTCGACGAACCACACGGCGGCGATGGGTAGGGGATGACCTCCGGCCGCCGTAGATGGGGCCTGGGGGCGATGGACACGGGCATGTCGTCGCCCTGGCAGTGCAAACTGCACAGGCCCATGTGATGGAGTCGCATTGTGCCGATGCGACTCCCACAGTTCGTCAGGGGGGGGTCTAACACCCACTCCCTCTTTGAGGGGTCTACCTTACTTGACCCCTCAGACCGCAGTCAGGGCCTGTTAGAGAGCCCACACCTGTCGGGGGAGCAGATGCAGTGCCAGTCGGCAGTTCCTGCTCCCCCGCCAAAAAGGTGTATGAAGGCACCATGGGGTTTTAGTCCGTGCAAATCGGACATAACCCATCCTCAGCTGTCCCACGGAATGAGTATCTGTTAGGGATTTCCGCATGATAAAAAAAAGGTGTCTACGAATAAGTAATAGAATACAATTCAATCATTTTTGGAAATGTCTGTCTGTCTGTTTGTTTGTATGAACACGCATAATTGCCAAAGTACTGGATTTACAATAAAACCTCAAAAAGAAAATCGTAAAGCATATCTTCCTAAAATAACTCTGTCTTATTAAAATTGGTCCTCTCTATCAAAAGTTATTGTAGTTTAAATGATGGCTCGAGTTAAGTACAAGAGAATAGTATTAATCTATACTACTACTACCGGGTCGGGAAGACGTTGTCCTGCCTTGATAATAATAAAAAAATCTAAAATTCAACCACAGTGCCACCTACCGAGTCCAATTATGAATCTAAACCATTCTAGGATCAACTGGCAGACACACAAAATTTCATCAAAATCGGTCCAGCCGTTTAGGAGGAGTTTTGTGACATACACACGTACAGAAGAAATTTATATATAAAGATTAACATAACTCGGTTCTTTAAAAAAACATTTTTAAATTAAAATAAACTGTTAGGTTTGTCTCACAAAATTATCATTCTTATAAAAAAAAGGTATATCTTTTGATGTCACTCGGATTCGAACTGGGGTTATACGGGATTTTGAAGCAGCAGATTTCCATCTGAGCTATTTTTATTTTAACAGCAATGGCGAAATTTACCTTTATGTTCTAACTATATGTTTTCATTGGCTGAAAACCAGGTTTAAAAGTTTTCTATGAATGAAATCTAGCTAGATACATTTATCGTCACAGCTTCAAAATCGTTCAACTCCAGACCACATCTCATCACTAGTAGGTTAGTGAGTTTTGACTTATGGGTGATCGTGTAATTTAAACAGCATTTATTTCTATCTGTAGGATATATTTTGTAGCACATATACTATGTAAGTATTATGTTTGTGGCTACAATAGCGTTGTTGTAAATGAAATATAGTCGTAGAGAACAAATAATTCAAAATATACCATTTCACTTGTAGTGAGGAAATGTCTACCATAGAAATATCATTTTTCAAAGATAATGGGTCTTTTATACAGACCCATAATGAAAGAAAAAGCTAAAGAGTTTACCAAATCGCTGAAAATCCATAATTTAAAAGATTGCAATGGTTGGTTATAAAACTTCGAGTAACGGTATGATTTGGCATTGAAGTATCATCAAGTGTGCGGCGAAAGCGCGAGTGTTTTCTTTGAGAAGTTAAAAAGTGTAAAAGTTAAAATATTTTGTGTTTCCCTTGAATTTTAATTATTCGAGAACCTGCAATAGAGTAGAAGCTGTAATAACAAACATTAACAGGTAACAATAATGAGAAAAATAACCACAAGAAAAAAAAAGAACACAGATAGCAATAACCTACCTATAACAGGCAACGAAATTATTTATGAACGCGTCTGTATTCCAACTAGCACTGACACTTGTGTTGGCGTTGGTACAATAGGGACGAGTTATGAGCGTGGGCGAGATAGCTCCGCTTTCACCTCTTTTGCGGTACTGATACCTAAATTTGTGTTCTGCGCATGAAGGCGTTCTACTTTAGAGCGATAAAAAAAAATTACGCGGATATACTTTCAAGCGTTATTGTACAGTTAATAATATCGAAAAACATAAAGTCACTATAATTACTTACCAAATTGTATAATGATGAATTTAACATAAGAAATAGGTCTTCACCTATGGAATTGCCGTTCTGCAGTACTGGCCACTTCAAATCAAAATAATTTTCGTTTGGCTAAGAATTCTAATTTCAAATTAATTTTATTTAAAAAACATGGAACTCTTTTTCCAAAGTAGTCATTTGTTTAATGATAAGTGTTACATTTTCATCGCATTTAAATCTTTTTTGTCATCATGGATACGTTAAAAATTCGAGTAATTATGGAATATGAGTACCGTCGTGGCAACAACGCGGCACAAGCGGCACGCAACATTAACGACGTTTACGCAGCTAACACTACAAACCAACGCAGCACCTGTTATTGGTTTGCTCGCTTCCGTTCTGGGAATTTCGACCTGAAAAATGAACCTTGCGGTCGTCCGAAAACTTTGGTCGACAATGAGGAATTAAAGGCGATTGTGGAAGCTGATGATACGATCTACGGCTGAATTAGCAGCAGCTTTCGACGTTAGCGTCAAAACAATATGGGTCTATATGCGTTTAATTGGTAAGGTAAAAAAGCTTGACAAATGGGTGTCCCACGAACACAATGATCGCCAGCGCGAGTACGCGTCGAGACGTGCCTTGCACTGCTCAACAGACACACAAATGAAGGAATTATGAACCGCATTGTTACCTGTGATGAAAAATGGATTTTGTTTCATAACTGCAGGCACTCAGCAAGTTGGTTGGATCTTGGTTCTGCACCTAAACAATGTCCTAAACGAAAAGTTACCCCTAGAAAAATAATGGTCACTCTTTGGTGGTCTAGCGCCGATGTGATTCATCACAGCTTCTTACCAAACGGAGTGAGCATTACTGCAGATGTGTATTGTGAAGAACTGATCACAATGATGGAGAAGCTGGCACATCTCCAACCAGCATTGGTCAATCACTCGTCTCCGCTGCTCCTGCATGACAACGCGCGACCTCATACTACACAGCAGACGGTCTCCAAGTTCCAAGAACTGGGGTTGGAAGTTTTCCGTCATCCACCCTACTCACTAGACCTTGCGCCTACAGACTACTACTTTTTCCAGAATTTGGATAACTCCTTGGCGAGAAAAAAATTCAATACCCGAGACGCAGTACAAAACGCCTTTGAAGAATTTGTTGCCTCTCGTTCAGCTGATTTCTTTAAGAAGGGCATCAATAAACGGCCACTGCGTTGGCAAAGATAGGTTGATTGCATAGGTGATTACTTCGATTAAAACAAATAAAAAATACATGAAAAAAATTAAACGATTTTTTTTTCATACAAAACGGCAATTTCATACCTAATATAAATGTTATTATTATTTTTCTGTTAGGGAAACTGAATATGAAAAAGTATATGACATTATGCTTCTCGTAACCAGTTGTAATAATTTCTCTGATATCTTATATAAATACAACTTTTTTTATATCTGAACTGTTCCCTATTAAATAACAATATTGCATTTGTTGTTGAAGTCTGTGTTCAAGATTTTAATTATTTGATTATATGTGGCATCAGACACAGTATTGAACGTGTATAAACAGAGTTTTCCTCATCATCCTTGGGACATGAAGGATAAAGTGTGAAGCGAGACTAAATATATATCGAATGTGTGACATAATTGTTTTGTTGGTTTCCCCGCATAACCATAATATCTGCAGATATGACAATAAAGGATAAATGTGGGACAAATACCCAACATTTTTAAATCAATTGATATTTACCTTAAAACAAGTATTAGGATAAACCACTGCTGTCACCATGTTGTAATGTCAATAATACACGATTCAGATAACGACTGATTTATTTAAATCCACCCACATATACAACACAGAGTATACGCAATAAGCGTTGTTATTAGGTTTTTTTGTACCTTTATAAAATGTTCACTGTATTAGTAAATCAATATTAGAATAGTAACTAAGATTTTTTTTCGCTCCAATTAACGACAACTCACTATAACGTCAAAGAACGCATAGGCTTTTTTTTTAACGTGGGGAAATCCCATATGCATACCCACCCTCCCGGGGGAGAGGATGGGTTATATCCGACTTGCACGGACTAAAACCCCACGGTGTACCGACAGACCGTAGTGTTGGGGCGGCAAGGGATCGAACTAAGCTATTCCCCTTAGATGGCCGCCCCAACGGTCCGCCCGGCGGAAGGTGGCCGTCGGGCTCCTACCTATAGAGAGACAGCTGGGTATACACCTGCTGCCTCCCCTCGTCCGTCGAACCTATACAATGAGGGGATGAGCCCCCCGACTACATCCCCTCAGGTCCGGCTACGGTGGCAGGAGTTGGGCAAAACGCCACCTCCTCCTACCGGTCCTCCGTTGGCGAAGACGGCCAAATCCTTAGAGAGAGTGTGCTGCGAGGTATCCTCCTCAGCGCCGCACTCATGGCAGGCGGCGGTCGGCTCCCTACGAGCGATTCGGTGCAGCTACCACCCGAAACAGCCGTGTCCGGCGAGTACCTGCACCATCCTGAACGTGAGGGAGCCCCACTCCCTCCCAAGCCACTCTCGCAGGACCGGGCGGACGGCGTCAACGGTATACGTTCCGTAGCGCGCGTCCGCCAGGTCCTGCATCCACCTCTGGACTGCCACCTCCCGCAACTCCTGCCTCTTACACTCTATCTCCCTGGGTGCCGGAGGCTCCCCACTACGTTTCCTCGCCGCCGTGAATTCGTACACGGCGGCGAGAACTCCTGCCTCCAGCTCCCAGGGAAGGGAGCCGGCGAGCGCAAATGCCGCCGCTGAGGACACCGCCCGGTACGCCCGAATCGTCCTCAGTGCTACCGTGCGCTGCGCACTGCGCAGCGCGCGCACGTTGGCAGCACCGAGGGCGTCCGCCCAGACCGGTGCCCCGTAGGCAGCCATCGCCCGCACAACTCCCATAAAGAGTCGTCGGCACCCGGTACCTAGCCCCCCCAATATTGAGGAGCAACCGGCCGAGTGCCGACGCCGCCCCCGCGATCCGCGGCCCGAGTCCCACAAAGTGGGGCTCGAACCGCCAGCGCCCGTCCAGAGTGAGGCCCAAGTACTTCATGTGGGCCCCTACCCTGATCCGGGCGCCCTCCACCATTATGTGGGCCCCAGGTGGTGGCCCCCGCCGAGGCCCATGAAAAAGTATGGCCTCGGTCTTCTCGAGGGCCACCCTGAGGCCCAACCTCCTTATGCGCCTGACCACGAGGGTTGTGGCCATCGTGGCCAGGCGCTCTACCTCCTTCCATTCCCCCCTCGGGCTACGACAAGGGTGTCATCCGCATAACAAATTAGGCGTGCTCCATATGGGAGCACGCCGCGGAGCACCCAGTCGTAGCCCATGTTCCACAGGAGCGGCCCCAGGACCGACCCGCTGTGGAACCCCTCGCTTTGTGGCTCGCCGAACCATCCATCCATCACCGTCGACATAGGCAACCTGCCTGTCCTCCAGGTACGCCTCCATCAACCGCCGCAGGTACGGGGGCACTCCGAAATATCGGAAAGCCTCCCGTATGACACCGTGCGGCAGGCTGTTGAAGGCGTTGGCGATGTCTAAAGACACCGCCAGGACCCCCTCCCCTTGGGAGGTCGCCTCCGTCGACAGCGACTTTAGGAGGCACAGGGCGTCCACTGTGGAACGTCCTGCCCGGAAACCATACTGCGCGTCAGATAAGTTTGGTCCCGCTCCCTCCAGATGCTGGACGACCCGGGAAGCGACAACCCTCTCCAACACCTTCCCGGCGTCGTCCAGCAGAACGAGAGGCCGATACCCGGACGCACAGTCTAGAGGGCGGCCCGCCTTTGCTAACAGGCAGAGCTGCCCAAGCTTCCAGAGCTTCGGGAACAGCCCAACCGCCAAACACCGGTCGAACAGCTCCCGAAGCCACCCCCCAAGATGGCCCAGTGCAAGGCCAAGCACCCGACCCAGGACCCCATCAGGGCCAGGCACTCTCCGCCGGTTAAGGAGGCGCTCGACAGCTCTCTCCATCTCCTCCTCCGTAATTGGGGGAGGACTGACAGGCAGCTCCTCAACTTCCGCCCGGGCGGAGGCATGGGAGGAGCCAATAGCGGCGGAGGGTCAGGGAATAAATCTGCAACGACCCTCGCCACCACCTCCGGCTGGAGGGTTTCCGTCACCGGGGGCGCCCAGGGTCGTAACTTGTTGAAAGAACGCATAGGCCCTTTAAGTGTCCTTATATAGATTTTACAATGTATATATCAATACAGTACAATCAATAGACAAAGAAAAGGAAACCGATTAAATGAAATACTTCGAGCTTTTCCGTTTATTTTACCATATTTGATACGGTGCCAAACTAATCGAGCCATCTAAGTTATGAGTTCTAATGCTTAAAACTAATAACTCAATAGAAATTCCTTTCAGCTTGATAAGCGCTCACATATTTCTGAGACAGAGGCTTTACTTTCCTTACAAGTGTTATTTGTGTTACGCATCTATCCTCCTAGGACAACTATATCTCATTTAGTAAATACTAATATTTACACTTAAAATTATAAAGGGGTAAATTTTGTGAGGCTGTGGGGGTAATATATGGATCGACTAAAAAATTTTTGTAAATTCTTTTACCAATGAGTCAAAACACGTCAAGTGAACCCCCCTTTTTCCACTTGATTATTAAATTCAGGTATGAACATTTCTTCATGAAGTATTTACTATGAATAATTAATCCCCAGAAAAGGTTTTGAAAATTTTTATTTTAACAAAATTTTTTCAATTGAAAATTTTTGTGACTTTTAATTAAAAAATCAATAAATAAAAGGTACTATAGATATTTTAATGAAACTTTCAGGATTTATAGTTTAATAGTTGTACTTTGATAAGATAAATAAAAGTTTAAAATATTTTTTTTTCATATTGTTAATTAACTTTTTAATTAACAAATGAAAATTTCAATGACTTCTCCCTCAAAAAACAATTTTTTTTCTCGATATTATGCATTAATCATTTAAGTAATAGAATCCGCAAAAAAAATTGACTGGTCGCGATTAGATTGAACAAAAAAAAAATTTATGACGGGCGGTGAGCGTTGTCGGTACGGCGCGCTGCCGCGCGTTTTTCACTTACCTTTTATTCTACTCAGTAATTGCAAGTAAGAAGCAAATCTTCATTTATTTAATAAAAAAAATTGTTATTTAATCGATAATTTTAGTAAAATACATTACATAAAATTAATTAATAAGATGCCTACCAAAAAAGTCAGCGACAGCATGTCTAACTTTTACGTTTAAGTAAAAAAAGATTTTTTTTTCAAATTAATCATAGCATCGTCATACCACCATAAAGTAAATCATTACTAATGGAATCACACTTACAATTCATGACAAATAAAAATGTTTACTGCTCAATGAAGTGGGCGTTAGCTAGTTACAAAAAATTACTAACATCTCGCTCTTTCTATATAGTTTCAGAGTTAACTTTATCAGGTACACGTCACGCAAATGAATTAAAACTTTTAATGAAAAGAGTCTTTGGAGAAATGTATACTTTTCTGTCATAATTACATATCATGATATTAAATAGTAAGGAAAAAGGCTAAATTACGTAAAAAAAACATTTGCCATCCACAACTATATTAAGATGCATTATCATAAAATAAATGATGTCTCTTTTCCGAAACGAACTTCCTTTTAAAACTATGTTTATAAGAAATAGTTAACGCTCAGTTAAGTCAGAAAACAGAACAGAAGAAAGAAATACGTCATATGCGTGATCAGTTCGTTGTTACAATACACTTAGTACGTTGCTCCGAGCATTTTTTATTATTTATCTATCTATCTAATACCTTTAAACGGGTAATTCTTGTATATTTTTATATTGGTATATATTCAGGGTCTCGCAAACGACGTCAGCCATTTCTGTGAAACTTAGTATGTAAGTGGTTTCAGGGACGATAAATCGATCTAGCTAAATTTCATTCATAGAAAACTTTATTTTATCTGAGATTTCAAGCAATGAAAAAATACAGCTAGAATATAAAGGTAAAATTTGGCCGACAAAATAAAAATAGATCAGATGGAATTAGGCCGCTTCGAGAATACGTCTAACCGTCCGTCTAATGATATTTATTACAAATATAATTGCCGTCCTACCCCAGTTCGAATCCGAGTGACAGCAAAAGAGATGTCTTTTTTAATATTTTTATTTTGGTAAAAAAATGCTAATTTTGTGACATACCTACCAATTTATTTTAATTTAAAAATGTTTTTTAAAGAACCGAGCTCGGTCGTCCAGGTATTTAAATATTATATGACGTTACTTATATTATATGACAAACAATGCAGAATTTTAATCAGATTTAGAAGGTTTAAAACCATGAAATATTCTACAGAAATTTCTTATATGTCACGGATGAGTAGAATTTTTTTTTTAACGTATATGGGGAAATAAGTTGGGTGGTTCTTAAATTGTTGCCGATGGAAAATCCGTTGCGGTAGACATAACCAGTATATAAATAAAAGCTGAAGCGACATTTTTCCTGTCCTATTTTTGCATTTATTCAAGTAAGTTGTTTACTCGCAGTTAAATCAGGTTTCGTGCAAACTGAACAAACAGCAATAATCTAATGTAAGTCATGGAAAAAGTGTAATCAACTTTTATTTTAATTTATTTGTATTTCAACAGATACACACAGATCATTAGAGTTGAGTAAGATAGTAAGCATAAAGTTTGTAAGTAGTTTAATGTAAGTCGTGGAAAAAGTGTAATCAACTTTTATTCTAATTCATTTGTATTTCAACAGATACATACAGATCATTAGAGTTGACTAATATAGTAAGCATAAAGTTTGTGAGTTCTGATCGGGCGCTCAACGTGAGCGGTTGTCTCTTTTGCTGCGCGTTTCGATTTCGATACTCGTGATTTAGTGACGTCTGTTATTACTTCGGGAGTGTTCGTCATTATTCCGATCGGACTCACGTGCACGCACACCTGCATTCTTTTCCCAGAAATTGAGTGAGACCTTTCCATTGTATTTATTTATTGCTTTATTTAATTCTTAGTATAATTATTTGTTTACTCAGTTGTTTATCTATTTATTTACGTAGCTCTTTAGTAATTTCTTTATACATTTATTTACTATTTAATTATTTATTTAATTAATTATCTGTTTACTTATTTGTTTTCTATTTACACATTTTATTTACTTGTATATATATTACATAAGTGGATAGTCTCGTAGGTTACCGTTTGGCATGGCCCCCTGCCCTTCAGGCAGGGAGGTTGGTTCGCGGCGCCCACTCCTCCCTTAGGTCATCATTATGGAACAGGCGGCTCATTTCAGAGATTTTCTCTTACGACAGGGCCCTAACGCGGATATCGTTGCTAGTTTCGATAACTATGTAGCGTTATTCGGTGACACTACGCAGTACGTGCCCCGTGTGGCAACTGCGAATTCTTACGCGACTCTCTTGTCGCAATCGCCGTCTGACGTCCGAGATAGGGGCCTAATAGAGGCCCCTATACCGAGCTCCAGCTCGGAGGCCGGCTCTGAGGTGGAGCTCGACGTAGCGGCGTCCGCCGAGCCGCCTGCGACCGTTAACACGCCCGCGATTCCCGCGCCTTCAGCGCAAAACATAGATAATGACGGTTATAAAACCGTCACTTACATTAGACGCCGCGGTTCGCGTTCGTCAGATTCTGACTCGGGTTCCACACCCCCCGAAAAGTTAGTTAATATAAATGGCGCCCGGGTGCCAGCACCGACTACACCGACAGTCTCTAAGCCACGCGTAGGCGGACCTAGCTCCGTCTCTGTCGCTCCTTCCCAACCTACGGGTTCCACAGTTAGGAAACAGCGTCCCCCGCCTCCTGTCACGATCCAAGACAAGTCCCAGTGGACTTCTATCTCGAATCGACTTAAGACACGTTCAATTAATTATACGTCCACCCTCAGTACTCCGGCGGGCATTCAAGTTAAATGTCCCACCTCTACCGACCATCGTGCGCTAACAAAATTCCTTAGGGAATCAAAGTTAGCCTATTTCACTTTTGCACTCGAGGAGGAGCGCCTCCTCCGCGTAGTACTTCGCGGCGTCCCGGCCGAGATCTCGGTCGATGACGTCACCCTCTTCCTTAAGGGGAAGAATTTCCCCGTGCGTGAGGTACATCGGATGTACCATCCACACACCCGCGCCCCGTACAACATGGTCTTAGTCCTCCTCGACCGCTTGCAGGAGCGCAAGGCCATCTTCAACCTCACATCGGTCTGCGATCTAAACGGCATCACCGTTGAGCCCCCACGCAAAACCCATACCCCGTCGCAGTGCCATAACTGCCAGTGTTATGTTCACTCAGCGAGGAATTGCCACCTCCGCTCCAGGTGCGTCAAGTGCCTGAGAGACCACGCCACGAAGGAGTGCGCGCGCACTCCCGGCACTCCTACACCTCCGAGTTGCGTGTTGTGCGGTAACGCGGGTCATCCCGCGAACTATCGCGGTTGTCCCCGTGCACCGCGCACACAACGTCCCCGTCAGGCAAGACAGGGGCTCAGGGCACCTGCGGCCGCCGCCCGCCCTTTGCCTCCACCTCTCATGTCCATGGAGGCCTTCCTGGGCCTGCCAGGCGCCTCCCGCACCCCGGTAGCGCCCACGCCCACGACCTCGCCGCGCTCGCCACCCTCTGTGCCGCGCGCGGCTCAACCCGAGCAGGCCACTATGGCCCCCTGGGACCCCCGACCTCAGCCTCAGGCTTTTTCTAAGCCTCAGGCGCCGTTGCCACAGGCGGCTTATGCTTCATCATCCTCTCTCTTGGGTAAAATCGACTGGATGAAGCATTTACTCCGCGAACACGACATGAAGGAAGTCCTCGCCTTCTACGCCATCGTCGAGGTAGAAGAGGAGCTAGGTCTCCTCACCGTTCTAGCGCGCTTCCCGGCTATCGGAGCCACCATTCAGCGCATCGCCCGGTCACCCTCTTTTAAATAAGTCTTAAAATTCACGGGTCTTAATAAAGTAAAACCACGCGGTCTATGTCTCTCGTTTTTCAATGCGAGATCCCTTCGGTCACAGCGCGATCTAGTAGCTGACTTTTTGCGCGATAGACAGGTTGACGTTTTCCTCATCCAGGAAACGATGTTAAAACCGAGTATGCGTAATCCGAGAATCGCGAATTACTGTATAGTCAGGAACGACCGTGTCACCCGCGGGGGTGGCACGTTAATCTATTTTAGGCGTTCGTTGTACTGCATGCCGTTAGATCCGCCCGCGCTAACCAATATGGAAGTGTCAGTGTGTAAATTAGGTATGACTGGTCACTCGAATATTATTTTAGTTTCCGCGTATTTGCCACCAAACAAAGAATTGCTAAGATCCGATTTGCAGGCGCTACTTAATTTAGGGGATTCAGTTATTATAGCGGGGGACCTCAATAGCGGGAACGTTATCTGGAATAGTCCGTGTACCTCTCGTAACGGGAGAATACTCGATGAACTAGGTAGGGTTCTCGCTTTTGACGTCATAGCCCCTCTGAAACCCACGCACTATCAAGATCATTGCCGACCCACAGTATTAGATATAGCTCTCTTAAAAAATATCACGCTTCCTGTACGACTCATACAGTAGTACACGAACTTGATTCAGGTCATCGCCCGATTGTTTTACAGTTAGGTCACAATTCAGACTTAACCCCGCCGTCGGTTAGGGTGGCTGATTACGCGAAACTCGTTCAATATTTTAAAGAAAATCCGTCGTCTAGTAGTTTAGACAGGATTCCGGACGTGTTGGTGTCTAAAGCCGACGCGGATTCGGCCATCGATTCCCTGGTTGATTATCTCCAGACCACTGTCAGGGTGACCTCGAAAGAGGTACAAGCGGCGAACGATCGCCGTTTTATACTCCCTGACGACGTGAGAGCATTTATCACGGAAAAGAACGCCGCTACTCGAGCTTACGACGCTTACCCTTCTGTAGAGAAACGCGATCGTTTACGTTTGTTACGAAAAACAGTCAAGTCTCGTATTTCTGAGATCCGGGGCGACAGGTGGGACAGACTCCTGGAGGGTCTCCAGCCGTCTCACTTGTCGTACTGGACTCTAGCGCGAACTCTCAAATCAGATATGGTCACTCCAATGCCTCCTCTCGACAGAGGCCCCGGGTTGCCTCCCGCGTTCGATAGCATAGATAAAGCGGAATGCCTTGCCGCAAGCTTAGAGAAACAGTGTTCGCCAAACACTGATAACACTGACCCTTTCCATAACGGATTAATCGAATCAGTTGCGGGGCATGTACTCGCGTCTCCTCCGGCGGATACCCTAACCGCGATCACTTTCGATGAAGTTGCAGGCGCAATCAATCGTCTCAAGCCTAGGAAATCCCCAGGTTCCGATGGGATCAGGAACGAGGTTCTGAAACTCCTTCCTGATCGCATCATAGCTCTATTGGTCTGTGTCTTCAATGCGACCATGTCCCAGGGGCACTTTCTGGCCGTCTGGAAAAAGGCCGTAGTGATAGGTATTCACAAGCCCGGCCAGAAAGCTACGCTTCCCGTTAGCTATCGCCCCATTAGTCTGTTAGATACCTTAGGAAAACTTTACGAGCGGCTCCTTCTGAACCGTCTTCAGTTCTCGATTACAGATTTAAAATTAATACCACCTGAGCAGTTCGGATTTTGCGCCGAAGACTCTTGCACGAATCAAGTACACCGCCTCATGGAGTACATTTTCTCTAAATTTAACGCCGATCCGAAACGTAAACCGAAACGCACAATTGCAGTCTTCTTCGATGTCGCCAAGGCCTTCGATAAGGTCTGGCACGGAGGGCTCATCCATAAATTATGTAAATCTCGCGTACCTGATAGGTTAATTCATACTATCCGCGATTATCTCACTGATAGGACATTCCGCTTCAGAGTGGATGGTGAACTATCGCTGCCCCACCCGGTACGCTCAGGTGTGCCACAGGGCTCCATACTCGCGCCCACGCTCAGTGACCTACCTCGGTCTCGGGGGTTCGAGGTAGGTTGTTACGCTGACGATACCGTTATTTACACTTCCGGCTGGCGGTCGGACTTTCTTAGGAAGCGCATCGAAAAAGCCGTTCATACTCTCGGTGAATGGTTTCGTCGATGGCGCATAGAAGTTAATCCCGATAAGAGTGTCGCAATACTCTTCGATTCCACGAAACGCGCTAATAAATTTGAGCCCATCAGGCTATACGGAATCGATATCCCTTAGGTCGAAGAGGTCAAATATCTCGGTGTCACATTAGATAAACATTTAAAGTTTAATTCACATATAGACAGAGTGCGAAACAAAGCCGCTATGGTCTTGGGTCGCCTCCATCCGTTGCTTTGTCATAAGAGTAAGATGTCCCTCAGACACAAGCTCACTTTGTATAAGACGTATATCCGTCCCGTGATGACATATAGCTGCCCCGTTTTTGCACATATGTCCAAAGATAACTTTCATAAGCTGCAGGTTCTCCAAAATCGTGTTTTACGTAAAGTGACCGGTGCTCCGTGGTACATTCGGAGAGTCAATCTCCATAGAGACCTAGAGATCCCTTCTATCTGGGCGTATGTAAAATCACTTACGATTAGTTATTTTGAAAAAGCCGCGAATCATTCCAATCCGTTAGTGGTATCCGCCGCAAACTATGAACCTGTACCTAACGCTGCGCGTTATAAAAGACGTCCGCGATGCATTTTTACCGACCCTCCTGATTTAATCACGTCAGCGAACGATCAGTACCAGCCTGTCCCTCGAAACAGAGCGTGCTCACGCCCACGCCCGCGTAACCACAGATCAAGCCGCCGTGGTCTGGGGGTTAATTTCGCTCCCGCACACCCGATTAGGCCTCCCACGGCAGCGGCTCAAGCCTAGGTACGATCCCTCGGTAGGAAGCCCTTGAGTGCGTTGCTTGCGCGATACGGTGACACACAAATATACATCACTGCTACAACACTACACGATCACCCCCACACACGTGCACGCCTACACGCTTACACATGAAAGTGGAAGGGTTTACTTTTTTCCCTTATCGAACTGAAAAACTCAATTTTCCGATAATAAATATATGGAGGAGTTGTTGAGGCGTGTATGCTTGGTACACATATACGTTTCAACAACTCATACACATATGAATAGTTAGCTAGGTTAGCTGAGATAGGTCGCGATTTTGCATGCAACAGGCAACAGCCAAGCCGAGGTGTGCCGTGCACCCTTGAGCTGGTTGCCAAAATAAAATCGGCTGAGTGCCTTAAGCGCTCGCCTTAGTAGTCCGGTGAAGCTGTTAAGACCTTGTTGGGTCAATAGCGTAGACATTTCGTAAAAAAAAAAAAAAACATAAAGTTTGTAAGTAGTCTAATGTAAGTCGTGGATAAAGTGTAATCAACTTTTATTTTAATTAATTTGTATTTCAACAGATACACACAAATCATTAGAGTTGAGTAAGATAGTAAGCATAAAGTTTGTAAGTAGTCTAATGTAAGTCGTGGAAAAAGTGTAATCAACTTTTAATTCATTTGTATTTCAACAGATATACAGATCATTAGAGTTGACTAAGATAGTAAACATAAAGTTTGTAAGATCTATAACATTTGAATTTAAAACATACCTTCATATTATTATTAAATTTACTATAAAACTGCTATAATTTGAAAAGGGGTAATATTTGTTAGTAATCAGTAACCTCGGGAACAACTGATTTCATTCTAAAACTAGCTTTGCGCCCGATTCCGTCCGCGTGGTACCTAATGTAAAAAGACAGAGGCTAATAAAACCATCTGACTGTATTAATTCCATTTACTTATCACCTTTAAAATTACAATAACTTTTGATAGAGTAAACTAATTTTGATGAAACTAAGACTAAATGTTACTCGAGGATATGCTTTATAATTGTATAAGGTTTTATCGTGAATGCAGTACTAGCAGTAATGCGTGTTCAAAGAAACAAACCGGTATACAGATATTTCTAAAAATGACTGAAATGTATTTTATCACTTTTTCCAAGATAAATGAAACATTTTTTTAACAAAGATTTAAATAGTATAGACACGTTTGATTTACTTTATTTTCGATCTGAATACGCTATTAACCCAGCAAGGTCTTAACAGCTTCACCGGACTAAAAATTGTTTGATTTCCATTCATACACTCATGTATAGATTTCTGTCACTATAATATTGGCATAGGCATTGACATTTTAATTGTAATTAATGCGACCAAAGTCACGGACAATTACCAAGCTTCGTATATTTACTTAATATAGTAACTTCTGTAAACTTACCTACGTTATGTAAGTAATAGTGTGTTCAAAAACATGTGTGTTTTTAACAAAGTTGAATTAACAATTGTGCATCTTATTCTTACTAGTAATTTAATTTTAGATGGCGAATCGCGGATTTTTAAAGCCAGTGCCTGGATTTGCGACTGCAGCTATCCATGCAGGTCAAAACCCTGATCAATGGAGTTCAAAAGCCATCGTCCCACCAACTGTAAATTCCAGCGCGTTCGAACAAATTGCACCGGGTGTTAATAATGTAAGGATTACGCAATTTTTTTATATCATATAGGAGGCAAGCGAACATGCGAGTCACCTGTTGTTAAGCGATCACCGCCATCCCTAGACACTAGCAACCTCAGAGGAGTCGCAAGTGCGTTGCCAGCCTGTGTTTGGGGGAATGGAGGGAAAGGGATAGGGGAGGGGAGGTGGGTCTCCGGCGCTCTCACTGACCGAACGAAACGCAACAATGCAAACACTGTTACTTCACATCGGTTTTCTGTGAAAGGGTGGTGCTACCCGGGACGAGCCGACCCATTCATGCTGAAACCAGTAATAACTTCAGCGTGGCTCTACCACTAACTTTTAATTAATCAGTTAATTTAATGACGAACAAAAATATGTCTGGTGTCTATACGCGTTAATCTCCAAAACGGGAGATTTTGACTAGATATATATTGACAGATACAGAGGCATTTTAGAATACTTTCAGTTAACTCTACCATATTAATTAAACAATAATAAACATTCACAGAGGTATTATAAAATTGGTAAAAGATTTAAAGTAAGGGGTTAAAGTAGTTAGGTAGTGATGAAAACATTGCAATAAAAATAATAAAAAAAAACTGTAACAATTCAGTCGCGGCACCATCTTGTCTTGAATTAATGTTAAATAATATATTGTAGGTAAGTACTTTTATTCAACTATTTTCTAATTGTTTGACTGAATATTAAAAATTTGAAATTTAATATAAAAGTAATAAAAGTTTGATATTTTATTGTAAATTTGTTCAATTCGAAAAACCACTTCCAAAAAATGTGACTTTCAGATGTGACTGTTCTTTAGAAGCCCATAACTTGACAAATAAACGTGATAGAAAAAAAATAATTATGCATTCACATTCATACCTACTAGAAATACAATTAGGCTGAATAGGAACGAATTTCAGAAAGTCACGTTTTTTTCGTTGTCCGCTTCACGTGAAATGCCTCATCTCTGAATATAGTTGTGTAGACAAAAAGAAAATAGTTATAGGAAAATAAGCAAAGAATTAGCCAATGAAATAGACATAGATAAGATATAATAATCTTGTAGAAATAAAATAAACACGCAACATAGATCTCAGATGTACATCTGAGAGACGGAGGCTAAAAAATAAATAAAGTTGTGTGAAACACAAATTTAGATATCAATATGTACCAATACATATTACGAAACAAAGTCTTCTGCCACATCGATCTGTCTGTTCGTGGTAAATTCAAAAACTATTCACCGGATTTTCATGCAGTTTTCACCAATACATAAAGTGATTCCTGAGGAAGATTTAGGTATATAATTTGTCAAGATTTTTTATTTTCAGAGCGGAATAACGTCCGCCGGACTTGCTAGTTATATTATATGGTAAATAAGTTGTAAATAAATGCTAATTTTGGATTCCCACAATAATATTTTAATCTTGTAATAAATCTGTAGGCATATTAACAGCACAGAATGAATTCCACCCGCTCGGGGCGTAGGCCAAATTCGCCGCCCATTCTATTATTTGAATGTTTATCTTGAAAATGACTCAAAAATGCACATAGTGTCTAAGAATTGTTCAGCGAGAACAAATGTCTCTCTTTGTATTATTTCGGGTGCTGTATCTTGTTCTGTTTTCGTAAGTTCTATAGTAAAAAAATGCTGTATAAGTTTTAAAACATAAAAGGCATCAATATGAAATTGTTTAAATTCCTCGTCCATATTACAAAATATTATTATTTGCTTTGATACTCTATCGTCTCAGAACAACTGTTCTGAGATTGTCATGTGAATCTATTTGTGTTACGGCAAAAGTACACAAACTTATTTCAAAACCGGACATTACTTAATGGTAGGTACTTGCCATAAATGTTGAATCAAATGCAAGTTACTCGATTTTTGAGTCAAACTGATATCTTTTTTAAAGGGTTACTTGTACGGAAGAGCTGGAAATCCGATGCGGAATACTCTGGAAGAATGTATTGCAACACTGGATGGCGGGAAACACGGTTTTGCATTTGCCTCCGGTATCGGAGCTATCGACACAGTAATCTCACTTTTAAGCAGCGGAGACCACATTGTATGCACTGAACACGTTTATAGTGGTACAATGAGATTGTTAAGGTGATAGATTTAATTTTTAAATAACAATACATTTATTATTATCATACTTAAAAGTCTACGGTCTCACCGCTTGTAAAGATAACAAAGATCTAAAATTTCTGTTTTTCTTTAGGACAATTCTATCTAGAATGGGTATCAGTACAACTTTTACAGACTTCACTGATGTACACAAAGTAAACAACGCCATACGGAAAAATACTAAGGTACGTAATTTTCTTTATTCTAAAATAAGTATTTAATACATCATTTATTAATCTACGCATAATTTACACGAATGAATTTAGTTCCGTTATTATTATTTATATTTCTAATTTATGATGGTTTTATATTTCAGAGTGTACTTTTGAGATTTATTTTATGAAAACATTGAATAATATAAAATCATATTTTTTTAAATATGAATTGCTAAATATATATATGCGTCTCTTGAATCTTTAAGGCACTATTTAATTTCAAATGACTACGAAATATGAACAAGAATACCGCCATCTGTTCCATTTTCAACGAAGTATTTTATTGTTCATATTACAAATATCATTAAAAGTGTGCCAAATTTCTGTCAGCATATCTAATATAGTAATATTGTTAATCGACTATATCGCAAATGAATATTTGAATATATTTTTCGACTTAGTAAATAAGATTTATTTCTCGAACTTACTATACTATTGACCTATATCAAGATCCTAATTGCTTCACCAGACTACATTCATAGATAAGGCATATGCGAGTCTCGTAAAAAGTAATTGCTTTTCAAAATGTAATAATTAATAATCTATTCAAAATATAGATAATACAATTAAATTACTTATAGTATACATAAAAGGATTCTTGTAGCAAAGTTTTACATTACAATTTCATACCATAAACAATTTCATAGTAGAGAGGCGAATTAGATACGACTGGGTACTTACAAACAATTTATTTAACGTTAACTGGTTTCCTTTTTAATTCCTGGACTAGAAATTTTTTCTGTACAATGACTATCGAAAACAATATTTATATTACAAAAATGTTATTAGATGGGCAATTTATAAATATAATTTATCTCAATAAGAAGTTTGTCGACGAAATATTTATTCACATAATTATTATACGAAAAACTTATGACACTAAATATATTTTTTTTTAGATGATATGGATAGAGACGCCTACAAATCCGTTAATGAAAGTGTTAGACATCGCAGCAATCGTCAATGTTGCTAAAAAACACTGTGATAATATTCTTGTTGCCGTCGATAACTCATTCCTGACATCTTACTTTCAAAGACCCTTGGACTTTGGTGCGGATATTGTTGTATACTCTTTAACTAAATACATGAACGGACACTCCGACGTCATTATGGGAGCAGCTGTTCTTAATGATAATTCTATTGCAACAAAACTTCGAAGTTTACAAAGCGGTAAGTTACACACACTCGCCAATATTCGTCTGAACTAGTTGGTCTATAAGCCTATATGTGTTTACGATAATTCCTATATTGACAGTTACTAAATATAATATAAAATAAAATTATAAACATTTGATAACAAAGTACTGAAGTTCTCATTCCAGTTGTGTATCTTCATATACCTAAATAGGCGAAAATGAAACAATTCAGTACCTTTTTCATCTCTGCCTATCGACAATTTTTTATTATTTCTTCACTTGCTATAGACTACTCGATTTTTTTTTCGAACTGACTACGCTATTGACCTAACAAGGTCTTAACAGCTTCATCGGACTACTAAGGTAATAGCTTGCGGCACTCAGCCGATTTTTTTTTTTGACAACTAGCCCAACGGTGCACGGCACACCTCGGCTTGGGTTGTTGTCTGTTTCATGCAATTTGCGATCAATCTGAGCTAACCTAAGCTTAGCTACATATTCATATGAGTTATTGAAACATATATGTGTACCATACATATATACCTCAACAACTCTTATATGTATTTTGTGTTGGATAATTTTTCTAAACTGCTTCACTTCCATAAGGTAAAAACAAAAATAAAAACTTTTATGTGTTAAATTATAAGTCATTTTGCAGGATCTTTCCATAATAACCTACAATATTTATATACTTATATGGCAAAAAACCTCAGTAATAATAAAACTTTAAATAAACTGAATTAAGGTCGAATTTCGACTACTAGTTAAAGTACTTTGGTAAACTCTAGTTTTTTTAATAATATTAACGAATGAATAATTTAATAGCAATATTAAAAAATGAATTAACACAACGAACAGGTGGGTCACCACGGGTGATCAACGCCGCGCCATCCATAGACACTAGCAACACGCTGAAATGGGGGAGGAGGGAGAGGGGTAGGGAGGGGGGAGGGAGAAGGTGGGTCTCCGGTGCTCTCATCGACCGAACAAAACGCAACGATGCAAGCACTATTACTTCACGTCAGTTTTCTGTGATAGTACCGGCCGAGCCGACCAATTCATGCTGAAACCAGTAATAGCTTTAGCGTGGCTCTACCACCTAGTTACAATGTTCCTGATGTATCTATATGATATACCTATTACTTCCTATTTGTCTATTATTAATTAAATTTAATATCTTTATACTACACAGGTATGGGCTCCGTACCATCGCCGTCCGACTGTTACTTAGTTAATAGGGGCTTGAAGACTTTACCAGTGAGAATGAGATATCATATGAAATCCTCTTTGACTATCGCTGAATGGTTACAGGAACATCCCAAAGTTGTGAAGGTTAATCATCCAGGTAAACATTTGAGAGTTTATTATTTTTAAATATATATATAATATCCTAAATGCTAATGCATTAATTATAGTAATTCATTGTTTTACTTTAAAAAAAACCTTGAATTCTAGTGAACGTAGTGCCGCAGTACAACAGTACCGTACCGTTTCCATACTATTGGAACTGACATCTGAGATTTAATGCTTTTTTCCTCGATGTGACTACGCTATTGACCTAGCAAGGTTTTCACAGCTTCGTCGGACTTCTAAGGCGAGCGCATAAGGCACTCAGCCGATTTTATTGGGCAACTAGCTCAAGAGTGCACGGCTCACATCGGCTTGGGCTGTTGCCTGATACATGCAATTCGCGCACTATCTTTTTCTTTTTTTTTTATCGTGGGGAAATCCCTTATGGATACCCACCCTCCCGCGGGAGAGGGTGGGTTATGTCCGACTCGCACGGACTAAAACCCCACGGTGTACGTCTTCCGCTATGGTTGGGGCGGCACGAGATCTCTATAGACTTCATCGTGCCGCCCCGCCGCTTGGCCTTCGTCTTGTAAGGAGACAGCCGGGTACACACCGGCCGCCTCCTCCGTCCGCCGGACCCGTGTGATGGGACGATGGGGCCCCCCGACCCATCTTAACGTGGGAGGTGGCGGTCAAACTGCCGCCTCCTCCTGCCCGCCTTTGTTGGGGGAGCCGGCCACTGTGAGGGTCTTGCTCACGGACCCTCTCCGCCGCCTCCTTCTGAGAGACGACCTCTTCACAAAAGGAGGCCATAGTATTCCATATATCCTCGCTGCCGAGCATAACTTTTACGACGCTCGGCAGCGAGAGATCACCACCTACCGCCGCAGCCAGAGTGCGGCGTCGCTCCTCCCACGCAGCGCACTCGGAAAGAGTGTGCTGCGCAGTGTCCGGTTCAACGCCGCACTGATGGCACACGGCGGTCGGCTCCCTGTGTGCTATCCGGTGCAGGTACCAACCGAAGCACCCGTGCCCGGTCAGCACCTGCACCAGACGGAAAGTCAGGGAGCCCCATCACCTCTGGTACCATTCCGGCAAGACCGGGCGGACGGCGTCGATTGTGTATCGACCGTAACGCGCGTCCGCCAGGTCCCACCTCCACCTTTCCACCATCTCCTCCCTCTTCGCTCTTCTCCTTTCCTCTATTTCTCTGGGAGCTGGAGGCTCCTCCAACCGTTTCTTAGCTGCCGTGTATTGATATACGGCGGCAAGCACCTCCGCGTCTAGCTCCCAGGGAAGGGAGCCGGCCAGTACCATGGCCGCCGCCGAGGACACCGTTCGGTATCCTCGTATCGCCCTCAAAGCCACGGTACGCTGCGCGGCTCGCAGCGCTCGGATATTGGTGGCGTTGAGGGTGTCGACCCACAACGGTGCCCCGTAAACGGCCATGGATCCGACGACTCCCATATAGAGGCGGCGGCAAATGGCACCCGGCCCCCCCGTGTTGGGGAGAAGTCGTCCAAGCGCCGCTGCCGCCTTAACTATACGTGGTCCGAGCCCCTTGAAATGGGGCTCGAACCGCCAGCGTCCATCCGGGGTGAGGCCCAGATACTTTATCTGGGTCCCCACCCCGACACGGACTCCCTCGACGTAGATATGGGCCCCCGGAGGCGGCCCTCGCCGAGGCCCATGAAACAATAGAGCCTCGGTCTTATCGAGGGCCACCTCCAAGGACACCGCCAATAACCTTTCCCCCTGAGAGGTCGCCTCCATGGAGACCTGTTTTAGGAGGGTCAGGGCGTCTAGCTTGGAATGCCCCGCCTGGAAGCCAAACTGCACGTCCGACAGGTTCGGCCCCACTTCCTCAAGATGCCGGACGACCCGGGAGGCAATGATCCTCTCGAGCGCCTTCCCGGTGTCGTCCAGCAACACTAGAGGCCGGTACGCAGACGCGCAGTCCAGAGGGCGGCTTTCCTTCCCTATGAGGCAAAGCCGCCCCGTCTTCCAGGACTTCGGAAACTGCCAACCGCAAGGCAGCGGTCAAACAGCTCTCGAAGCCACCCCCCAAGATGGCTCAACGCTATGGCTAGCACCCGGCCCAGGACCCCATCGGGGCCGGGTGCTTTGCGCCCGGTGATGCGTAGGTGCTCGATAGCCCTCCTCAACTCCTCCTCTGTAACCGGGAGAGGGATGACCGGCGCCTCCTCCACTACCTGAGCAGGAGGCATGGGAGGAGGGGCAAAATCCGGAGGGCTGGGGAATAATGCTCCCACAACCCTCTCAGCCACCTCCGGCAGAAGAGTCTCCGTTGCCGGGAGCGCCTGGCCGCGGAATTTCTTCCGGGCCACTTTGTACGGGCGCCCCCACGGATCCCTCTTCAGCTCCCGGAGCATCTCCTCCCATGCCTGTTCTTTCGCCCGGCTGATGGCGACTTGCAGCGTCTTCCTGCAGGTCCTGTAGTCGCCATAGAGTCGGGCCTCCTCCTCGGGGTCCCTATCGATCCGTTTCCGGCGGCTGCGCCCGTACAGACGCCGGGCCGCGGAGCAGGCCGCGCGGAGCTCTGCGAGCTCCGGCGACCACCAATACACCGACCTCCTCTTTGGGGGGTGCACGCTCCGCGGCATCGACGCGTCGCAAACCTCCGTGAGAGCATCACGGAGGCGGGCTACGGACACGTCGATATCACTGTCCGGGGGGACAAGGACCAGGCCTGGACGATAGCCGCCTCTTCCGCTAGCTCCTAGTCGAGGCGGCTTATCGCCCACCGGGGGAATGCAGCGCCCCTCCGGGGGCGGATTACCGGCTCATTGTGGGAGGTGGAGACCTCAAATCTGATGTATCGGTGATCCGATAAAGTCTCCACCTCCTCGATCACCCTCCACCCCTGGACACGGCGTGCGACCGACGGGGTAGCAAAAGATAGGTCCACTATAGACCCCCCGTTGTGTCGCACGCACGTGTAGACGCTTCCCCGGTTGAGGAGGGACAACCCATGTTGAGCTGCCCACTCCTCAAGAGCCTCACCACGTGGGATCGTAGCTGCCGCCCCCCACGCCCTTGACTTGGCGTTGAAGTCACCCATTAGGACTATGGGGAGCGGCTCGAGCCGCCTCACCACCGGGTCCAGCGAGTCCAAAAAAGACTCAAACTCGATGAGGGGCCGGTTCGGGGAGAAATATACCCCGAGGGTCGCGAAACCCCGTGAGGCGACCGCCACGAACCCGCCACCCCTCTCCCTGATTGAGAGGGATACCCCCCCCCCCCCCAGACAGTACTGCCACGGAGCCGTCCGTGTCTCCGGCCCAGTGAGGCTGGTCCGGAATATGGTACGGCTCCGCAACCACCCCAAGATCGATATCCCACTCCGCCACCGCCTGCAGGAGTAGGTCCTGGGCAGCAGCGGAGTGGTTTGCATTAGTCTGGAGGTAGCTGCTGTGGATGTAGTCCATTAATTAACATTTAAGTCCTTGGATAACTGATGTTATTAAGTTAATGATGAGTTTCCGTGATGACGCTTTTAAAAAAGCCCGTAGTAGTAAACTACAATCTAAATATGCTTATTATAAGCAACTAAAGAATCTGGTGACATCTAGTTTGCGCAAAGAAAAGGAAGTTTATTTCACCTTTTACGTAAATAAAAATATTAATAATCCGAGGGCAATGTGGCAACATTTAAAACAGACGTCTATTTTTGATAACTCAAGTAAAGATTTTATTCCTGAGAGTCTAAATGAATGCAATAAAATTAATGATTTTTTCCTTGAACTTTCAGAGTTATGTAAACCTGACAATGATACCTTACATTTTTTTCGGAATTCAAAATATAACAGTACATTGCAGTTTGATCTTGAACCAGTAACAGAAATAGATATACAAAAAATATTAAATTCCATAAAAACGAATGCTTGTGGTCATGATACCATAACTATTGATATGATTCAGTTAACTATAGATATAACTCTTCCAATAATTACGGCAATTATAAACAAATCATTGATTTCAAAAGTATTTCCTGATTCCTGGAAATTATCAATTGTAAAACCCATTCCCAAAAGTAAAGTAGTTGAACAAATGAAAGATTTACGTCCCATTAGTATTCTGCCAGTCTTATCTAAACTTATAGAACGTGTGGTCGAAAAACAACTCAAATTTTATCTAGAAAAGAATAATATACTACCTTTGCTGCAATCAGGCTTTAGATCGGGTCATAGTACAAATACTGCTCTGGCTAAAGTATGCGATGACTTAATCTCAGCTTCCGATATTGGAGAAAGCTCAGTTTTGGTTTTACTTGACTTTTCCAGGGCATTCGATTGCTTAGATAGAGAATTACTTATATCAAAATTGTCATACTACGGAATATCCGAGTCAACTCAACTTTGGTTTGTATCATATCTGACTAATAGGTGTCAACAAGTAGTAATCGAATCTCAATCGGGCGAAAGGAAAATGTCCCAAGTAAAATATGTTACTCGTGGTGTGCCTCAAGGTTCTATTCTGAACCTCTTGTTTATACTATTCACCGCCGATCTTACTCTCATTCCTCAATTTAGCAATATTCACTTATATGCTGATGACACCCAGATTTATAAATCTTTTTCCGAAGAAAATGCTAAAACAGCAATGGAAAATATAAATGTAGATTTAAATAAAATATATGAATGGTCTAAAAATAACTCCCTGAAACTAAATCCCATAAAGACTAAATACATGATCCTAGGAACTAAGTCACAAATAAAAAAAACTGTAAATAAACAATTTAACATCTTGATAAAAAATGAAAGCATAGAAAGAGTTTCAGATGTTAGAAATTTAGGATTAATCTTAGATGAAAAAATGCGTTTTGTCGAACACATAAATATTAAAATTAAAAATGCTTTTTATAAATTGAAAATATTATATGGTATACGAAATTATTTGAATTTAAATACAAGAAGTCTTCTCTGTGATCTAATTGTGTTGTCTCCTTTTAATTATTGTGATGTGGTCTATGGGCCTAGATTAATGGAGAAAACGTCAAAAGCAATTCAACGTGTTCAAAACGCATGTATCAGATTCTGTTATGATGTACCTAAATGGTCGCATATATCTCCGATCATTAATAGCAAAAATATCTTAAATATGTGTTCAAGGAGATACTTACACTTGGCTTGTCTCACGCACTCTATTATTAGGAGTAAAAAACCAGAATACCTGTATACTAAATTTGACTGGTATAGGAACATTCATAATATAAACACAAGATCTAAAATAAGAAACACTGTATCCCTACCTAAACATAAGTCAGTAGGCTTTGAAGGAAGTTTTAAATATGCTGCGTCAAAAATTTGGAATAAAATACCTCCTCCATTACAGACAAAAAACAAATTTATATTTAAGAAACTCATGAAACAAAAAATTCTTGAGGAACAAATATTAGGCCGTTTATAATTATATTCTATCAACAGATTTGACGCATTCATATTATCACAATGTTATTTTGTAATGTTTTTCTCTTATTATTTTATTTTAGTTTTGGTTATTATTATATGGTAGCAATAGATCTAATATTCAAATTTATGTCCACACTTGGGCGCAAAAAAAAAAAAAGTAATGCTTGCTTTTAATTTAGCCTGAAATTTGAGGTTTGGCTGAAAACCAGCGCCGTTTTCAAAAACGGCAATACGCTGACGCCAGGCCTCATTGCCATAGTTTTGCATGTTTAATATTTAAAAGTTTTTTTTTGTACAACTGTAAGCTATGACAATAAAAAATCTTTCTTTCTTTCTTTCTTTCTAATTAATCCACAGCAACTACCTCCATATTCGCCACCTTTAGAAGGGGCGGCTTTCTTTTCACATGGGGGGGGTCGTCAATCACCCCCCACCCCATAATGTGGCCTGCAGGTTTGCCGGCTTCTGCGCAGACAGCGCACCGCGGTTTTGTTGCGGTACAGCTATCCACGCAGTGTCCTCCCTCCCCGCACCGGAAGCAGGCCATCTTTCGGTCTATGGCCGAGGGGTACATCGGCCGGGTGTGGCCTAGACCCATGCACTTGAAGCACCGGAGAGGTCTGCCGTCCAAGTGCTGGACCCGAGCCACACTCCAGCCGATCAAGATTCGACCTGCTTCTACGAGCTTCCGTGCAGCGTCCGCGGGGAGGGAAACAAATAGCGAATTGCTCACTCCACCGCGGGGACGTAGTTCGCCGACCCTCATCTGGGTGAGGGAACAGCCAGCCGCCTTCGTAATGGCCTCCACGGCCTCGTCCTATGATACCGAGTCGTCGATACCGACAACTCGGATATCTGCCTTCTTAACGGGCCGCACCACAGTAGCTAGCCCGAGCAGCGACTGCCTGATCCTCTCGGCGAATTTTTCTACCTGCTCCGAGGCCAGAGTGCTTGGGACGGTCAGAAGTCGACCTCCAGTCGCACTAGGCCGCATCTTTACGGAGGGGATTCCGTAATCCGGCAGGGGCACCTCTATCCTCGCCTTTCGGAGGACGTCTCTATATTTAGCCCCCTTTTCCTCCGCTTCCGGCCGCATGGTGCTTAGTACTCCTGCCGAGCGAGGAGGAGCGAGTCTGTTCCTGACTCTCTTCCGCTTCCTCTTCTTTCTCCTGGCCCCGGTCGGTTTGGGAGCCGTGGTTACTGCAGCCGCCGCCGGAGTCACCTTCTCTTTCTTTTTCTTGTGGCGGCGGACTACATTCGTCCAGGCCTCCGTGTCCGACGGGGCGGAGTCTGCTGGAGGTGGCACGGACCTCGGGGATAGCTTACGGGACCCTGGGGTGATTACCACCCTGGGACTAGCTTCAGCTTCCTCCGTGGCGGACCGGCGCTCTGCTATCCTTCTCGCCGCCTTTCGTGGGCCGGGAGTGGCTTTCACTTTATCGGCAGTAAGTGCCGGCCTCATTACTTTCGGCGGAAGGAGGCGGTCGACCAGGCAGCAATTCTGGCATCGAGCATCTCTCCTACTGTGTTCAGCAGAGAGTGCTCAAGCCTGCCAACCATTACCGATAGCATATCCTCCCATTCTGGAGGCCACGCCGTGGAAGGCCGCGGTGAAGGCCGCTGAGGAAGTGGTGGAGGAGGCGGTGGAGGCGGCATTTCCTTCTTCTCGCTCTCGTGCCGTCGCCAGGCGAGAATCTCCTCCTTCATCTTTGCATTCTCAGCTCGGAGGTTGCGTGTATCCCGCTGTAGGCGCCTCGTCTCCTCCGCCTCTGTGCGGAGGGCTAGAATCTCGACCACCTCCTGGAGGGTGAAGGCTGCCGTCTTCAGGGCCCTAATGAGAGGCCCCTTGACGTTCCCCGACTTTGTTGCCACCTCCACGATAGTGGCCGTCTGCCCGCTGGTCATTTCCATTAGCCGGTCCGCATCAAGCACCTCCAGGTTTGTCGGCACAGTCTTGGCTGGCCGAGCGACGGAGGGCTTAGGGTTTAAGGGCTGCGGTTCTTCATTGTCCTCCTGTGCGCTTTCCTCTGTTGCCATCCGGGTAGAACAGCGGGAGAGAGCTCGGTCGTAAGACCCATCGGAGTCCCCAAGCACAGCACGCTTAGTAGAGACCGAACGCTTGTTACGCGCTCTCCCTCTGCCCGCAGTTGCCGAGGCTATCTTTGGGGCCTTCTCGCTAGCCTTCAGGTCGCTGAGTCCAGCCTGGCACTGGCGCTTTTTCGCACCGGTCCGGTCCAAACGCTGCCCTCTGCAGCACATTCCAAATCGCTCGCTCTATCAGAGTCCCTGTCCGAGGCCATGGTCGTCATGATCGTTGGATCGTACAAAATTGTGCCCCCCCTAGAGAACGAGGGGCTGCCCGAGTCTAAGGACTCGGGGAGGGATTCTCCACCCGCTTTGCGGGTGGTACCCTCCTGGGGTACTACGATTCCAGATTTTGTACTTTTCATTTTTGCTGATCTCAGAGTCCATAAAGAATGCGTGGGTCACAGAAAAAGAAGAGATCGAAACCTAAAGACAAGCGGGGTTATCGTAAAGGGGAGAGTTCAGAGTCCAGAAAATAGCAATGGGTCAACAAGAGAGACGGAATCAAAGTCCGTTAGGCAAGCATCGTTGAGTCAGGTATCAGCCGCCGACCAAGAAGCGGTCGACGTTGCCCGGGGTGCACCACGTGGAGGTTCCTGACATCACACCCCAGAACCTGGTATCTGAGCTAACCTAAGCTAACTATTAATACATATATGAGTTGTTGAAACATATGTGTGTACCGAGCGAAGATTTAACGCAAACCGAAAGTTGTACTGCTTAGAATTTACAATCAGAGTTCCGTGTTAACTGTACATTGACTTCTATTAATAGGTTCTATGGACACAATCAGTTAAATATATTGACAGAGTTTATATTATAGTTATTTAAAACTAACTCTTTTTATTTATGTGTATGTTAGTCGTATTAAAACTGTTGTAATTATTCTAGGGCTTTCATGTCATCCACAATATGAAATCTCAAAGAGACAAACTAGTGGATTCTCGGGCATTTTCAGTTTCACGCATTGCGGTGACCTAAAAGAGTCGAATAAATTCTTAACTTCTTTAAAAATATTCTCTTTGGCCGTAAGTGTGGGAGGATACGAAAGCTTGGCCGAACTACCGTAAGTAGTTTTGTTCTGGTAATAACAGATGTTGTTAAAGTTATTACATATTTATTAAGCCGCCCTACGTAGGTACATATCTGATTTAAAGGGAAACAGTCATTGTGTGAATATTCTCTATCTTAGTATATCTACACCATTTTATAAATATATAAAAAAGTAATGCGCTTCATCCTGGTCTAGAGTCGAGTTTAAGCAAAATAGATGGTGTACATTCATTCCCTGTATTCAAATGTCCCCGCTTAACAATTTTCATGGGAACCTATCCAACGGTACTGAAATTGGTGTAATACAGTGTAGTATGTCTGCGAGTTTTAAAGATATTATAAGACCTAACATTCTCAACTACGTCGAAAGAGGAAGATCAGCTTCATTATCAGAAATATCAAATAACCTCTAAATGGCAACACCCAGCAAACGGCGCCCAGAAAAAGATAAAACAATTTCAACAAAAGCAACTTCTTCTAAAAGCACTCCAGTCCGGCCAGTCACCGTGGAGGAAGATGACTATTACCCTCCAACGAACTTCCAATCACACATTCCTTCTAAAAGAAATCGCCAATTGGACGTTAAAATACGTATTGCAACATACAGTGCGTTATCTTTAAGAACCAATGATAGTCTAAAGGAATTGATCCTAGCTCTAGAAAATATATAATATATGTCTGTTCCGCTCCTATTAGTCTTAGGGTAATGATAGCCTATAGCTTCCTCGATAAATTAGCAATCTAACACTGAAAATATCTTTCAAATCGGACTAGTAGTTCCTGAGGCTAGTGCGTTCAAGCAAACTCTTCTGATTTCTAATATTAGTATATATAAAATAAGCAATGAAATTACGCTTCCATTTTCCTTTGCAAAGTTTACTTATAAGCCAAAACAAAAAACTCAAGTGATAACAAAATACCATTCGTTTACAGGGCCAAGATGTCGCACGATACAGTGCCCGCAGATGAACTAATAAAGCTCGGTATCACAGATTCTCTCATCAGACTGTCTATAGGATTAGAAGACACTGAAGATCTTATTGAAGATTTGCAGCAAGCTTTTGAAAAAGCTTTTTAATCTATTATATTCATCACGATAACAAATAAAGTAATAATGTGTCAAATGATGTACCAAATTTATCAAGGATACTTATATTTTACAAGATTTTATTTATATGAAATGTTTGCGTTTTTATAAAAAAAAAATACTGTATGTAATATCTATTATATTACTATATACTACTATATAATAGCTTGAGGTGAATAATTTCTGTTTTGTGATTTCCAATTAAAAATTCAGAAACGAAATTTTGAACACGGGAATTAAATATCACTCAAAATACATAGTCATTGACACAAAAAATTATATAGATCATTTTTATATAGAGTATATAATTTATCAATAATATTTTTAAATTTGCTAGAATAAAAATTACTTGCTAGAAATGTATTATTTTGTCAGTCTCCACTAAAAAATTAAAGATATCTTGTTCATGTGAAGCATGCCGTTTCATTTTACCAGTGAATATGAAGTGTATCTTAATTTCAGTAAAATAAGATAACAAATGGGTAATATTTATTACATGACTGATAATCACTGCATAAAGTACCACTTACAGAAGGTTGATGTATAAAAGAACTGACTACATTTGTGTAGTATTGGTAAAAGCTTTAGCTAACGAATCCCCTTTGCAGTCCGGTGAAGCTGTAAAGGCTTTGCAAGGCCAATAGAGTAGTCAGTTCGAAAAAAAAAAGAATCTCCTTTATATAGCCAAGCAAGCATATTATATAAGTGATATAAAATAGAGCGCATACAAGCATTTCAAATATAAATATACAGGTATTTAAAATAAAAACAAGAGTGCGGTCATAAATAAAAGGAAACGATAGGAATTAATACAATATTCGAATTAAAACAACAAGCTATGTAAATACAATGCAAACAAGTAATTAAATAAATGTAGAAACAATAACGAGCTGCGATGAGCAGTAATTGTTTCCTTGTAATTTGTGGTTTGTGTGTTGCAGGTGTGCACTTAATCTCGATAATACGTAGGCATCGAGTCTATTCCTAGAATGTTTAAACTGTTAAGAATGCCGCTTCTAGTTTTTCTCACTAATTGTTGTAACGTTGTCTGATAGCTGGGTGTCGCTACAGATGCACAAATAAGGTTATTTCCAGAAATTACTGTTGTTCACATATTGATCGACCTTATTATAGCATTTTAAATAACAACCGGCTTGACATAGTGCTTTACGATTCGGCAAATCGTTACTTAAGCTTTGGTACTCTGTAGAACCTAACATTAATTATTACCTCGAAGACTATGGATGTGAGATTAATGAAAAAAAATCGGTTTTTCTTTTTTCAATAATAATCGATTTTTCAAAAATCGGTTTTATTGAAAATAAATAATCGATTTCTGCGAAAAATCAATTTTTATAACATTTAAAAATAGACATGCTTTCCATATTCCTATAATAAAGCTAAAGATTCAAAATAACAATTTATCAGATTAAGTATCAAATAAAATGATCCGTATTAAAAATAACCAGTTCAAAACAAAATAAAAGTGAATGTTCCTTTAAACTTTCAAGGTAAAGAACATAGAAACTAAATACCATAGAAATTTTCAGTACTATTTAACATTACATCGTAACAAAAATGAAATGACAACCTAACAAAATGACAACATTATTAATTCTAACTTTAAAATTCAAAACAATGAAGTTCTCCTTTAAATTTTCATATTTATTATAGTGTGGTTGACAAAATTAAAATTGAAGAATTTGTTTATTGAATAATTTCAATAATAATTTATAGTTTTGTAAACTTATCGATGTCGAGTTTACCATAAGACATTTTTAGTGAACATGTTGAAGTACATTGTACTCGCATGACAGATCTTTTTAGTTTTATTGAAATTTTTAATTCTACAGAGAGCGGTATTTAGCTGTCATAAGAACCACATCAATCATTATAAGATATAGGGCGCGTTCCGGGAGACGCTCACAACACTCACAACGCCCTTTTCGCCGTTCCACTAGACAACCGCGAGCGTTGCGGTCGTGGCGAAAACATCATTGATGACGTCATAACATACGCTCACGCGAAGCTCACGACGCCCCATGTCTAGACGTCGGTCGACGTGAGCGTTGTCAAAATTGGCGGGATTCTCAATAAAGATGGCGACCGTGAAAATGTCATTACTTGATACGGTATAGGATATTTATATTAAATAACATATTGTATTGAAATACGTAAAAGAAATATTAAATGAAATACGTTAATAAAGTTTTGATAATTTTACTTCTTTTGAAAAATGTTGTGAATTCTAAAATTCAATTTCAAAATTAATTTATAATTATTTCATGGTAATTTAATATTTTTCATTTAACCAATAAGGTCAATTTTTATGTTTTTATGATAATTAAAATAAAAAAAATTGAATTATACATTGTTTCTTTAATATACTTAAATGAATTTCATAATTATATGAATTTACTGTTAAGACTTACAAAGTGTAACTTAACCTCTCAAAGTTTTTGTTTTATTTTTTCTAGATCGCCATTTTTATTATTTATCTGAACGCTCAAAACGCCCACAAATGCGTTCCACTAGCTCTTACGATCGCAACGCTCGCGAGCTAGTGGAACGGGAAAACTCGCGGTCGGGAGCGTGAGCGTTGTGAGCTACTACCGGAACGCAGTCATAGTAACTCATGTCACTTGTAAGGCAGTGGGATGTTTTCATTCTATGTTCTTTTTAAATTTGTAGTTTCACTATAAAAATTTTCATTCTATCGAACAGGACATGCAGATTACTGTAGTATTATTCTTTTTCGTTATAAAATACTTTCGCCAGCCGCGTTTTGCGGTTAGAAAACATTTTAATTGTTTGCAACTATATTATCTCACTATGCTCACTCTTCAATTGTAAATAATAATGAACTTATTTTGAGTTTTTTTAATCCGTCGCATAGATGTTGTATAGATTTATTAGGATCTTCGGATTCGGATAGAAAAAGAAAAAAAGGTCAGGTCCTTTACATTGTAATATTATATTTTATAATTACAAGACACATGACAATGTCAAATTTTAATAATATTTAAAAGGAAAATATAGTAATAGCTATACGACAAAGAAGTTTGTAATATATGCTTGAACATGCCCCCGGGCGTTGAAGGCTATTGTCTTCAACCAGAGTCTGTTGTTGATGTAGATAATTGACATATATTATTAAAAGCCCTTCTTATAACTTCATGTGATGCTTTAATGTATGGCACGCGAACTACGTCATCAGGTCCAGGGTTTACGACAACGGTCCTTCTCCGCTTACATTTAAGGAGCGGAAGATGATCTTCCTTAACGATTACCAAATTAATTCAGTTCCGAAGCATCTTTACAAGTGCGTCACTTCGTTCTTTGCAGTAACTCGATAATAGATTACTTTGACCATTTTAACCAAATTGCAGACGAAGCTGTTCAATACGCTAGTATCTAACTAGATTATTCTTCGAATAACTGCGGTAATCTTGATGTGGTAAAATTGTGAGTGGTCTCTTTGCATTCACAAAGTATTTAATTCTGCGTAAGTTACATTACAATTTCTGAACACTCGTTGCAAAGGTTACTTTGTTGACTTCACACGTGCCTCCCAGAGACCGCCAAAATGTGGACTATATGTCAGTATAACGTGAAAATTAATGCTGTTAGTAGCGGCATATTCGCTTATGAAGTTACAAGTTTCATGAATTTGGATATTTCATTGCATGCTCTTATAAATGAAGTACTATTACCAGAGTAAATATCATTATATTTACATATAAATAAACCTGCGTAGAGCTAAAATATTACTGTTGCTCGTTAAATCACCTACAAACTCCAAATGCATAGCTTTAGTAGTAATGCATATAATAATTGCGATATAAACTTTAAATAACCTTCAACTACGACCCTGAAGACTAGCATTTAAAATAGGTTCAGCATAATCTACACCAACATTTTCGAATGGCTAGCTTCCTGGGAGTAAACCTTGTTGTGGCAAATTCCCCATCATAGGAACAATGTTCCTGAACACAACACATTTGTGATAGCATATTTTTGCTAAGTTTCGACGCCCTATAAGTTAATATGTGTATTTTATAGACATTAATAATAAAAGGGAACCACAGTATTCATCGACATTTTGTGTTCAAAAATCAAATAATAATTTCGTATTCCATTTTCATTTCATATTTTTATGAGTGGACTGTATTAATATAGGATTGCTATTTATTGTAATTAAAATTCGAATTATAAAGACGACTCTTATTACTAGAAAAATATTCTTCACACAGTTTTTCTCCTGGTGAATAATGTGACACTCTAGTGTTCGCTTCATCCAGTTGCCAAAATTGTGATAATTCACTCCGAAGGTCATCGACTCCATTAACATCAGTAGCTTTAAATTTGGAAAAATTACATCTTTCATTTGATGTAAAATTACTGACGCTAACTGGACCAGAGACAATCCATTCTAATTTAGTTTCGCAAAGTAATGGTTTTCCAGTGCCTAATTTTATAATTTGCGAACCCAATATATCCCAGAATAAATCTGCGCCTATTAAAAGGTCTACCTGAGTCGGTTTATAAAAAGTAGGATCGGCTAAGCAGATATTTGAAGGAATATTAAGATTGGATATGTTAATATGACGATTCGGCAGAGAATTTGTAATTGTTGGCAACACGAAACAATTAAGGTGAGAACAATCAATTAATGTATGATCGCCTTTACACTTAGGACAAGCTTTTAAAGGAGAATCCATATGATTATTTGGATTTTGTAATGAAATCAATGCCTTAAATTTAGTATCTGATTTTTGTGGTGTGACTGATCGATTGTTACGAGACATTTCTAAAGTTTCAATTAAATCAGCACGGTTACGCATGAATACAAAAAAGTCATCTAGCTTTACTGAACAATCCGTTTTCAGATTACCTTTATACTGTTCCCAATGATAATAGGTTTTGTGGTCTAATTTGTGCGTAATAATGTATATTAGGAGGGTGTCCCACTGATTAACCGGTTCTCCCAATGATTCTAATGCTCTCAAATTTTTATTTATTTCATCAATGAAACGTTTTAAAATCGCTGAGGATTCTTTAGTAATAGTTTCAAGATTAAATAAAGCATTGACATGATTTTGAATTAAAATACGTTTACTATTGAATCTTTCACACAAAAGGTGTAAGGGGTGTCGAATAATATCATAAGACTTGAGACACCCAAGCCAACCTCACCTGCACGTGGTGCACCCTGCTGAATAACGAACGAGGCAATGGCGCAAGCGGGGTGGTAGGGTTTTACAGCCCGACTGGGTCGCAACCATCATGTACATGACGAAAAAGCCCGTAATAGTGATTCGCTTTTGCGGGTCGCGTTTCGGGATCAGCCTGTGCATATCCAGCTTATTACAGGCCGGCATGATAGTGGCGACCGGCCAGCGATGGACAGCGTGTCAATCGGTCGTCGCTATTATTTTTGGATTGTACTGTGCTTACCATCAGGCATAGTGCAGTCACTTTGCCGTGCTACAATAAAAAAAAAAAAAAAAAGGTTCCATGCCAACTGGTAATTTTTACCAGAAAATTCAATTGATTGTATAACAAACGCAGCAGAGCCCTCTAAGGAGGCTCGTAGATAATGAAACTTATTTATATCATCAATGTCATTGTTGGAGTTGATTAGACTAGTGTCATGAAATTCTAACCATTTATTGTAAGAACCATTGAAATTCGGTAGTTGTATGGTAGGTAACTTAACGAGCTTACGATTACTACTTATAGGAGTAGCATCATTATCATCAGGTGCCCAGTTAGTTCTGTTGAAATGATCTAGTAGACCCTGAGCTCTAGCCAATAACGCATAGTAATTCGATTCGAACGCTGTTCGATCAGCATATTGGCTTTCGACATTATCTACTACACACTCTAATCGTAATTGTACTTCATCGTATTGTTCATACAAGGAAATAATCTTACCAAGCCGAATTTGCAACTCCCTTGCGTCTGCCGACGTAAGCGGCTTTTCGCTGTCAATATTTAAATATTTTAAAAATGAAGTCAAGCGCCCTTTGTAGCTGCTTCGTTTTTTGATTAACTCTTTTTCTTCGGACATTTTGAGTCTCGACTGCATCCGTGAATTTCTTGACGATCCTTTACTTGATAATTATATCAATTAATTTAATTACTTTTATTATCCGTTACGATTAGAACCATGTATAGATTTATTAGGATCTTCAGATTCGGATAGAAAAAGAAAAAAAGGCCAGGTCCTTTACATTGTAATATTATATTTTATACTTACAAGACACACGACAATGTCAAATTTTAATAATATTTAAAAGAAAAATATAGTAATAGCTATACGACAAAGAAGTTTGTAATATATGCTTGAACAGATGTTTATAAAAATCGATTTAAATGCGTAATTTATATAATCGATTTTAAAAAAATCGATTAATATTAATAGAAACATCGATAATAAAAAATCGATTATAATAAAATAATAATCTATTTAAATAAAAATCGATTATTTTTAATTTTATTTTATTTTAAATCCCTATTGAAGACTGGTTACTGTTCTTTATCTATTTATTTTCGGCCAACAATATTCTACTCGATATTACTGTCATTCTCGAGTAGGAAACAATATTACAAGATCTTTCAATAATTTCAATGAACTTTCCAGGGTGTTTTGTAGCATCAGACGAGAAGGAGACGGCCGGTGTGTACCCGGCTGTCTCCTTACAAGACGAGGCTCGGCGGCGGCAGTTCTGCCGCTGGGCCACACCGCTGGGGCGGCACGATGAAGTCTATAGAGATCTCGTGCCGCCCCAACAATAACGGAAGACGTACACCGTGGGGTTTTAGTCCGTGCGAGTCGGACATAACCCACCCTCTCCCCAGGGAGGGTGGGTATCCATAAGGGATTTGCCCACGTAAAAAAAAAAGAGTGTTTTGTAGCACGTCAGAATCGAAATTCCGTGGTATTCTTTCTCATACACTTAACTTGTGCACAATAACCAAACTATATTACGTAAAACACAACCAGTGTTACAAAATATATAATCAAATAACATAAGATTAAAATAAAATCCACTACATATCATTCCAACATCCCGCCATTTTTTTATCTTGAACTAACTACGTTATTGGCCTAGCAAAACCTTAACAGCTTCACCGGACTACAGAAAATTCCGCACAAAAACTACGTGACTGGTATTGGGCTGAAACAAAGGATGGCCAATTTGTGGTTGTTTATGGAAAAATGTAACGAACAATTGAGAACGGAATAATATATCTCGTCATAGTTTTTGAGATCGTACTATGTATCATTAGGCACAAGCCTTTAATTTTGTTGTTACTAGGAGTATAATAAAAAATTGAATATTCTCACCTTACCTTATTTACGTATAATTAATTCTTCTGTCCGTGTTCATCTGCGTGAACCTCTAAAAGGCCGGACAGATCTTGATTACATTTTAGTGTTCAGGTGAATTCGAGAATGGTTCATATTCAGAATTAGACCCGGTAGATGGTGCTGTAGTTGAATTTTAAGATTATATCAAGACGAGACAACGTCCGCCGAACCACAGTATAAATATGAGACACAGTACGGAAACTACGAGGATTCACTCCGTCGTCACACGCGTACGAGGTCGTCCTAGAGTGCCGCCTACTCCGACCTACGCGACGATGCGCCCTTCCACCGCTTCCTCATCGGCTCCGTCGGCAACGTTGAGCCGACGACCCAAAGGCCCTTTTCAGGGCCAACCAGACACTGCTGCCACGTCATCACGACGACCAATCTGCCTGCCTACGGACCCCGTCGATGCTCGACCGACGACTTCTGCAATTCTCCACGGATCCCGCACATCCAGTGTGCAGTCGCGATCTCCGCCCCACGACCCGCAGGTGCGGCCGCCCGTCGACCCTCCTACTCCGCTCGGGGTGTACGAGGGTGATTTGATCACCCTCGCTCGGTTCATTAGGACCGACGACCTGTCAGAGGAGATGGTTCGATGGATGACCTTGTACCTGAGGGTGCAGGAAGCGGAAATCGAAAAGAAGAAGCCTTCACCAGAAGATATCGCTGCCCTGCAGCTCGCTATCAGCGGGCGCATGCAACCCCCGGAGATCCCGAAACCGTAGCTCTCGTGGAGTGCAATAAGGAAAGCGCTACGTCGCAAGCGCACCTCCCCGGACTCCGAGGACCACAAGAAACTCAAGCCCAACACGCCTGAAGCCCAAGAACTACAACCGACGCCTATACCGGCAGCGCCACCGGCTACCCCGAGCGCGCCTGCACCCGCGCCGGTGCCGAAGACAGCCCGCCCGCGGAACCCTAATGCGGCTATACCGTGCGACAGAGCCGCCTCTGCTGCCAACAACCAATCAGAGATGCCCGGACCGAATAGAGAAGGACCGCGATACCCGCCGATAGTCATTGAGAAGATGGACAACTGGGTTGTCCATTTCAAACAACTCACGGCTACCCTAGGACACCCACCGAACGCGCGCGCTTACGAACAAGGAGTCCGATTCATCCCAACAAACGGCAATGAATACCGAGTCATCCAGGACTATCTATCACTACGCACCCAACGGTGTAGAAGTGGAACAAGCGATGTAGTGTGCATGTGTAGTAGGGGAAGTAAATAAATAACATTGTTTATAAAGATTTTTTATAAACAAAGTATATTCTATGTACAGTGGGTACATAAAATATGTTGCTAACGAAAACATACTCGAGGGTATGAGATAGTTATTAAATAAAACGTGAGATTTTATTAAAAAAATAGCAGGTAATTTATATTTATTCACATATTACTGTATCACATTATATCAAAATTAAAATTATTTCATTGAAACAAATAACACTGTTTATAGTTATACTTACTGTCGACAAAAATAATTCAGTAAGAAACGACTACGGGTTAGTCGGACTCAAAAACTACGGGTTCTGTATACACAACTTATTATCATGAACATAGAAAACCTATTTTCTTTCATTCGGTCCTATTTACACTTGACGAGTTACTATTATTTTTTCTTTAAACATAGAAGTGTGCATTATGTTAACTCTTATACTTTTATTATCATTTTTTATGACAGAGCTTAAATAAAAACGTTTTCAATGTGTATTTTTACATCGTTTATTAATTTTTATTTGTAAGAATATTAACAAAACATACTGCATGAAATTTTTAATCATACACCTAATAATTCAAAACATTTTAATTATAAAACATATTTAAACAAACACCATAAGCTTAGTTTCCTTTTCTGAGAACAGAACACTAAGAACTGTCGAGGATTGACATTATTCAATAGAGAATATTTGTATCATTGCATTACCAAATTAGCTTAATCCAATTGTAGCTCTGTCCCTAATATTTAACATCATTTTTCTTCAAATTTTGTACATTATATAAAAAAACCTTATAAAAGGCAAAATTTGAACTTTATTTTCAGTGTAATAATAACTGGAAATTTAAAAAAAAATACACATATATAACCGATTAAAATTGGATTAATAATATTTATTAATGCGATCATATTCTGCGTAGAGATCAGTCTTATTAGCATTACATTAATAAGGCAGTATACTAAGGTTTCTTCTGGAATGCAAAAGCGCTTAATTTCGATTGTTTCGGAGCGCTAGTGACTGGGGGTTCGATTCCGTTGGTATCATCATCCAATTTTCTCTTCCCATTAGTGTCTAAATTCGTATTGCATTTACTCTGTACAGTTCTGAAGGTTTTCATTCCGTGACGTATTAACTCTGAAGGTGTCATCTCCGGGTTCTGTTGCTCTAAGAGGGATTTATTTCTCGTAAACCAATCCGTAAATGACTCACCTTCGAGAGGTCCTGAGGCCTGGAATTGGAGTTTTTCAATTTTTTACTATATAAAATTCGAAACTAAACTTGTTTAGAGAAGTTTCATCCATCTTTTTATACATCCATACATACTAGTGGGCGCCGAGTGGTCGACATTCGACCATAGTTATTTGATTTTATCAAGTTTGACCTTTATAGGGTTCTTTTATCAAAAGGTGTACTTCTATAATCAAAAGTTTTCATCATGGCTACTCAGTTATTTGCCATGATCTTTAATTATATAAACATTTAAAAAATTAATTATAAATTTAAAACAAATCTCAAATTTTAACAAACATAACTTTAAAGAAATATATCGCAACCCATGACACAATTTTCAATTAATTTTACACGACACCATGGGTGGGTGGTATTTCTGGGTGATATTGAATGAAATGTAGTCTGTTCATTATGAGAAATAGTGATATGCCCAGTATCATCGTTTGGAAAATTAATGGATCCACAATATAATCAAATGGTGAATCCAAGACAAAGATGTTTTTAATACTACCATTAGCCTTTGAAAATAAATTCTTTTTTGTTGCTACATAAGGTTGAATTGCAACGTTGTAACCACGGAGGTTTAAGTCACGGATTACTTTTATGAACAAAATTCTTATTTTGATTATACAAAATATTATTTGGCTCATTTTTTTTTATGAAATCATCATTTGAAGTGAGTTCACCATAAAAAATAATAAACGTTACAATAATAGTTATATTCTATAATATCATTGTTGAATGTAGGATGAAAAATGGTAATTAGAACGTAAGAGTTAAAAAATACTTATAGTCGAGCATAGCAACCTCCTTCACAACCTCTTTTGATCTTCGTAATTATTAACGGTTGTCAAAATGTCTTTTTTATGTACATGTGTGTATATGTTGTGTAAAATTCGAGTAGTAGTGTGGTGCATATTATAATTAATTTAATGTACTTCTAATGCTTTTTATATAAAATAAACAGCTTTCTGCACTTCTCCGGCATATAAACTATAACTATGGCAAATTTCAAGTTCACCTGTTGACGGCAAATAGGTTAAAAAGGGGTACAATTTTTTTGCTTCACCTATTAGTATATAGATAATAAGAATGTAAATGTAACGTGTCAATACATTTTAGATTTTTGTGAAACTAATAGATTTTTGTGTATAATTTAAACGACGACGCGACTTAAGTACGAGAAAAAAGTAGATAAGTAAATAGAATGAATACATTCAGATGATTTTAAAATAGTCACTAATTATTTTATATATATGATTCATTTGATAGAGGTCTGTCGTTATGCACCTATCATGTAAAAACTACTAGATACATTCATTCTTATTAGAGGACTTCGACATTATAATTTTGTGGACAAAACGTAAACTGTAAAATAAAAATAACATGGAAACAATATGTATTTTATTAAGAGATACATTGTATAATCTATTTAACGAATTACTCACTAATCATTACACGCTATTACTCATTTCATACAACGAATAATTAAAATTAACAACATTTTAACTAAACATTTTTTTTAGGTAATTACAATTAAACTTGTTTACAACTATATCCTTGTGAGATAAAGTGAGCAATGCTTTAATAATGTTATTTATTACAGAATAATTAACACATGCATCCATGTCTTATATATACACTTATATATATATCTCCTCAGCCCTGAGTAACTCCCAACTTCGAACGATATGATAGCATAAAGTACTGCCTAGTTATAAAAATTATAATCAAAGTTTGCGTGTATTTTATATGGGAAGTATACTCACGCTTTGGAACCAAAAATAAATCGTTTATAAAAGCACTCTAATACCAGGTGAAAGTTTGAACAATGGCTATATTTATCGAGGATACACAGTATTCGATTCTAGTTCGAAATAAATTAAAAAATAGGTGCTTAATATTTGACCTAATTACCTAAAAAAATTAAATTCAATCCCATACCTGCTTTTATTAAAACATCTGGCAAAACCATATAATATATATATATATATATATATATATATATATATATATATATATGTATACTTACGTCTTCATTTCCAATAGCATCAGCATTCGAATGTATTTGTACTAATGCTCTTTCCGTCAAACTTAAAGGGCTTTGTATATTCTTCGTACTCTCTTGTTGCTTACGGAAAGGGTTTCTCGCACCGCCGGGAGACGATTTTATAGGCTGGAAATACAAGATTTTAGTGATTTTAGCTTACTTTACGTAGATGTGAATTGGATTTTATGAAACGAAAATGTGTAACGAAAAAGCTAGATAGCTATAAAATGATAGGGCTGTGAGAGAATGAGATAGTATATTCTTAATGTACTTCGAAATATACAAAAAAAAAACGCTAAAATCTTTAGCACCTTTTTATTCTGTTGGTTCGCATTAACTATCGCGTTTTTTTTTAATATTTTGTGTTCTGTATAATTAATATTGTTAATGTACATTATATATTTTAAAATACTACAAAAGAATTCTGAAAACAAATTTACCTGCACCATTGTGTATTCATCTCATTCTCATAAAAAATAATCAGAACACTCTACGTTTCACTTCTACATCGTGTGAATTATAAACAATTTTTTTTTAATTAATCTATTGATCGTCGGTTAGTCGAAATTCGACCAGAATTCATTTTTTCTTGCTGACACTAATATGATTGTCAATATCTATTTAAAAAAAAAGGAAAACGGTTTACACAGAGAGGATGACGTTCTTAACAGTTTTCCTCTACCTATTTCTTGTGTGTTAAAGAATATATAAATCTAAATTGTATAAAAATTATGTCAGTTAATTTTTACATAAACGTGTAACAAATCCATTTTCATTCTTACAGACCTTCTAATTTATAACAATAATAAGATTCATCCAAGAGTTTTTGGCGTGATCTTGTAATGTCATGTAGTGGTATTTATATTTTATTCATAATCTTGTGTTATTTGCTCTATATCGTCTAATATTGGTGGCAATTTACATAATATAGTTCGGTTATTGTGCACAAGTAAAGTGGATCGGAAATAATACCACGGACCGTAGATTCTGACTTGCCACAAAAACTCCCTGGAACGTTCTAAGAAGACGGCCACCATCTCGTTAGTTCATTGTGATGATCGCAACAAACTTGTAATATCATTACGCACTCGACAATGGCAGTAATGATCTACTAGAAAATAATATATGCCAAAAATTAAGACCAGTAACAGTCTTCAAGGTACCTAATAGTATTAGGTTCTATAAAGTACCAAACACTATCGAATTGCCAGATTATCAGTTTTTTTTCCTCGAACTGATTACGCTACTGAACTAGCAAGGTCTTAACAGCTTCAACGGACTACACAGGTTTTGACATCAAAAAGGTTTATAGAGTGGATCAATGTATTTGAACAATGGTGGAACAAAAAAAAATTCGAATATAACTTACCACAGGTTTGATGGGCGTAACGGTTTCAATTTTCTTCTCCCTAACCTTCTGCGGTATAATCAAACTAGTGTTTAGGTCTTGCTGTTCTGAACTCGTGACGTCATACATTTCCTGTGTATCCAACTCTTGGAAATGAGGGTTCCGTGCTACATTCAGTCTGTCCTCTTCTTTCTCCCACGTTTCTGAGAGATTGGTAAGTTTGTCCGCCAAGTGTATACGACCGAGCCGAGATGCGTACTTAGCTGCCAGCGGTAATAGCCTATCGTCTCTAAGTAACTCCATTAATTCAAGAGCTCTTTGCTCGACTTCACTCTTACATGCAAGCTGGAAACAATGCATTTTAATTAAAAAGAATAGTAATATAATTGAATATAAGGATATATATTAGACAAAATACGCAACACGTACGCACTCACGCACGCACTTGCACATATACGCACGTAAAAAGATACCCGTGATTGCGTCACAAAGTTAATCATGTATTTTATTTTTTTAATTTTCATTAATAAAATAAATGTTACAATTGTAAAACTTTTGACAGCTCAACATAATATGTAGCTATTTCCAAAATTGGTTTTGAATTTCCAAAAATAAATGACATCAATATGTATAGAATTCCCATATTCTTTGGGAGTGACTAAATCAGATCAATTATAGGATTAGGATAAGTATTTAACAATGGCGTTAATGAAGAGTTCAAAGCTATTTAGATTTATATAAAAACAGTGTAAATTATTAATAACGAACTATCTCAACAACACTTATTTTCTACTGCACGTATTATACAAACATTTTCGTCAATACATAGCACTTTCCATGTACTATGTTAAAAGTTTCCAAGTTGGTTTACAACAATACGATAGCTACCTGGTGTGTTAAGTTGCAACCCACCACTCTGTGCGAGCATTCTGGCTGCGATGGTAGGCAACAATTTATCAGCCCGGAATGGAAAAGTTCATCTCGTAACAAGCGGAGAAGGCTCTGGAGAAAGACTTTTATAACGGCCCTTTCCGCCAACGGAGGAATGGGTAAAGGAGGGAGCGGTATATCCACCATCTTCCTTCCACCATCATAGCTGAACCCGAGGAGATGAGTCAGGGGACCTATCTCATTGCACAGGTGCGGCTGACGAAGGGAGACGGCTGGTGTGTTACAAGCCTGCCTCCCTATTAGGACTAGGCCTGGCGGTATATCTCCCCGGGTTAATCGCTGGTGCGGCATGGTGGTAGTATGCAATGCACGGCCCCGTGTCTGCTCCCTTAAAAGCGGCGGACAGTACACCATGGGGTTTTAGTGAGTTTGAGTCTCACACTGCCCACTGTCTCCCTGAGAAGGTAGCGTGCCCAAGAGGATTTCCTCACGTTAAAAAGAAAAAACGGTGTTTGGTGTGTTTAGTAATTCGGATCAAAATTTTCTAGAGACACTGCAACCAAAGCGCAATTGCAGATGTGTTCTTGGTAATTAATAATCACAAAAACAAAGCGGCGATTTGTTTACGATCTCATATGTTTCTTCAAAAATTTCAGCACCACAAAGATGAAGTCGGAGCCATTTGTTAATTAGTATTAAATTATAATACTGACAACATTCATTGTAATAGTTTCTAACGTCTAATGTGTGAACGTGTTTCGTCGTAATAAAGAATAGTTGTTGCGCTTTAAGAGTGTGATGATTTTAAGGTAAACCTATTAATTTGAACTAATTCCTACATTATAGAAAATTATTAGCGATAAACTATAACCTTATAAAGAGTTTTCTTTTATTATTATTACATGTTATATAAAGAAAAAAATCGTGTTTTTATAAAATATACTTTAAAGTATTAGTAGATACATTTTACTTACAGCAAATAACTTAAGTGCAGTTTCTCTGGCGGTTTTGACGTCAACTTCAGCAGTAGTATGAGCCCAGCGCACTAACTGTTCTTCGTATTGGCTTTTCTCAGAATCTAATTCGCACAGCGGTATCTAAAAAAACCATATAAAATTAAATTATATTATTCAGTTCAGAGAATAGATGACATCTTTATTCATTGATCATTTATTTTACGTGACAGAGATGTTTAAAGTTTCTTTTATGTCAAACAAATTCTTGTGTTTATTGTAAAATCAATCTCATAAGTAGATTAATACTATACCTTTGTACTGTTACTGTTTAACACATATACAATCGCCGTAAAGAAAAAGGGAGTATCTAACAAAAATACAAATCGAAGAAGAGTCAAGAGTTCTGAAGTCTGCACCTTTAGCGAAGTACATCTAACTCTTTTTTCTCACTACACGACTTTAGATATCTATTACTTATAAACAAGCAATTCTTGTATATTTTTATATTGTTATATATTCAGGATCTCGGAAACGGCGTCAGCGATTTCCGTGAAACTTAGTATGTAGGTAATTTCGCGGACGATAAATCGATCTAGCTAGATTTCATTCATAGAAAACGTTTTTATCTGAGTTTTCAGTCAGTGAAAAAATATAGCTAGAATATAATGGTAAGTAAGTTTGCCACCGTTGTCAAAACAGAAATAGCTCAGATGGAAATCGGCTGCTTCGAAAATCCGTCTAACCCCAGTTCGAATCAGAGATACAGCAAAAGAGATGTTATTTAATATTTTGTTTTTGTTAAAAAAAAAACGCTAATTTTGTGAGGCAAACTCAACAGTTTATTTAAATTAAATAATGTTTTTTAAAGAAACAAGTTAGGCTGGGTTCTCTAGATACTAAGATATTATTACTCTAGCAGAATCAATATTAAAATGTATTCCAGAGATATATATAAAGGTCAATATTGTTAAAATGAACCGATATCCCGCTCTTTCGCTAGACGATGGTATAATAGTTTATCCTATCATATAACATGTTTTTACTCTAAAAGAATCAGCGTTAAAAAAGTATAATTAGAGATCGACCATATATTTCAAATACCTCTTACCTGTACACTCAATTCTGTAATTATAGGTTTCGGTACAGTTAACGGATACGAAGTGCCTCTACACAAGATAACTCGAACTTTCTGTGTAGGTTCACAAATCTGTAAGGAATATTGTACTCTATTAATATTATGAAACAAAGTCGCTTTTGATGTATCTATGTGTTTTAGGATAGTCCTTCTAAAGTACGCAAAAGATTTTGATACACTTTTACCCTATCGTTTACAAAAATTCTTTCAGAATGTTTTTGTGTAAAAAAATTACTATTCCTGAGAGATAGGTTAAATTTAACAAGAGCGATGTTGCGGGAAAAACTTAGTATACTATAACTGTCATAATTCTTGCAATCACTTACTTCAGTACACATGAAAAATTTTGTGCAATAACTTTTTACAGTATACACGAAGGTCAAACTTTGTGTAAATACTTACTTCAGTATATACGAAGGCTGTCATATCCTATGTCAATACTTATTTTAATATACATGAAGGATATCACTCAATTACTAATTTATGTATATACGTTGAACGTCATATTTTGTGCAATAACTTTTTTTTATTACATTGTGTAATAACTCAATTCAGTACATATCAAGAATATCATACTCTGTGCAGTAACTCATTTCATTACTCATGAAGAATATCATACTTTGTGCAGTAACTCATTTCATTACACATG
>JACEII010000005.1:9138789-9150898 GCA_014332785.1 Antheraea mylitta | reverse complement strand
TTACACATGAAGAATATCATACTTTGTGCAATAACTAATTTAAGTACATATGAAGATCATCATATTTTGGGCAATAACTCATTTCATTACACCTGAGGAATATCATAATTTGTGTAATAAAATTCTTCAGTATACATGAAGATTCTACTTGTGTATTTGCTTATTTTAGTATATATAAAATCGTGAAACGATTTATTCCAGAATATACGAGGGCATCACGAGGGCAAGTACTCATTCATGATGCTCTCATACATCCTGAAATATGTTTAAGATGAGTTATTGCACAAAATATGATATTCTTTATGTGTATTAAATGAGCTATTGCACAAAGTATGATATTCGCCATGCGTAATGAAATAAGTTATTGTACAAAGTATGATATTTTTCATGTATACTTTTTTAATAACTTAATGTACGTACCGAAACAATAAACCAAGTGTCAGATGCTCCTCGAGAATGAGGTTCTGTGTCACAAATTGGCATCCAGACTCCACTGGCGAGATCATACATTCTTAAAATGCCGGTGTTATCATAAGCACACGGGGATCCAACATCTGTGGTCCCGAGCCAACTCAATTTAGACCCTGGGGTTAGCGGAACTGGTACGCTTTTGCTACGCACCTGGCGACCTAAAATATTTCTTTTCTAGCTTAGTTTTTTTCTTCGATCTGACTACGCTATTGACCCAGCAAGGTCTAAACAGCTTCACCGAACTACATATTTTTATTTTAGCAAACAATCTTCTAGTAGATTATTACTGCCATTGTTCAGTAGCTAATGATGTTACAAGTTTCTTGCGATCATTTCAATGAACTAACAAAATGGTGACAGTCTTGTTACAATATTCCAGGGCGTTTATGTAGCAAGTCACCGATATTACAAAATATATAGCCAAATGACATAAAATTATGAAAATATAAAGTTCACTACAAAACATTTCAAGATCCAGCTAAAAACTCCCTAAAATATATTCATTGAAAGTTAATAATGTAATAAGGGTGTGCAAATATTGGAATTAACGAGTTATTCGATAACGAATCGAACCGAATAATTCTATGCTACTATGCCAAAAATTCAAACTAATTTAATGATTTAAACTACTTAGATATGTATCAGATACTAAATATTTATTAATATATAAAGTTAGATCAATAGATTCGTCCATCAGTATAAGGAATTTTACTTAAACTATTTTGAAAATAAAAAAAGTTCACTGTTTATTACTGTACTAGGTATAAATATGTTACCATTTAGTGCAATAATATCCATCGAGAGGTGTTGATCTGCCTGTCCAGGATCGGTACTATGATAAACCGCTAAAACAGTTGTATTGTAGCCTGCTAAAGTTACTACTGGGCCAGCCAACGAGACAACCTGAAAAAGAAAACATTATATATTAATATTTCAATTAATGAAAATTAAATTAGTACATTATTATTTTAATAACTACTTGATCTTGTTACTACACCTATCTGCAATATTAATACAAACAAAAAATGACTCATCGATCGTAGGAACGAAATACAATGGAGTACAAAAAATACCCGGTTTCGAACTACTTTATCCAATCGTTCGAATAATGGTGTCTGCATATCAGTTTTAGAGCAGTTATATTGTTTCGAGTTTCTCTTGAAATTGATGTTGACATTATGATAATATTTGCTCTAGATAAAGTGATAATTTAGGTGACCTTACCCATACACGAAACAATCTTTTACGTTGGTAATTTGATTATAATAATTATTTATTAGATTTTGAATTAGTAAACACACCTGCCTTTGTGTTCCCATGACAGTGAAGAGACGAAGAAGTCGGGCGTTAGTAGCGCAAGCAACGACACCACTAGCAGCCATAACGCAAAGTATCTCCTCAGTGTCTGGCATTGAAATGCTCCACTCTTTACTACTTCCCACTAGCGATATACACACCAATTTACTAGAAAGAAATATACATTGTATTGTATAAAAAAGAAATGAAATCTGCATGTATTTTTATAATTTTACTATCAGATTCCCGTCCACTTCGTTGGGCATTAAGAAATGGCAAAGGGTCATTGAAAACAAAAAAAGTGGCTTATAACCGTCAACGACAATGGTTGGCAAGCTCGTCTGCAAGAAGGGCCAAATATCGATAACACAAAACTGAAATTTATTCAAAGAGCCTTTTTTTACTTTATTGTGACAACTTTTATTGTGAGTAATAACCAATCTTCTAGATTATTACAGCCCTATATGGTATTTCAATTAAAATATTACATAGGTAGATAGAATATAAGCTAACATAAGCTGATAATATCATAGAGAACTACTTACTACAAAAGAAAATATCATATAATGAACATAGTTCAAATAACTAAAACATTATAGGATATATTTTTGCCAAAGAATGCACAATCATTGTAGATTTCTAGACTTAGGGACCGTAATACAGAATAGGTTAATTAATTATATTTATAAACTAGCTGACCCGTGGAACTTCGTCTGCACTAAATTGGTCATCTCTGGTTTCAATTGTATATTTAAACGCGAAAAAAATTAATAAAACTTGTACCCGATTGCAGCCACAACTACCGCTTCCAATTGTAAATAAGGCCAATAGCCGTAGTCAGTTCGAGAAAAAAAAACTAAATAAAGGTCTCATAACTATCATCACTTGTATTAAAACTTTTTTATACTCCATTGTATTGAAGAAAAATATATGAACACCGCGTCGAAACGTCAAACATTGCTTCGAAGCATCAATTGTCACTTGCTTGTAACTATTGCCTAAGAGATAAAACTGTTGCGAAAACAAATTTTAAATATATTTCCAATATATTTTTATAAATAATCTCTGTACCACTCGCAACATAGTGCCTGTCACCTTTGGTAATTTATCAATGTTGATATCTTTCTATTGTAGATTATTCTACGTTGTTACACTGAATATTTGGCATGAAATTCATAACGTGTATTTGTCACACTTAATATTGGCAAAATTGCCTACATAGGCAGAGGTCATACCGGAAAGAATAAATAAAGCCAGCTTTATACATTATATTCATCCGAACTACATACTACCTGGCCGCTGGTAGACGTTGCGTTTATTTGTGCAAATCCTACCTTTGCAGACAAAAATATTGATTTTTAAGTAATTTCAGGATGTTTTTTTTTCACTAACTTTGAAACGTTATTAAAATGAAATTATTATTGAAAGACATTGTCAGTACAAATTTTATCTTACAGACTAATTCAGTTATTTACTCAATATTTAGACCGATTTATTACTATAAAAATAATATGTTTATAGAATAACTTAGCTATAGCTTAATGCAGTACTGGCTGCACGATAAAGATAGCGATAATTAAAGTAGCGTATGTTATCGACGCATATATGTATGATGGCGTCAGTCCTAAGTTTACGTTTAAATTTACGTTTATCGTTGTTCATTGTATATGGCGAAATCTTAATATCAATAATGTTTAATAAAATGAAATCTGTTCTTTGCTATGGAAACAAATAAAATATATCAGCAGGCGTATGATTGTTTATAAAAAAATATGTCTGACTGTGATAAATTCATGTTTTTAAATGCGTTAAAAAGTTACTGAAAAAAAAAATGTTCCTAAACTTATTCATAAACCAAAATTAATGAAATCAAAATGCGCATTAAAAATACAACGTTAACCAGCTAACAGGTGTCTTAAATTTTGTCTATTGATATATTGATAATTGTAGTGTAGGTGTTAGTGCCGAACTGAAGCTGTAACTGGTTTCAACATGAATGAGCTGTCTCGTTCGGGCTAATTGCACCCTCTCATAGAAAACCGTCGTGAAATAACTGTGCTTGCATTGTAGTGTTTCGTTTGGTCAGTGAGAGCACCGAAGGCCCACCTCTATTCTGCTTTTCTCCTTTGCCTTTCCCTATCCTCCCCCATATATAGGTTGACAACGCACTTGCGACACTTCTGGTGTTTGCTAGAGTCTATAGAGGGTGGTGGTCACTTAACATCACATGACCCACCTTTTCGTTTGCCTCCTATGATACAAAAAATATATACTGATATATTAAAGAACCGGGTATTCTAAAATTCTTGTTCTTCCAACGTTACCGGCTCTTGTACTAAGGTGTCGCAAAAAAGTCTAGTTACGTTAACTACAAATTTTTATTTTTCGTTATCCTGGAGCACCCCTTGCGTTTTATGGAACAAAAAGTATCCTGGATGTAGACTTGTAATATCAATTATCACTGTGTTAAGTTTGGTTAAAATTGGTTCAGTACTTTCAGAGTAATACGGGCTTAGATTCTAGACTTTAATCCTTTATCCTGGAGAACCCTTTGCGTTTTATGGGACAAAAAGTATATTTGATTTTTTTTTTCGAAATGTCTACGCTATGGACCCAGCATGGTCTTAACAGCTTCACCGGACTACTAAGGCGAGCGCTTAAGGCACTCAGCCGATTTTATTATGGCAACCAGCTCAAGGGTGCACGGCACACCTCGGCTTGGCTGTTACCTGTTGCATGCAAAATCGCGACCTATCTTAGCTAACCCAGCTAACTATTCATATATGTATGAGTTGTTGAAACGTATATGTGTACCAAGCATACACGCCTCAACAACTCCTCCATATATTTATTACCGGAAAATGGAGAGTTTTTCAGTTAGATAAGGGAAAAAAGTAAACCCTTCCACTTTCATGTGTAAGCGTGTAGGCGTGCACGTGTGTGGGGGTGATCGTGTAGTGTTGTAGCAGTGATGTATATTTGTGTGTCACCGTATCGCGCAAGCAATGCACTCAAGGGCTCCCAACCGAGGGATCGAACCGAGGCTTGAGCCGCTGCCGTGGGAGGTCTAATCGGGTGAAGTATATTTGTATCTTTGATGTAATCCCGTAATATTAGTTATCACTATATCAAGTTTCGTCAAGATTGGTTCAGTACTTTCAGAGTGATGCGTGTTCATAGGGACAGATAGACAGATAAAAATTGTAAAAAATAATATTTTTGGCGTCTATATCGATAACTGATTAAAATTTTCAAAAAATATTTAATGTACAGATTTCGACTTGTTACAGTTTTATTATAGTATAGATAGATAGATAGATAACAGCGTCGATGGTATGGAAGCCAAAAAATGTTATAATTTTTTTTAAAGCTCCTTATTAGATATCAAAAAAAAAAGAATTTAATGACAAACAAAGAAGTCAAAAGTACTACAATATTTTATTTTCAATTATTTTGTATTCACTCATATATTATGTTCACGAATAGTATTATTGACAATTCCAAAAGAATCAACTGAATAAAACTACTAGTGTAAAAAATGTCATAGAAATCAGTCCAGCTGTTTTTAAGTTAAAAACAGATATACCATCATTACCAAATATAGAAAAAACAAGAGTATTCTGGTACAGACGACTTGATAAATTAGAGTTATATGTGATTTAAAATGTCATTTAATTAAATACATAAATAACACTACAATCGATGATACAAGGAAGCTTAAACTACAAAATATTTTAAAAATATGATAAAACGGCAGAATCTTGCTGTTTCACTTTACTCGAACTATTAAACAGAGCATGAGAGTCAACTGCAACTGGTATTGATTATTCATATATACTACATATTATTGTTGGAAATAATTGGTTATTTGCGAAGTTATCGACTAACAAACATACTAATCCTTATCCATTTAAATATTTTAGTTAACTTGGACATTGAATAGAGATAGCATATCATTACATATTATAATTGAATTGATTGACGTACAATTTAAGACAAATAACAAATAAGTTTGAATGAAATTTCCACGCTTCCAGTATTGAAATTACATAATTAGGATTTTTTTTTTTTTTTTTTGTAAAAAGTTTACTTACAATATCACTTCTATACTTACGTCATTGACAGGCATCACACCAAGCTTGTTTGCTCGTATTTCGATAGTTACACGCAGAACCTCACTTATATACAATAGTTTTTTTTTTCTCGAACTGACTACGCTATTAACCTTCAAAAGCTTTTAAAAGCTTCACCGAACTACTAAGACGAGCACTTAAGGCACTCAGCCGATTTTATTTTTAGCAACTAGCTCAAGGATGCTCGGCACACCTCGGCTTAGCTGTTGCCTGTTACATGCAATTCGCGGTCTATCTTAGCTAACCTGGCTAACTAACTATTCATATATATATATGAGTTGTTGAAACATATATGTGTACCAAGCATACATACCTCAATAACTCGTACATATATTTCTTGTCGGAAAATTTCGAAAGTTTTTTCAGTTCGATAAAGGACATACAATAGAAGAGAGACAAAGCAAGAGAGAACACGGCGGAAGAAAAACAATGGAGCATAACGCTTTTTTCTTACGTGACGATTTTTTCCGGTATTACCGCAAGCTGCGCTTAGGAACTTTGTTCCAAATATATATATATATATATATATATTTTTATTGAAGCACGACAAAGTGACTGCACTATGCCTGATGGTAAGCATAGTACAATCCTAGAACAGTGGCGACCACCGCGAGACAGATCATCTATCGCCGGTCGCCGCTGTCATGACGGCCATAATGACGAAAGTCACCCGGTACTGGATATGCACAGGCTGATCCCGAAACGCGACGCGCAAAAGCGAGTCACTATGACGGGCTTTTTCGCCATGTACATGGTGGTTACGACCCAGTCGGGCTGTAAAACCCTACCACCCCGCTATCGCCATTGCCTCGTTTGTTGATCAGCAGGGTGCACCACGTGCAGGTGAGGTTGGCTTGGGTGTCTCAAGTCTTAAGATGTTACTCGACACCCCTTACACCCCTATTTTTAACATAACTACAATTTGTCACTCACCTCGGTGTTTCACATGCTAAAGCTAGAACACTAGAAGACAGACTGGCCATTGTGTGATTTAAATAATTGTTTAAGTGTATGCCATGGTGCATAGTCGTATCATGGAATTCAACGTCGATCGTCGAATCACCACTCTCCACCGCGTGACATCGTACTATTCCGACATCATTCCAGCACATATACCTGTAATATAGTTTTAAGGATTAATCAATTAAACTTAAATTAAAATACTCTCTTTTACTTTGTATTATTTGTAATTTTTTCGTTTCTGCTTACTTGTTATGAAAGCATAATAATAGGAACCTAGATCTTGACTAGGGTTTAGTTGTGTATCAATCTGACAATTACCATTACAATTAAATATTACACGTTCCAACGTCAAAAATGTAAGAGTTTGATATTTTTTTATTATTGTTATTCTATTCTGCAGACTCTTGGTCCGCAGATTTTTTTTGCTTACATGTAGTATTTTGTGTACGTAAAAATCTTATCCGTGAGCAATTTTTTTTTAATTAGTAATTTATTAAATATTAACTGCTCAATTATTATTAACTATTTTTGGTTTAATGACGTTATTGTTTTTATAGCGCTTGCATTTCCATTCTCCATTTGATAATTTTTATTTGTGTTTGATATTTGAAAACATATTTAAGGTGGAAAGGGCAATTAGCCCAAAGAGCTATTGGCAGTTTTCGCACGTTATTCAATTAGCATTTTCACTGTAGATTACACTATATTTACCACGTAAATAGTCGGTCTGACCTATCGCTACAGATATTTTACATCAAAAATCCTTAAAAACGCCTTGCGTAATTATTAGACGACTCCTATAATCTGAAGTGCAATGAAATCCACATTTTCCAGACATTACAAAATCACCAAAAAAGATTAAATAAATTTACCTGTGTTCCAAATGCGTAGGAGTTGATGAAGGCTGAAAAGGTGACTGTGGAGGAACTGTAGAGGGCGCTGGCACAGTTTGCCTGGAAACTGGCCTGGATTCATCATGCTCGGCAGCCAATCCAAGAGTGTCGTTCTTTATCTTCTCTAATGATATAGCGTTATCGTCATCGCTCTCATAATTTTCTATTAAGTTATCCAGTACATCATCTAAAAGAGTAGAGGGTGACTAAACAATTATTCCAGAATCCACCACCAAAGCATATTAAGTATTTACTTGATTATTAAATGAAATGTCAATTAGTTGTGTTAATAAACAATGTCAGTGTTCGATGAAGATGATTTTTTTAATATCATACCTATTGGAGGCAAACGATCATGCGGGTCACCTGATGTTAAGCGATCACAGCCGTCCATAGACACTAGCAACATCAAAGGAGTCGCAAGTACGTTTTCAGCCTGTGTTCTGGGGGATGAGGGAAATGGGAGATGGAGAGAGGTGAGGGAACGGGGAGAGAAGAGGAGAGCGGATATGATGGGAAATGGGTCTCCGGAGCTCTCAGTGACCGAACGAAACGCAACAGTGCAAGCACTGTTACTTCACGTCGGTTTTCTGTGAGAGGGTGATACTACCCCGGTGGCGCCGACCCATTTATGCTAAAACCAAAATAATAGGTTCAGTGTGGCCTTGACCTTGTAATTTAATTTTGTTTTTAAGTTACATAAATCTTGGTGTCCCGATGTCTTCAGGTTCAAACATAGGCATATACCAACGAAATTTTCGGAATTCGCGTATATTTATTAGTTGAGATTGTTAAAATTTTCCCCTGACGGTAAAGGAAAACATAGTGAGGAAACCTGAATCCCAAAAATTTTTGTATTTTATACATAATCAAGGCAAATATTAAGCACCAATTTTTTTATTGATTTATAACGAGAATTGAGAGATTTATAACGAGAATTGAGAGATTTATAACGAGTAGAGTGTCCTTTATAAATATTGCTACTGTCTAAACAGTCACCTGATATATGTTTGAATAAGACTAAGTATTCTTATAGGATATTTAATGATGTATAAATCATTATGATTTGTATTGGTTATAAAGTTGCATAAAGCTAAAAAATATATTCATACCATCATCTCTTTCAACTGTTTCAACACCTTCGATATTTTCATCGGTTCCATTGATATTCCCTTTGCCATAACAATTTACTAGAGATCCAAGTTGACCAGCGACATCACAGTATACTAACACACCATTACCTGTATAATATATTTACACTGATAAATCTATAACTCTATCCGTAAATTCATTTTAGCAATTTTATTAATGGGTATCTAATACAAAGGCCACTGATCCCAAATACGATGTTTTGTCTATTTGGTTTCACTCCAAAATTACCTTGTACGATTTTTGAAAAATTGTTTACATCATAAGCTTATGTAATTGCTAATAACATACGAGAATCGTCAATATTGCTTTTGAAAACAATAAAAAAGCAAAAGAATAGCATTACATTTAATTAGACAGGATTCTAGAGAAATTTTGTAATTATTGAGTATATTATTTTGCAAAAATACTTTTAGAAATCATTAAAAAAAAGGTATTTACAAGAAAACATTATTATTCAGAAAAGATTTTCATTATATAATGTTTTTTCTTAATTCATACACTGGACGAGAAACTAAAATATTTAAATTTTCGGGTGTAAAATCAGGTGATTGGCATTCTTTGAGCATTCAACCAAGCATTGCTAAATATGTAATACAATTGCAATCGTAAACAATATTTTCTTTTAATTATTATTTATTTTCTTATTGTGACATAGTTATAAACAATTACAATATCTAAGTGATTACGTACCTAATTTTGTTTTCATTTCATGTGTTCCTAGTCAGTCTTATTAATATCATAATACACTATTTTTATATGATTTACCTATAAAGATATACATTTAAATCAATATATTATTTTAAAGTACCTTTTGGATTCCAAGCCATTGCGGAAACGTTGTGTGATGTGGGATGCTCAATAATGTCAATACATAGGCCTGTTTCGATTTCCCATATTGCTATCTGACCAGCAACAGTACTCCCAGCTAAGTATTTGCCACATGGTGAAAATAGACATTGGGATATAGCACACTTGATCTAAAAGAGACAATAAATGTTTAACTAAGATGAGAGAGACGATTGTAGATTTTTTAAATTAAAGTATTCCCTAATATTCTTGTAATTATGTTACAATGTAATTCAACTGCTTGAAACATGAATTTGTCATCCATTGTTTAAGGTTGACTAAGATCAGTAACAGGTTTTTAGGTAATAAGGTGAGGTTTTGTAACAAAGTCCCAAAGGACAGTACCAATTTGCTGGATAGTATGTCCAAGCACATGTCGAGCTGGTTTTATTGTCTAAAGGCTATTATTACGTCAGGAAATGACGCCGCTTTCTGTGCATCCATCAAAAACAAATGTATCTATTGTTTGTAAAAATATGTATGAGGAAAAATTATTCGAATCGAATCCAGTTTCTTGCCCGTTCTTCTTAATGACTAGGTTGTTTTCCAAAACTGTGGTAGTTGACGTTCATACCTTCGACCTTCACGGGACCTAAATTGAATAAAGTATTTGTGATTTAGTTAGATGTGAATACAAACCAAATCATGTGTAAATGTCATCCTCTGTCCCCAACTTTCGGAATCTAATAAAATGATTTCTCTATTATTTGGGTAAGCCAAATATTTACCTTCTATTGGCTCGAAATCCATTCTACCTGTAAATGAAATATGTCTTATCTATACATATAAATTAGAAAAAAAAACAATTGAAATGTTTGTTGATTTCACTAATTTAATAATAGGTGGCTCTGCCATAGAGTTTTAGGATTTTTTTATTACCAAAGCTGGACAACCTCTGCCAGGATTGCTAGTAAATATATAAACTCCAGCTAATAATATAAAAAGAGAGTGCACAATTTATCCATGTAAAATCCATAATTTCTATGAAAAAAACAAAATCACTTTTAATAGAACAAAGTCGTATGAATCATCTGTTTAATTAACACATTAATTTTGCATTAGAAAATAAATACAAACCAACAATTGCATCATTAAATAAATGGAACACATGTTCAGTGTCAGTTAACCTCCATAGCTAAATAAATATTATCTTCTCCAGATATATATTAATGATATTATTGGTTTATTATTATATTATTAGCTCAGTTTAAATATATCTCATATAGTACAATCAAATATAAACAAAACATCGTATCTTCTTAATTATTTTCATAACATTAACTTACATAAAACTTTAGCAGAAAAAAAGGTATTTATTTTGGGAACACATGTTATCTCCTTTATAATCTTTTGTGTGTCCACATCCCATATCCTTAAAAGACCGTCTCCACAAGCTGTGCTTGCATACTTCATGTGAGGGCATATTGCAATACTAAGCACTGGTCCTTTATGTTCTAACATAACGAATAATGGAGCACCACCTTCTAAATTACATATCTTCGCCTCCATATTTTCTGAACAACATCCTAATGCCTGTAATTATAAACTTTTCAAACCATTGATGTCACCTTAATCTTAAATGAGAAGAAATGCCAATGTCAAATATGTCATAGGAATGATGGAAAGCTAAGTAAAAGTGTGGGCAGTGCCAATAAGATTAGCTGAGTACACAAATAGGAATGGAGTTGATGTTAGAGCCACTCTGATGCTATAACCAGTTTCGGCATGAATGGGTTGGCTTGCCCGGAGTAGTACCACCCTCTCACAGAAAACCGACGTGAAGTAACAATGCTTGCATTGTTTCGTTCAGTCAGTGTGAGTGCTGGAGGCCCACCTCACTCTCTCTCCCTTCCCTCTCTTACCCTTCCCCCTTCTCATCAACACAGGCTGGCAACGCAATTGCGACTCCTCTGGTGTTGCTAGTGTCTATGGACAGTGGTGATCACTGAATATCAGGTGACCTACCTGTTTGTTTGCCTCCTATGATATAAAAAAGGAGTGCAATGCAAGAGACCTACACTCAATCTATAAAAACAGACTAAATTAGAAAATATTTTGTTATGGCAGTGAAGCATCTGTAAATTTACTAGAGGCTACATAGTAAACAAGTTGAAGGTAGGACATAGATATAATAGGTTGCCACTTATCTATTAACAAAGTATATGCATGTACATATATGAACAGGTATTTTTATATAAACCTAGTATTTAGATTATTAACAACATTTAAAACAAAATATATTTATTACAATGATGACTTTCCAATTCATATATGGTTTTGGAATCACACTTGACAAGTAATTTTAATGATAACCAATTGGATTTAAAAAGAGATCAAACTTGAAACATAAATCAC
>JACEII010000005.1:9113072-9138389 GCA_014332785.1 Antheraea mylitta | reverse complement strand
CTAAAGTTCCCAGCTGTACAAAGATCTTATGCTGAAACAGCAAAGGCGCTTTTCAGTCCTCCTGTTCTTTCATTGTCTTCTACCCCTCTCCGAACTACAGAGTCAAATACCAGAACTTACAAAAAAAACCTATTTTTTAAATCCTAAAGCTGGAGCACCCCTCGGCAAGTCTTTCGACAAGGTTGCTCATCAGGCCATTATAGCCCCTGAACCCTCTTCCTTCCCTAATGGATGTGCTCTGCAGCAAAATCAGTTTGTGACGGAATCACCTAATGAAAGTCTATTAGACACTATGTTATCTATGGTTCTAAGTTTAATCTCAATGTATAGTGATAGTTTACCGCCCAACGTTGCAAAGAAGGTTACTCAAATTGCTAATATAATCACCAAAGATGGATCCATTCAAAATCATTCAATGGAATACTAGCAGTATTAGGCAGAGAAAACCTGACCTCTTAAACTTGATATCAATGTATTCCCCAGCCATCATAGCCATCTCGGAAACATGGTTGGTACCTGGATCTCAGTTTCGAGTTTCCGGTTACTCCTGTATCCGGGATGACAGAAGTGATGGATATGCAGGTGCAGCCTTATTCATAAAGAGGTTTTTGAATTTTTCTCAGATCACTTTACCCCTTATAGATCAAATATCAATGCTGTGGCCTGTACAGCAATTGGAATATCCTTTCTTTCGTTATATATTCCACACCCTCACTCGTCCCTTATCCCAGATGTAGTATCAATTTTATCCGTACTCCCTGCCCCAGTAATTGTTATGGGAGATTTTAATGCACACCATCGCTTATGGGGCTCCTACCGTTCAGATCTATTTGCTCGCTCCCTTATGGACATCTTTGAGGAAATGGATGTAGTAGTTATTAATGATGGTTCTCCAACACGTAGAGTTTACCCTCTACAAGACCCCAGAAGCACCGTTGATATAACTCTATGCTCTCCGTCACTCGCATCCAGGCTTTCATGGGAGTTGATAAGAGACTCGCATGGAAGTGACCACTACCCAATCTTAATCACTATGCCTAACAGATCTATGCCAGTGTATAAGTCTTTTTCTACTAATAAATACAATCTGAATAGAGCTGACTGGCCATCTTATGCTGATGCTCTGGACACCAAATTGGACTTCATTCCAACCCCTAACGAAAATAATATCCTTCAGTCATTCTCCTTATTTGTCGATACATTAATCTCAACAGCTGATTCTCACATTCCAAGAAGACGAAATGCACCCTCTAACAAAATCTCTCCTCCCTGGTGGGACACTGAATGTACGAATCTTATTCATTTAAGGAAACAGGCTGAAACCACTTATAACTTATCTATGACAGTCTCTAACTTCATTAGTTATCATAAGGTTGCGGCACGCTGCAAGAGACTTTTGAAGTTTAAAAAAAAGTGTGGGTGGATTCGCTTCTGTGAAAATCTGTCTCCACTGACTCCCCCAAAAGTAATCTGGAAACAAATAAAAAGATATCGTGGTGCTTATGATAGAGAAAACTTGACCTCTAATGATTTTTCTTGGCTGGAACCTTTTTCAAATAAAATAGCACCTTGTTTTGTTCCCAACTTAGATTCACTACCCGGAAACTCCTGTACTCTTGGGCATAGCATTCCCACATCATTAGTTTCAACTCACTGGTTAGATATGCAATTTTCACAAACTGAACTACAGTATGTCCTTGATAGACTTGTTGACTCTGCTCCTGGCATAGATTTTATACCTTATTCCTTTCTCACTAAAAGTAACAAGAAAGCAAAACTTTTTTTCTTAAATATTATTAACTCTGTTTACTCCAGTGGTGTGATTCCCAGCTCTTGGAAATCTCAGGTTATTGTCCCTATATTAAAGTATGGTAAAGATCCTTCAGATCCAAATTCATACAGACCTATTTCTCTTTCTTCTACTTTGTCCAAAATCATGGAGCATATGATAAAAAATCGATTGGAATGGTTTGTAGAAAATAATCAGTTATTAGCTAGGTCTCAAACAGGGTTCAGGAAAAATATGTCTACCATGGATAACTTAAGTGTAATAACAACAGATATTCGGTGTGCAATTCACAAGAAGGAATATTTGGTAGGGGTGTTTCTGGACGTGGCTTCCGCTTATGATAAGGTTCTCCTTCCGGTGCTCAAGAACAAACTTGTTCAGCTGAGTGTCCCAGAGAAGATGATCAACTTCATAAGCAACCTCCTGCTGGAAAGAGTGATCCATGTCAAAACACATGATGGATTGGGTAGTCCAAGATTGGTATGGGAGGGGCTACCCCAGGGCTCGGTCCTTAGCCCTCTGCTTTATTATATATATACTGCTGATCTGAATCAAACTGTAGAATCATTTTGTGAGATACTACAGTATGCCGATGATTTAGTATTGTACGCTTCTAACCCGTCTATTTCTTATGCAGTGGCTCAGTTAAATACTGCCTTATCATACTTAGGACAGTGGCTTGATGCCCATGGTTTGTCATTGGCCATGCCCAATCCTTCAGCAGTCATATTCTCCAAAAAAAGGCATGTACCATATATAGAAATACTATATAATGAAGAACCTATTCCGGTGAAGGAGAAGGTAAAATTTCTTGGTGTATTATTGGATAGTAAGCTAACCGGTGTTCCTCACTTGATTTTGTCGTAGAGAAATGCGAAAAATCAATAAACGTCCTAAGAACCTTGGCTGGTGTCTGGTGGGGTGCTCACCCTTATACACAGAAGCTTATTTATAATGCCCTTGTCCGACGCCATTTGGATTATGGAGCATTTTTACTTGACCCGTGCAGAAAAGCTGCTTTAACAAAGCTAAATGTCATTCAATCTAGGTGTCTGAGAATAATCTTGGACGCTATGAAATCCTCGCCAATTAATGCACTACAAGTGGAATGTGTAGAACCACCTCTGTATCTTCGGCGTCAGTACCTGTCAGACAGATTCCTTTATAAACTTTTCCAAAACACAAGCCATCCTCTAATCCCTAAACTTCAGATATTTTTGCAAGAGTTTGAACCTCTTGGCTACCACTCGCTACAGGATCTTCCTTGTATACTTCAATCATTTTACAAAATCAGCAAGTTAACATTCCCAATCTTTAAATCCGCCATCAACCCCTTGTATGATACTAACTATTATGCACTAATCTTCCAACCAACCATTATAATGCATTTTGACATTAATAAGGACTCTGTCCAAGCCAACAGTCAATTCCAAGCAAAACTAGCCAATGAATGGGAAGGATGGGTACCAATTGTCACGGATGCTTCTAAGCTAGTCAACTTTGGACATGTCGGTGCAGCGGTCTGGGTGCCAATGCACAGAGTTATACTAAACTATAGATGCCCACCTGGTACTACGGTGTCGGTGTTTTTTTTTTTTTTTTTTTTTTTTTTTTTTTATTGAAGCACGACAAAGTGACTGCACTATACCTGATGGTAAGCATAGTACAATCCAAAAACAGTGGCGACCACCGAGAGACAGATCATCCATCGTCGGTCGCCGCTGTCATGCCGGCCATAATGACGAAATTCGTCTGGTACTGGATATGCATAGGCTGATCCCGAAACGCGACGCGCAAAAGCGAGTCACTATGACGGGCTTTTTCGCCATGTACATGGTGGTTGCGACCCAGTCGGGCTGTAAAACCCTACCACCCCGCTTTCGCCATTGCCTCGTTCGTTATTCAGCAGGGTGCACCACGTGCAGGTGAGGTTGGCTTGGGTGTCTCAAGTCTTAAGATGTTACTCGACACCCCTTACACCCCACCCTTACACTTACTGGGGAAGCTGTTGCCATCCTTGAAGCCATACTATTTATAAAGGCTCACAAATTAACGAGAACCATTGTATTTACTGACAGCAAAAGCTGTCTTGAAGCGATTTTGTCTAACCCTTTTCATTCCAAAGATAAGCATCCAGTTATATTTACAATTAGGAAAGCATTGTATGAGTGTCACAATTTAGGTTTTAGTACGGTTCTTGCCTGGATCCCTGGGCACTGTGGAATTTCGGGTAATGAAACTGTGGACTCTTGCGCCAAATGTGCCATCCAGTCAGGGTCGTTGGATCACTATAGGATTTACGCAAGGGACTTATGCCTATCATCTAAATCAGGATTGTTTGATGCATGGCAAAGGAGTTGGAATTTGTCTCGGAAATTAAAGGGCAAGCATTATGGGTCTTTGCAAATTGATATCCCGCAAAAGCCATGGTTTTTTAAATTCAGAGATGTGAATAAAAAGGTTACCTCTATTATTTGCCGCCTGCGGCATGTCTGCACACCAGTGCATTTGAATAAAATAAGGATCAGGGATCACTCTATTTGTGAATGTGGCTTAGAGGATTGATCACCGGATCACATATTTTTTAATTGCCCTAGAAACAGTTTCTCTCTCTATGATGTTCTACCTTCTTCTATTCCCCGTCCTACTAATATTATGTGTCTCTTAACTCTTGTTATGGATAACCATCTAATCTTAGAATGCTTCTCGAAATTTATTAATACTAACAAAATTAAACTTTAGATTTTAGTGTAATGCTTTTGTGTCCGCAATCTAACAATCTAACCGTAATCTAACAATATGTTGTATGCTTAATTTACATGTATTTTCTTTGTGATGTCTGTTTGTAGATAGCCCAGTCTGAATATAAAGATATTTGTCTAATTCTCTGGTGCAACCTCCATTGTCCATGACTCCATTCACTTGACATTGGCAAAATTGTGTCAACACACATGTTGCCATTTTAAGAAGAAGAAGAAGATAAATCACTTTTAGTGTCGAAAATATATCAATCATTTTTTCTATATGAAAATTCTAATTTAATTAATATCTTGATTTTCAAAACAGCAGTAGTTGTTTAACATAAATAGGGAATATTCTATTATCTCATCACAAAATAATCATTTCTACATGAGTCGAAAAGTAATTGTATACATTTCTTTTTAGTTAACATGTTTTCTACAAGGACAAATAAATATAAAGTTAATAGATTATGTACTATGATAGCTGTCACAATTACTATTCTTCATCTATAATATATAAGCAGCAATATAACAAGAAATGTTTTTATCATCCTCCTTGTATGTCAACAGTGACGTTTTAGAGATGTATGTATCTAGGATTGTTACTTTCAAAAGCCCTGCTGAACAATGCTCAGTGCTTAGCACTTTAGGATTTGTTCATACTTGATAATATATATTATTAAAGCTTTAAATCCCGAGGCTAAAGTTAAAGAAATATTAATAGTTAGCTTTATTATTGCAGATGTGTCAGGTGATAATCATTTCACTCTGTGATAAATTATTACATAGTCTTATTGATAGACCATAGGTACTATAATATTCTAAATGTTTGTATTTGTAAAATTCTACCACGAAATCCAAAATGATGTATGATCAAAACTTATCTCTTTGGGTACTACAAGTCAAAATCTTGACCTTACTATTTACATATTACTAGATATATGGATAATTATTGTCAAGTAGATCTTGTACCTATTCTTGTTAATTTTATCATATCAGAGAACTCTTGAATTATTATCATGGTTTTGATTAACCACTTTTAATACAAACAAAATACTTGAGAAATAAGACTTCAAAAATTGATAATAAAATAAAAGTAGGAACACTACCACATTTACCACTGAATAGTGTTTATACTTTATATCTTACTAGCCTCTGCCCTCGACTATGTTCGCATGGAAGAGTCACTATGGGCTAACGCCAACACACAGTGGAAGGTCTCTAAAGGAAAAAAACCCGATTTTTAAACATTCTTCATTGGTAATCAGCTCCTATTGGTATTAGCATGATGATCCCAAGGAATTTTTCAGATCAGACCAGTCGTTTCTGATATTACCCCCCAACATCACAAACTAACAACTTCACATTAATTCTTTATAATATTAGTATAGAAAAGTAACATTAAGAATATTCCACCCGATTAGGCCTCCCACGGCAGCGGCTCAAGCCTAGGTTCGATCCCTCGGTAGGGAGCCCTTGAGTACGTTGCTTGCGCGATACGGTGACACACAAATATACATCACCGCTACAACACTACACGATCACCCCCACACACATGCACGCCTACATGCTTACACATGAAAGTGGAAGGGTTTACTTTTTTTTCCCTTATCGAACTGAAAAACTCTCAATTTTCCGATAATAAATATATGGAGGAGTTGTTGAGACGTGTATGCTTGGTACACATATACGCTTCAACAACTCATACATATATGAATAGTTAGCTAGGTTAGCTAAGATAGGTCGCGATTTTGCATGCAACAGGCAACAGCCAAGCCGAGGTGTGCCGTGCACCCTTGAGCTTGTTGCCAAAATAAAATCGGCTGAGTGCCTTAAGCGCTCGCCTTAGTAGTCCGGTGAAGCTGTTAAGACCTTGCTGGGTCAATAGCGTAGTCACTTCGAAAAAAAAAAGAATATTCTGGAGTATTTGTTTTAGAAAAATTGTCATGAGAAAGATAGTAGAGTATTTTAAGTAAATATTGTTTTTAGGTGTATATTTTTGCTCCAGTTAAAATATATTAAGATTACAATATCCCTCTTCCAAATTGTCATTGCTCATATTTATCTATTATATTTTCAATACCTGAAAACCATTATTTTTTTTTTAAATTGAGAAAAAAACAAATAATAAATAAAACCAACAATAGATAAAAAGAACCATAGCCGCTATATTAAAAATCAAAGACATTAGACCTTTTCAATATATTTCAGAGCTTTCCAAGTTTGATGAGCCGTAATGTTATGAAAGCATTATAGCAAAGTTTCATCTTACCTCAATTTTAGTAGTGGATTTAATTTGTGTTACAGGTGCTGTAAATCTCGTAACAATACCATCTTTATCGAACGCCGGGAACGTGTACGCTTGTACAGCGTGGTTATCCGTAGACACATAAAGTCTGCTTTCTTTAAAAAACACTGACAAAGCACTCTCCCCAACACAGTGAGAATTCGGATCATCGTCTTCTATATCAAGCCATATTCTTACATCGCCGTCACGTCCACACGTTATTATATATCTAGAAGAAACCATTTTATAATACACTAGTACAAAAATGCCAAGGAAATAAGAAAACGAAACTATTTCAAACTTACTTTCCATTTTCAGTGTAACATACATCTGTATGACCTTCCGCATGAGCATACCGTAGGGGCTTACTTTCAATCTTCATTGTTTCATTAAAAATTATAATTACAAAAATATGAAATTATCAAAATGTATAAAATTTAAACCTTCAAAACACATTGGCGGGAATATGTCAAAAATATCATATATAATGTTGCCAATAGAAATACGATAAAAAAAGAGAACATGTTAAACGCATACCTTTCCAGGAAAGTACTAAAAATCTAATGTAAATATGAACGATTAAAATATTTCAACCAATTACAATTGTCATAAAGAACCTTTTTCTGTTTTGTACTGAATAAAGATATGTTTTATTAACTTTATATAAAATGTACACAAAGCTTAGCCAAGTTTAAAAATCGCAAAATATACAAAATCAAACCAAAATATGTATGCTAGCAATATAGATCACATCACAGCTGCGATTTGTCATAACTGTCATCCTTCTCTTTGTTTAGTCACTAGTGATGTAGTATAATGAAAAATTTACTTCAGCTATAATTTCATTGGTAATCTAGATCCTTTCTTGTTTTTGTAATTTATTCAGATGAATTAAGTTAACATAAATGTCATATATTATGTAATATGAAATGTGGACTCACATATATTTTGAACATATTTTGAAATATTGTTTACTTCCTAACTTCACAAGTGAAATTAGTGTACATGAACTAAAGATTAGAATTACGACAATCCTTGCCTAGAGCATTGGAAGGTGATATTTTTAAGATGTAATTATCTGCAATACTTTAAAAAAACGTCCCAGATTACACATCATGTAAATGTATATAACTTATCTAAAAGTATTTACGTTGTTTATAGATCTGGTCTAATTTTTTATTCAGGATAATCTATGAAGAACAAAGAATGGTTCTTGACAAAAAAAATTGAGCCGTCACGAAACGCCTTTTCTTTTTGGTGCCTTCATACACCTTATTGGCGGGGGAGCAGGAACTACCGACTGGCACTGCGTCTGCTCCCCCGACAGGTGTGGGTCCTCTAAGAGGCCCTGACTGCGTTCTGAGGGGTCAAAGATGGTAGACCCCTCAAAGAGGGAGTGGGTGCTTTTTTTTTGTGATATCAAAGGAGACAAACGAACTGGTGGGTCACGTGATATTAAATGATCACCGCCGTCCATAGACACTAGCGACATCAGGGACGTCGCAAGTGCGTTGCCAGCCTGTATATGGGAGAATGGGGAGGGAAAGCAGGATAGAGGAAGGAACGTGGGCCTCCGGTTCTCTCACTGACCGAACGAAACACAACAATGCAAGCACTGTTATTTCACGTCGGTTATCTGTGAGAGGGGTGGTACTACCCCGGAGGAGCCGACCCATTCATGCTGAAACCAAAAATAGCTTCAGCGGGGCTCTACCACCTACAGACCCCCCTGACAAACTGTGGCAGTGACATCGGCACAATGCGCCTCCACCACATGGGCTTGTGCAGTTTACACTGCCAGGGCGACGACAGGCCCATGTCCATCGCCCCCAGGCCCCATCTACGGCGGCTTGAGGTCATCCCCTACCTATCGCCGCCGTGTGGTTCGACGACCGCGGGAGGGGAGCCTAGTAGTCCGCTCCCTCTCCCTCTCTATCATCCGCACAGCCACAGTGATGGCACCCTGTAGTCAGCTCCCGGCCAATGCGACACAGATATCGCCCGAAGCAGCCATGCCCCGAGAGCACCTGTGTCAGCAGGAAGCGTTACGGACGCCTGGCAAATCTGAAACATCTTAATTGTTCAAATCGAACGAACCTCAAACTCTTAAATTACAATATAGGTATGCGAGCTCAGTGCAGCAAGAGAGATTGCACACAGACGCTTGCGCATAACATCGCATCGCCACGTCTCACACAGTAGCCACGCCAACAATTAGGTTTACATTACTTACTTAACATCAATATCTATAGATTCAGTTATAATTTAAATAGGTTTCATTTATATCATGTGATAAATAGTGATATAAGAAAATAACGTTATAATTACAGTTATATAATATGTTAGCAACACTAGTACGTGAGAATGTTTCATAAAAAAATTTCAATGGAAATAGAATGTTTCAATTGAATAAAAGACGATAGTGACATTTGCCCTGCTCAATTGACTTAGGAATTTCAGTTGATGTGGTTGTGTGCTAGAGGTTATTAAACTGAATTGTAAACGATCTTAGACACGCAGTAACAAAATATAAAAAAGTAAGTGGTATTGGAGTATCCCAAAATGAAATGTTTATTTATGAAAATAATAATACGTACATTCGTCATACATAATGATGAAATACTTGCACATTTTGTACCATTTTCATTAACCTTGACTTTTAATTGAGATCCGAGATATTCGCACTGTCTGCGCGAAAAATTATTTAAATAGCTGCTGTTTCTTTTTTTTTTGTTTGCGTGAAACACGTGTTATATTTTTAAAGCACTCATAATAAATGTTTATTTGCAGTACTGTAAATTATAAAACATTTATTATTATATTTTAATTTTAGATGTCTGCAGACGGATTTTTGAAGCCAATAACTGGGTTTGCGACTCTAGCTATCCACGCCGGTCAAGAACCGGAAAAATGGAATTCAGCAGCCGTCGTTGCACCCATTGTGACTTCCACCACGTTTAAACAAACTGCGCCGGCCGTACACAACGTAAGTAATTACCATGTGATAATTATATAATTGAACTAAATACTATCTACTTATAATTTAAATATATCATAAATTTAAATATTAATATTATTTAAATAAACGAATTATTGTTTTAATATGATTTCAACAAATGTCTGTATATAACATATTTTAAAAGACTATTATATTGAATACTTCTCCTTTAAAATTGTCTTGTTTAAAATGCGAAATTACGTCATAACATATATTTAATTAATAAATAATAACGTACAAGAGGCCCCCATTTTTAAGGATTCTTTTATGGCACATGCTATATATTAATTACTATTACAATATTTGATTTAATCGCGTAACTTGCATTGGTTTTTTCGTATATACTAGGTGGGTCGTACCGGTTCTTTTTACGTTATATTTTATTTTAATAGTTGTAATTTAGGGAAACTATAAAATCGAATTAGCTTATAAAAATAGCATATATACCTCGAAGTGTTCCTCTAATTTATGGTATTCATTAAATAAAATAATCGTGGCTTACGATTGGCGAACATCTTGAGAAACGACTCTATCATTTTGCATTACCTTTATATTCATAAACGTTTAAGGGTTTTGAATACGGAAGATCTGGAAATCCAACTAGGAATACTTTAGAAGAATGCCTTGCAGCTTTGGATGGCGGGAAACACGCTCTTGCGTTTGCCTCTGGCCTTGGAACTACTACCACGATTGTTTCACTTCTGAGCAAAGGAGATCACATTGTGTCTTCAGATGACGTATATGGTGGAACGAATAGATTACTAAGGTGACCGAACTTTTCTTAAGATTGATATTAATTCCATGATCCTCGACTATTTTAAAAATTACCTACCATTTTTTTTTTACAAACCGCTTGCTAATTACGTGTCAGATATGTATAATATTAACTCGTACCGGCCAAGTGCGGTCTCCCTGAAGTGCCCCTATGCTAGTTGCCATAATTAGTTCTATGCATTTGAATAGTTCGTTAATACAAAAAGTTTGTTTATGTCAGATAATAACGTACTTTTGTTTGTATTTTAGACAAGTTGTGGCAAGAATGGGTATCGACACCACATTTACGGATTTCACTGACCTTGATAAAGTAAATGACGCCATAAAGGATAATACTAAGGTTCGTAAATTTTACGTATCCATATCGAATTTTGTTACTATTTATTATGTTTAATACAAGGTCAAATTTTAAATTTTGAAACGCCATGAGATAACGAGGAGTTGTAGGTTTTGAATAATTTGACATATTAAGTATTGAAACGCTAAAAGACTGTTCCGTGGTTATGAACTTTTTTAGTAAACACGTCATTACTTTTATAATAAACCAGCCTCTGCCCCCGACTTCGTTCGCGTGGAATAGTTACTTTGGGCTAAGGCTAACACGCAGCGGAAGTACTCAAGATGAAAAATAACCCGAATTTGATATATTCTTCATTGATGCTCCGCTCCTATTGATCTACATATAGAATATGATATATAGCATATAACCTTCCTCGATAAATAAGTTATATAACACTGAAAGAAATTTTCAAATCGGAGCAGTAGTTCCTGAGATTACCCCTACAACGTCACAAACTCACAAACTTAACCTCTTTACAATATTAGTATAGATAAAATAAAAAAAAATCATATTACGGAGGCCCCTCTCATATAAGAGCTCCGGCGTTAAAGCCCTCTGTTGCTATCCTCGAATCCAACTTTAAATTTAAAATATTATTATCATTGTTAGATTCATGCGCAATTTTCGATAACGCTAAGCGAAATATTGAAGTCAGAGGTCCATCGTATTTTCATTTAAGTATGTAGATTATTTATGTTCTGATAGTTTATTACGTATGATGTTATATTAATTTATCGTTATCGTAATTCCACTAACAGCCTTCGCGGTATAAATTATGACTCTGTATCATAAACAAATACTTGGGTATCAAAGAGTAATTATATATCTAAAAACTATATTACGTTGATTAAGCTAGTAACAGATCGCATCCCTAGATACACTGGTACCGAAATCAAATTAATAGTTAATTTTTCGTAGGGAACTTTGATAGGAAAATGATAAAGGGATAGACCGCATAATATCAAGGCAATGTGTCTACCCCATATAGGCATACAAACCTATACCGAAAGTTATAACTCAATATATCATATCCAAGAAAAATACATTAGTCATTACGCTACAATATCATACTACCTGAAACATCACTCGGTGATACAGTTTTTTCCCCATTATCCTACTAGTACATGACATGTCATTTAAGATTTTGAGCTACATTGCACGTCATATGAATTCACGCCGGTTATTCCTTGTTCATCATTTACTTGCCGCTTCTATCTACGTAAGATGGTTTAGGCAACGAGTTGGCGCGAGCAATTTTTCTGCGACTCTGCAAACCGACACGAGCCCCCCTGCGACGGTCGTACAGATTATATTAACATTAATTATTTTCTGTTCCATATATAAACTTCTGCCAGCCAAATTAAACCGCATTTTATTTTATTATTTTTGTGTCAAAGCACTTACACTGATTATTAAGTAAATTTGTTACTAATAAACATACTAAATAAAAAAGTAGTAAGTGTACGTATAGACATATGAATAAAATTGAAGTGTTGGTTGTTTATTTAGGCAATAGTCCCTGCCTGCGACTTCGTCCGCGTAGTAATAGTTGCTTGGGGTTAACGCTAACACTCAGCGGAAACTGTCACGAGGAAAAAAAATACCGATTTAGAAACATTTTTCATTGGTGCTCCGCTCCTATTAGTCTTAGCATGATGATATATAGCTTATAACTTTCTTCGATAAATGAGCTATATAACACTGAAAGATTTTTTTCAAATCGGACCAGTAGTTCCTGAGATTACCCCCCTACGTCACAAATTCACAAACTTTACTTCTTTATAATATTAGTATAGAAGTATAGATAACTTTTGAAACAACAGAATCGATTTTAGCAACGTTTTTACTTGCAGATAAAAAACTTGTATTTTTGTAAGTAAATATTAGAATCGAGACATTAAAAACAACCCATATTTAATTCAGACGAAATATATAATTCGAGTAAAACAACAATACTATTTTTACGAGATTTAAGTCGTGAACACCATCTATTAATAAATAATTATATCAGAAGACAACTTACGTTACTTAACTTGCCTTACGTTTAATTTTACGTTTTTTTTTTCATTCACGAAATGTATTAATTTTTGTAAATAAGAAGAAATTGTAGAAATAATAGCTAATACTATAAGAAAACTATATCTTATACTTTTTATATGTTTTTAGATAAAATTACTTATCTGACGTAATATGCTCTAACGTAATATGATCTACGGCATTTATTTGATTTTATAATTTCAAAGTAAATATGAAATTTAAAAATACGCTATCTTATCATTTTTTTTGTATATAGTACTTTTATTGCCGAGTTAATATTTGGCGAGTGAGTCATTAATAAAGTACCATTTACTTTTTTTTATTACAAACAATGTCGAGTATGATATCAGAGATAATATGTCAAATTATTTAAACGAATCGTTACTTCACGTGCTATCAAGTAGTGAAATGTATGCCGCATCATGATTCTACGAACTGTGCGTGTGATATCACTGTTTGTATCCCTATTGAGCTAGTTCTATAAATTAAATCGGCTGAATGTCTTATTTTTTTTTCTTTCCGTATAGCCTCTACCTATTTAGGCAATTTCGCCAATGTCAAGTGTGACAGATACACATTATAAACTGAATGCCAAATATTCAGTGTAACAACGTGGAATAATCTACAATAGCAACATATCAACGTAGATAAATTACCAAGAGGGGATAGGTACTGTGTTGTGAGTGGCACAGATATTATTTGAGTGCCTTAAGGGGATAGGTACTGTGTTGTCAGTGGCATAGAGATTATTTGAGTGCTTTGAGCGCTTGCCTTAGTAGTCCGGTGAAGCTGTTAATGTCTTGTTAGGCCAATAACGTAATCAGTTCGAAAAAAAACACTGTTCGTATAGATATTTATATTTACATTCGAAATTGTCATCTATTTAATTTCTAATCAGTATAAAAAAAAAACAGAACTAAACTTAAGAAGGCCAAATACTGCAAATAAAATTTTGATATCAGTAACCCTGAGATAATAAAATTTAAAAAGTAATTTCTAAAACACATATTTAAAGCAATTTCAATGTGCAATTTTCGTATATACCTAACATAACTAGAAATTCTTATCGAACATCACAGTTTTATTTTCCACTTAGTATAAAAACATGCGTTCTTGAAAAACTATTGTAACTTTTCACGAGTAGGTGCTATGTAATCGATCAGCCATAACGGGCTTTATCAGAGAAGCATTGTTTCCAAAGTAAATATTACGCTATAATTAAGGCAGTCTCTGTTGCAATAACGATAAGGGGCTTTGCGATAATATTTATTACAGTAAGTTCTTTTTTTAGTTTATAATTCTTGTTAAAACATTACATAACATATTGCTAATATTTATTATAAATTAGTGTATCTTAGTGTGGCACGATTCTGTTTAAACTAGATCAAATTCGTCAATAAAGATATCTTTAAAAGAGGAGACACAGGTTATCACTGTAATTGTTCAATTCGTCTGTTTAAATGGCGTTACTTTTTTTTCTCCTCGAACTGTCTACGCTATTGAGTTAGCTTCTAGGTCTTAACAGCTTCACCGGACTACTGAGTTATGTTTTAGTATACACAAGATCTATATTTCCAGCATTCATACATTTACGTAATCCAAGGATAGTGAAAAGTAAAATTGTTTTTTCCTTAAAACTTTTCTATAGGCGAAGGTAAACCTGATTGTTGGCGTGGCAAGACGTGGCGATGGAAAACACGAACTTTGCACTATTAAAGAAATACTCAAAAACAGTTGCAACCCTATCTGTATAAACATAAGATTCAAATTGTTTTGTCAGCCACTCGTTCTACTAGTGTTATGCGGTACGCGCCGACGACCTAGCGCCCTTTGATAAATGCCGCTAAACACATCGCTCCTGCACATAGTTGAATTTTTGTATTTTCTATCTCATAAAAATTATATTTATGTAATAAAATAAATAAACAGTCATTATTTTACGGGGCAAATTTGTAATGCTTCATCTTTTCATTATGACATATTTGATTCCTGTCGTAATCATTCTTTTATGCATATAACTCATACAAAACAATTTCGATGTTTCACATCTGCCAAGCGTCCCGTAACGGCTCAATTCTTTTATTGTAATTTTTTATATAACAATTATCTATTTTTTGTAACTAATCTGAAATTTATAAGTAATATAATATTTTTTTTTAGATGATATGGGTAGAAACACCTACTAATCCTATGTTGAAAGTCGTCGATATAGCGGCTATTGTTAAAATAGCTAAAAGCCGTGGCGATATTATTGTCGTTGTTGATAATACATTCCTGTCTTCATATTTGCAAAGACCTCTGGACTTCGGAGTGGATATTTCTATGTACTCTTTAACAAAGTACATGAACGGACATTCGGACGTTATTATGGGAGCCGCTGTAGTTAACGATGACGCACTCGAAGCGAAACTTAGATTTTTACAAAACGGTAAGTACGGAAACTGTTGAAGTATTTAATACTTTGCATATTATATGGTTCGCGTATGTGACGTGACGGAACGCACTACGGTTTGAAACACGACGTGACATACGCATCCTTTTTACAGCTGTCGTAAACATTTCTCGCATATGGAGGATTTGCTTACTATTCGTGATCAGAATTCAGAGTTATTTCATAGAGTCGTTCGTTACTCATAAATGTATAAATAAATAAGTAAATATCTTAAAACCAGCTTTTACTCGCGGTCTCGCTCGCGTCAATGTATTGATGCATTCTGATTGTATCTATGGTATCCTTCTGATTGTGTATCTATGGTATCCAAACAGTCAAATTGCACGTATTGATTCTCTGATTCTCATATCGTTAATTTAAAAAAGAACTGTGATAACTTTATTAATTAGGTTAGTTATGATCAGGAGCTTCCCTAAGGCGGTCGTGGGGAGTAACTTAAATGTATATATATTCTGTCAAACTCCTAAAAGAAAGTCTGCCATATCTTAGGAGTCAGCTAACTTTACTTTATAGTATAGTAAAAAGAAAATGTAATCAGCTTTAAGGACCACAAAATTACTCGAATCATATTTATTACCTAGTAATCTAAAATAATTTAATTTAAAATAGTCTCAATGTTGTTACCATCCAGGCTTTATTTAAGTAGATGTTATGAAACGTGTAAATAATTTGTCTTTATTATCACATTGTTTCATGAAAAATGAAAAACCCATATGTTGTAAAATAAAATAGCGTTGTCACGTTTCATTACTCATGGTGTATGTCTCACTAGCTTGTGAATTGCAATCGAAATCTTATTATACACGTGTTAAAGTCATTTTATCTAACAAAATTTCCATTATCAATATACATGATTTTTCTATATAACTATGTTATATATACAATAGAGAAAATCATGGAATTAATTTAGTAATCGCTGAAGAATATGATAGAAGTTTTCATTAAATTATAGAATATAGAAAAATAATATTTTTAGAAAAAAAAAGTTAACGATAATTTCCTCCTTTGTTTCTCAACCGATTTTAATTATTTTTTTTTTGTTTAGTAGTTATTGAAGGAATTTACTGTTATTAGGAAAAAAATATGGAAATAACTCTTTCTTTCCCCTTAATATTAAAAAATTGAATTATTTATTTTTTTAACGCAATGGTCAAATAATATAATGGACAAATTTTTTAAAATCACCTCATACATATATGCAGTATTTCTCGGTATCGTGAATCTGTCATGTAGTGCATGTAGCAGTGGTTCTTGTTTTTAGTTCATAATTTTATTATATAATGTTTGTGGCATAGTGCATAATATAGTTCAGTTATTACGCACCAAAGAAGTCTATGGGAATTACCATATAGTATAAATTCTAAGATGTCATAAACAGGCCCTGGTAATTTCTTACAAGAATGCTTCTTCATCTTGCTGACACACTAAAGCCATCACTAGACGTTTTGTAATAATTACCCGCCTGTATAATAATGTTTTCAACAGATTTGCACGTCATTGGGATTCTGCCACGACGTTTTCATACGTGCACATTCTTGATACATCATGTTCTATATGGTAACGTTATAAAATGTAAATAGCGGAAGCCAGATCATTGAATAAACGGTTACCGATGACGTGTTCAATTTTGTTCAATTGTGTGTCCAACTTGACTGTTGGATATAATATTTAATCTTACTTAACTACTATCTGCCCGCAACGGCTTAACCCTTCGGCTGGTTTAAAGACTCACTCGCTCACTTTTTTATATAATTTGTTTTTAAACATATTCTCTCATTCCTTCTCCTGTCAGTAACAACTCAACAAAAAAAGGTGATAGCCTAATAAGATAAATGGTTCCGAAATTATGCGTTTATGTACATTCGACTATTGGTTTTTACTTATGGAGATAATATATAAATATGAAAAATAAACTCTTTCTATTTGCAATTGTCACCGGTGATTGTCTAATTGTCCAAATTCGACCTTAATTCATTATTCTTTCCTTTTTCAAACCTTGGTTTTCGAGCGATTTCACCGTTGGAATATCTATTCGATGATACATGCAACGAATGTTTCGGAATTCACGTACGCTTTTTAATTTAAATTGATAACACTATCGGCTGACAATGAAGGAAAATATCGTGACGAAATCTGAACCTGAGAAATGTTCTTGTAGTTCCACTGTACGTGGGAAAACATAGAAGTATAGATATCTCAGAGTTTTTAACGCTAATACGTCGCGTCGTGGATTGGTGTGGTGTTTATGAATATGCCTTCCTCCGAGAAGAGACCTAGTGCTCTGAAAAACGTATCTTACTGATGTTGATGATCGCTAATATTAAGGAAATAAAACAAACAAAAAAGGAAGATGTTTTTAACTATTCCCCTTTTATCTATACATGTATCTATATAGGTATATTTATGTACCACTTCTTGAAGTGAAACATCTATAGGCGGAGGGTAAACCTGCTTGTTAGCGTGGCGACGCAAAACACGAACATTGCACTATTAACGAAATACTGAAAAATATGTGCAACCATATCTGTATAACATAAGATTCAAACTGTTTTGTAGGCCACTCATTCTACTAGTGTTACCCGGCACGCGCTGACAACCTAGCACCCTTTGATAAATGCCGCCAAACATACCGCGCCTACGCTTGGTTGAATTTTTGTATTTAATTAAAATTATTTTTTATGTTATATAATAAACCGTCATTATTTTATGGAACAAATTTGTAATACTTTATCTTTTCATTATGCCATAGCTGATTCCTATCGTTATCTGTTCTTCTATGCATATAATAACTTATACAAAACAATTTCGATTTTTCACACTTGCCAGGCGTCCCGTGACAGCTCATTTTTTTTTATACGAGTATTATATCATTGGATATCATTTTGTTACAGCTATGGGCGTCGTTCCATCGCCAATGGATTGTTATTTGGTTAACAGGAGCTTGAAGACTCTAGCTTTAAGAATGGAACAGCATAAGAAATCTTCGTTCATTATCGCTAATTGGTTACTCAAGCATCCCAAAGTTACAAACGTCCTGCATCCAGGTATTACACCCAATCCTTAATTTTTATTTTATCGAATTAAAAATAATGTGCAATTTCACATGATTTTTTTGTATTTTTAATTTTAGGTCTCCCGTCTCATCCTCAGCATGAAATCGCGAAGAAACAAACAAGTGGACATTCTGGAGTATTTAGTTTCACACACTCGGGTGGTTTAAAAGAGTCGAATAAATTTTTGAGTTCCTTAAAAATCTTCACTTTGGCTGAAAGTTTGGGTGGATACGAAAGTTTAGCTGAACTACCGTAAGTATTTGTCTACACATTATAATTTTTGTAGTTATTTTGTGTGTATTTAACAATAGTTTTATAACGTTATACCTTTTTTTTTTGTTACTCTGTTGTTTGGTATGTAAATGTCACGACTAATGTCTTTGTGAGCGATTACTTTTAGTAGTTACTGTTTAGTAAATGACATTTTTATGTGACGTTAAAATACTTTGGATGGCACTAGAGCAAAATATTTATACCTTACAAAAGGTATGTATATAGCTATCATTGCCAGAAACGTGTTTCTGAAGTCATTTTATAAACAAATTAATTACTGTAAGGACTGGAAACTTTACTACAATTACACCGTAATGTCTATGTCACTGTCGATAGAAGTTGAACAAACAGGGGGCCTACCCAAGCTGCTTATCGACAATCACTAACGCAAATAGAAAACGAAAAAATGTATGGAGATGACATATCTGAGTGCTATATCACGTGACGATAAGCAACTTGGGTAGGCCCCCAGGTTTCATAAATTTAAAATAATAGTGTTTGTCCTCGGCTTCACACGCGTTAAAGTAGAGTTGACCTATCCCTTGGAATCAATACCCTTTACTGAATGAAAGGTACCATATGTTCTGTTCTGTAATCCTGACTATGTGTATGCAAAATTTTGGGGTGTTTTTTTAAGTATCTAAAGCGTGGAAACGTAACAAACAAACTCATAATTGCCAATAGTACTAGGACGAGCGAGCCTAGTTCTTTCTAGTTCTAGACCTAATTCTTTAAAAAACATTTTTAAATTAAAATAAAGGTTGCCTTACAGAATTAACATTTTTTTACCAAAAAAAAAAAAAATACAAAAAGATATCTCTCTTGCTGTCACTTGGATTTGAACTGGGGTTAGACGGATTTATAAAGCAGCCGATTTCAATATGAGCTATTTTTTGTTTGATAGCGGTGCCGAAATTTACTTTTATATTCTAGCTATAATTTTTCATTGCCTGAAAACGCAGATAAAAGTTTTCTATGAATGAAATCTAGGTAGATCGATTTATCCGATTTTCGACGTTTCCGAGATCCTGAATATATAACAATATAAAAATATATAATAATTGCGCGTTTAAAGATACTAGATAGATTAAACATTGACACAATCAAAATTCTTTCAATTATATAAAACTTGTTTTAGCTGCGGTCTAGTCCTGGATAACGAAGCAAGGGAATACGAAGTTATGTCGTTTACTTTACCGTTGTTGTAATCAATGTGAGCCACGATTGTACCTCTCGCACTCTAGTTTTTTGTTGGGGTTAACCGAGACAAAAATAGATATCCGTTAAAATATATAACGTCATATGTCGACCGCGTTTCCCTTTCATTAATTAATTAATTAACGTCTTCCTTTTATTTCGAATAATTCAAATTCACAGGTCCATAATGACGCACGCCTCAGTACCCGCCTTGCAAAGAGCGGATCTTGGTATCACAGATTCTCTCATCAGACTTTCTGTAGGATTAGAAGACACCGACGATCTCATTGAAGATTTAAAACAAGCGTTTGACAAAGCTTTTTAGGCTTTTATTCATATTCCGTTCTTGGCTGGGTACCAGGACGAAACTAGCGTAAATATTTTTTATATGACTGCATCATAGTCAAAATTTACAATTTTTTATTTATGTAAAATATATTACGCGTTTATTTTTGATAGATGTCTTGAGAGATTTAAAGAGTTCCTCCTATATTAAGGTCGCGATGTTATAATTGTACGTCATTATTAAATTAATATTATTTAATGTTTAGATAAAAGAGCGTACTCATTTTATACATTCTATATTTATTATTCGTTGACAGATAAAATTATAGGCACAGATAAAAAATTACAATCCCGTCCGTCAAAGCTTAAATTAATGTTAACAGATAATATATCAGTTATAAGAGTAATTTAAGTTTTGTTAAAAAAATCCGGTTTCAATTTAAGTATAGAAAATATTATATAATATAAATATAGTATTAATGAGTAACCACAACATTACTATTGAATTATCCAATTTACATCGACTTGCTTAATATTCTGGTATACAAATACGCGCCGGACACAATGGGATCTAATATACAAATGTTTGAGGTTAAATAATGATTCTAATATCTGTACAAAAGGTTAAGTTTGTGCATTTGTTTAGATTTTTTTTGTATCAGTACAGTATTCCATTATCATTTGATATGTTATATAGCCCTACCTCATTTTGATTAATAAACAGACGATTTTATTTTTTTATAAATGACTATTTCCATTTTTACTGTGGTCGCCTTGTGTTGTCTATATACGAAGAATTCTCTATCATTATTCGCTGAATATCAACTATGTATTTTGTAATCTCATGAATTCAAATTGTAATATTTTTTTTTATTGACTTATATGTATAGTTGTAATTTTGAAAGTATTTAGTTACATATATTTTAAGTATTCTATATTTTCATTCTGTGACAAGCGGTAATAAATTGTGATCTGTTCCCTTAATGTGTATTATTTCTCCTGAAAATACCAACGCGCCTCAGCTCCGATTCGCACGTGTATTAGGATGCTATAAGTATATCTACTTGAGCTTTTGGCGGTATCTTAGAACGCCATATAGTGGTCTTTATATTTTATCCATAATCTTGTGTTATTTGACTTTTTATTATGTAAGGTTGGTGGTGCTTTACGTAATATAGTTTGGTTATTGTGCACAAGTGAAGTGGACCGGAAATAATACCACGGAGCATGGAATCTGACTTGCCACAAAAACCCCCAAGTAAGTTCTAACAAGATGCCACCGTCTTGTTAGTTCATTGAAATTATATCAACAAACTTGTAATATGGTTACTCACTTGACAATGGCAGTAATAGTCTACTAAATAGAAGACTGGTTGCCAAAAATAAAATAGAAGAAGAAGAAGTATACCTACTTATTGTGTGACGTCATAAGCGATTTGGCACTTTGACATTTCATTAAAATCAAATAAGGTTCGTAGCACTCACAAAAACTTTTTTAATGTTGCGTGTAAATTTATATCTAGAAATAATGTACTTTAAGACATCGAATAAAATTTTAAATATCATACTGGCAATTTTAGTCTAACCAGATCCCCGAATTAACTTATATATTTAATTGGACACGGAATAATACCATATTTGTAGCCATATACGCATACCCCTTAAAGTTCAATTCACATATAGACAGAGTGCGAAACAAAGCCGCTATGGTCTTGGGTCGCCTCCATCCGTTGCTTTGGCATAAGAGTAAGATGTCCCTCAGACACAAGCTCACTTTGTATAAGACGTGTATCCGTCCCGTGATGACATATAGCTGCCCCGTTTTTGCGCATATGTCCAAAGATAACTTTCATAAGCTGCAGGTTCTCCAAAATCGTGTTTTACGTAAAGTGACCGGTGCTCCGTGGTACATTCGGAGAGTCGATCTCCTCTATGGATCCCTTCTATCTGGGCGTACGTAAAATCACTTACGATTAGTTATTTTGAAAAAGCCGCGAATCATTCCAATCCGTTAGTGGTATCCGCCGCAAACTATGAACCCGTACCTAACGCTGCGCGTTATAAAAGACGTCCGCGATACATTTTTACCGACCCTGCTGATTTAATCACGTCAGCGAACGATCAGTACCAGCCTGTCCCTCGAAACAGAGCGTGCTCACGCCCACGCCCGCGTAACCACAGATCACGTCGCCGTGGTCTGGGGGTTAATTTCGCTCCCGCACACCTGATTAGGCCTCCCACGGCAGCGGCTCAAGCCTAGGTTCGATCCCTCGGTAGGGAGCCCTTGAGTGCGTAGCTTGCGCGATACGGTGACACACAAATATACATCATTGCTACAACACTACACGATCACCCCCACACACGTGCACGCCTACACGCTTACACATGAAAGTGGAAGGGTTTACTTTTTTCCCTTATCGAACTGAAAAACTCTCAATTTTCCGATAATAAATATATGGACGAGTTGTTGAGGCGTGTATGCTTGGTACACATATACGTTTCAACAACTCATACACATATGAATAGGTAGCTAGGTTAGCTGAGATAGGTCGCGATTTTGCATGCAACAGGCAACAGCCAAGCCGAGGTGTGCCGTGCACCCTTGAGCTGGTTGCCATAATGAAATCGGCTGAGTGCCTTAAGCGCTCGCCTTAGTAGTCCGGTGAAGCTGTTAAGACCTTGCTGGGTCAATAGCGCGTAGAAATTCCGAAAAAAAAAAAAAAAAAAAACGCAGGTAACCCAATACGATTATACTAGTAGTTTGATGTTCATGCATATAATGATGTATATAATGTAAATGCAGGTGACCTATTGTTATAATTGTTTTTCTACTTTTTACAAATATAATTTGCGTATATTATACATACATACATGCCGGAAGATAATATGCAAATTAATATGAAAAGAAAAACATACAAATAGACTATCTAAAATCGACTTTATATACGAATATTTATTATTATTAGTGACTCGTAAAAATGCATACGATTGACTTTATTTATTAGGTCTAGGCCGTTTTTATCAACCGTAACAACATAAGCCTAAGCCTGGAATTAGAGTAATAAAATTCATACAATATCTACGCTCATTATAAGTTATAAATTATAGTGGTTTCATAACAGGGCGCTTATCTTTATGAAATATAAATATTATGAATTCACCACATAGGTATGACTCTATCATAAAAGTTAATATTAAGGACGCGCTCTCAAAAAAGGTCCATTTTCACTGTTTTTCGGCAAGAATTACAACAAAACTACTCAACTTTGGTAAACATAATGACTAACTACAGACACATTGAACCTTTAACAATGTTGTACGGATGATTGTTTTTTTTAAACTAATGAGTTTTCATTTAAAATAATCAATTCTCCGTAGCCTCCTCGCGCAAATCAGCCTGATTTTCGGTATCAAATTCTCAGTAATTTTACGGTTTCCTTAATTTAAAAAATACCTAATTATGCTACATATAATCAAGTTTAAAATTACATGAAATAAAATCCAAGTTATGTATACTACATCTGAGAAAAAAATTATTTAGTTGTGAACAAAATTTCACCATTTTACGTTAATTATGTAGACTTTAACTCCTATGGAATAAGGTTCAATTTATTTCTTTATTTAGATTCGATTGGCACAAAAGTATGAAAGAAGGATTCACATCGTGTTTAGACTAGGACTGTTGATATTTTTAAAAATATCGGATTTTCGATATATCGATATTTATGAAAATATCAGTATCGGACCTCGATATATTGGAAAAAAATATCGATATTTCGATATATCGGCTATGTTAAAAAAATGTAATGCAGCTTAACATTGATTTACAGTTTTTAATCCAGTATATTTGTACAGTTTATCCCATATATGTTTTAAAATATAACAGTACAGTTCTAAGAGCCACAAACGTCATTCAATCATATTGATAATCGTCATCATTATTGTTTTATCTAAATAAGATAATTATGTGTACCAATATTTTTAGTCCATCAGTTACCAAGTTTTTTAAATAGTGGTAGTCTACTAGTTTCACTAGTAGAATAACATTTCGATGTCTGCGGGTTCGAACCCCGGTGTGTAATTATGAATTTTACAAAATTCGCGTACACTTCCTAATTTAAATTAGTAACAGTATCGTCTGACGGTCAAGGAAAACCCCGTGAGAAAACCTGAGCTTGAGAAATGTTCTGGTAGTATTATTATATGTGAGAAAACGTACAATTGTGGTTTTCTCAGAGTTTGAAATTGCCAATACGCCGTGGGCTAGTGTGGTGATTATGTCCATACCTTCTTTCAGGAAAAGGTCTGTGGCCCTGCAGTGGCTCTCTTACAGGCTGATGGTAATGAATATTTTTCAGCAAGAGATTTTTAAAATACTATTTACTTCATATGTTCAGCTGTTTCACTAGGTACTACGAGCCTGCTTAATATACATTGATTAAAAACGTGGCAGTGTAAACAATAACGGAAGGAATAGGATAAATGCAGGATGCACTAAATGGAGAAAGATGTTCAGGTTATGCGATCCACGAATGCCCTTGAAACTCACGGGGAAGGCGTATAAGATTGTTATAAGACAGTCATACTGCATGCATCTGAGTGCTAGGTTACAAAAGAAACGGATGAGAAAAAACTGTACGCGGTATAGCTGCGATTGTTAAGATGTATGGTGTAACTAGAAGTGATAGAATAAAAACGTATCAGATAAAGATTGAAAACATCACCAGTGACAGACAAGTTGAGAAATAATAGGTTAGCATGATACAGGCATGTCATAAAGAGAGATGAAAGACTTATAACTAGAATAGTTTTAAAGTATGGATAAAGTATGTAAAAATAACACATGTAATAGGTGTGAATTCTGAGATTATATCTGACTGAGGAGACTGGAAAAGAAAAACATAATATATCGAGTCAACCTAGGTGGAATAAGGCTAAGAAAATGATTATGAATAAAAAAATATCGACCGCCGATATCCAAATTGTAATATCAAAATATCGATATATCGCCCAAAAAATATTACTAAAAAATATCGATATTTTAAGATAAAAACATCGATATTTTAAGATAAAAACATCGATATTTTAAGA
>JACEII010000005.1:9037642-9113062 GCA_014332785.1 Antheraea mylitta | reverse complement strand
AGATAAAAACATCGATATTTTAAGATAAAAACATCGATATTTTAAGAGAAAAATATCGATATTTTAAGATAAAAATTTCGGTATATCGATATTTTATCAACAGTCCTAGTTTAAACCGCGCTCTGGCGCCATACAGTAAGGACGTGTACGTCGTTTTGTACTCGATTTGAAAAAAATAAATCGCATATACATTTCACAAAACGTTTTGATCATTTCGAAATATTTTACTAACCAACTTTTTATAGTGGTTTATACTTCTAGTAGTAAGAGACACTGTAATTAGGTTGAAACAAAAATTCTAAATGTAGTATTTATTACGTTAGTTCTTTTTATATTTTATGTTTTGAGGTACTGTGATGAAACTTCTTGACGGGTAGAAATACATGTCGTCTTTGTAGTCCTCTTGTTAGTAGTGACGAGAGCTTACCACAGGACTTAACAAAGTGAGCTGATGGTGGTCTCCAGAAATTGTTATCGAACTCCTTAACGGGTAGACATAGATATGTCGTCCTTTAATCCTTTTGTTAGTAGTGACGACAGCTTACCACAGGACTGAATAAAATGATCTGATGACGACCCACTTCAAAAACTGTTACGGAAGTCATTGATGGATAGAGACAAATATGTCTTGTTTGTACTCCTTTCGCTAGGTAATAACAAAATGGCCTCATAATGGATTCTTAGAAACGTGTAAGGAGATATTTCCTGGGTAGAAATATATATGTTTTTTTTTTTCGAAAGACTACGCTATTGACCCAGCAGGTCTTAACAGCTTCACCGGACTACTAAGGCGAGCGCTTAAGGCACTCAGCCGATTTTATTTTGGCAACCAGCTCAAGGGACCGCTTGTATAATGGGTTGTGTTCCGAGGAATTGTTTAACATCATGCCTGTAGCTACTTTCTACCATCGTACCGCTCGTAATCGGCAGGGAATTCATCCTCACACATTGAAACCGAAATGGTCTCGGACGGTCCGGTTCCAGAGAGGTTTCCTTCCACGAACGACCCGACTGTGGAATGAGCTTCCTGCTGAAGAGTTTCCTGGGGAATACAGTATGGAGTACTTTAAGGGGAAAATTAATAGGTTATTTAAGGGTCAGCAACGCGCACGTGACACTTCTGATGTTACAAGCGTCCATAGGCTGCGGTGACCGCTTTACCCCAGGCGGTCCGCATGTTTGTTTGCTACCGACGTAGTATAAAAAAAAATAAAAATAGAACCTTCATTTTTTTATTTGTATTTGTTACGTTCTTTCTTAACGTAAACAGGACTACTGCAAATGGAAAAGGTTGTTAGTATATAGCGTAGAAGGTCATTCTTTTTCACGGGCCTCGGCGGGGGCCACTACCTGGGGCTCACATAATGGTGGAGGGCGCCCGGATCAGGGTGGGAGCCCAAATGAAGTATTTGGGCCTCACCCTTGACGGGCGGCGGCGGCACTCGGTCGGCTGCTCCCCAATGTTGCAGGGCCTGGTGCTGCCGACTTTTCATGGGAGTCGTGCGGGCGACGGCCGCCTACGGGGCACCGGTCTGGGCAGACGCCCTCGGTGCCGCCAACGTGCGTGCACAGCGTACGGTGGCACTGAGGGCAATCCGGGCGTACCGGACGGTGTCCTCGGCGGCGGCCTTCATGCTCGCCGGCTCCCTTCCCTGGGAACTGGAAGCTGAGGTTCTCGCTACCGTGTACGAATTCACGACGTCGAGAAAGCGTAGTGAGGAGCTTCCGGCTCCCAGAGGGATAGAGGCCAAAAGGCGAGAGTATAGGGATGGGGCGCTAGTAAGGTGGATGCAGGACCTGGCGGACGCGCGCTATGGAACGTACACTATTGACGCCGTCCGCCCGGTCCTGCGGGAGTGGATTAACCGGGAGTGCGGCTCCCTGACGTTCAGGCTGGTGCAGGTACTGACCGGACACGGTTGTTTCGGATGGTACCTGCACCGGATCGCTCGTAGGGAGCCAAGCGCCGCCTGTCACAAGTGCGACGCTGATGTAGACACCGCGCAGCACACTCTCTCCGAGTGTGTTGCGTGGGAGAGAGAGTGGTGCACTCTGGTGGCGCTGGTGGGAGGGAATTTGTCGCTGGCGGCGTGGTTTCGGCCATGCTCGGCAGCGAACAGGCGTGGCGAGCAGTGGCCTCCTTTTCCGAGGAGGTCATCTCGCAAAAGAAGACGATGGAGAGGGCCCCCGAGGTAGACCCTCTAAGTAGCCCTCTCCGCCAACGAAGGAGGCGGCGCTTTGCCCAACTTCTGCCGCACCGTAGCCGGACCTGAGGGGATGCAGCTGGGGGACTCATCTCTTCATTGCACAGGTCCGGCGGATGAGGGGAGGCAGCTGGTGTGTACCCAGTCCGCCTCTCTATAGGAAGGAGCCCGGCGGTCATTTTCCGCCAGGCGGACCGTTGGAGCGGCTCTACAAGGTTGATTAGCTAGAACGATCCCTTGCCGCCCCAAAAACACGGTCTGTCGGTACACCGTGGGGTTTTAGTCCGTGAGAGTCGGACATCACCCACCCTCTCCCCCGGGAGGGCGGGTATCCATAATGGATTTTCCCACGTTAAAAAAAAAGGTAATACTTTTAGGAATCCTTTAACTTTCAACAAAAGTCTCATTAAAAGTCGTTGAGCGATTCCGAAGATTGGCCCAGATATACAACAAACACATTAAAACTAATTATGTACAGCTAATTGATTCCCAGCTACTTCGTTAGGAATCAAAGACTCTAGTAAAGAGTCAATCGATCCCAAAAAATAAGTAGTCTAGAACCATCCATGAAAAATTACGCAATGAATATGACTATGACAATTAATAGTCCTATGCCGAAATGTCCAGAAGCTTCGACATATGTGAGCCTCAAAGATACGTAGAGATTGGATTTCTTGTTTTTTATAAGAATTGCTATTAATAAGTGCTTGTAACCAAAAAGTTCTAAATTAAAATATTCTGGTTATCTCATTAAAATTGATGTCCCTCGTGTAAACTGTAAACAATGAAAAGTTTTATTACAATACCGTTGAAAAGAAATTCACAGAACGTGACATGACGCATGAGGTAAAATTGGTGACAAAGTGTGTACAATGTAAGAGGTGATTCGGAAGTAATGGCTAAATATATGTTTCATATCGGTCGTGGTCAGACACCTCTATTCATTTTATGGAACGCAGAAACGTGTTCGATTTTAGAGGCGACAATAATTACAAAGTATTATTAACAGATAAGCATAAGAGGAAGAATTTAATACACGAATACATAGTTTCATGAATTAGTATTTATTATGGTTGTTACTTTATGCTTCAGTTTAACCTCAATTACAACCGATTTTAAAAGGAGGAATGGCTATAATTCTTAAACGAGCATGATATAAAAATTTCTTTGGATGCTTCTTACTGTTGAATTATACGGTGATTTCCACGACTCTTGACGTAGGTTTATTACTCAGAGGCACGTGTCCTCAACACGGCTGATGCGACAGTAGGTACATCGCTGCGTTAAAGCTTAAAGACTTTTTTTAAATATCATATAGGAAGCAAAATGATCGCCACCGTCCATAGACACCAGCAACACCAAAGGAGTTGCAAGTGCGTTGTCAGCCTGTGTTTCGAGGGATGCGGGAATGGAGAGGGGAGGGGAAAGGAGAGAAGAAGTGAGGGAAAGGGGAGGTGGGCCTCCGGCACTCTCACTAACCAAACGAAACGCAATAATACAACCACTGTTACTTCACGTTGGTTTTTTGTGAGAGGGTGGTACTACCCCGGACGAGCCGACCTATTCATGCTGAAACCAGTTATAGCTTCAACGTGGCTCTACCATCTACAACACGTGTTTACGTACTATATGGTAAACACAGAAAGTTGGCTCTCAAATAGACTAAAGTTATTCATAGACCAATCCAGAAGCACAAGAGAAAAATTACACAGACTTTTTCTCATAGGCCCTCCTTTACTCTGTTCAATTAACCTCCTTTCATTTTGTTTTCGATCTGACTACGCTAGTGACGTAGCAAGGTCTTAACAGCTTTACAGAAGCACGGACCTCCTTTCAGTTACGTCGACCTTGAACCTGGACCGCGAATATAAAACTAAATTAGATTAGCTAATTTATTAGTATTCGTTTCTCATTTTAGCAAATGAAAGTTATATTTGTATGTTGATATACTCGTATCTCTAAATAAAGAGGCATTCTAAACTTTAGACAAGCAGTATTATGATTTTTTTTTTTTTTTTCGAACTGACTACGCTATTGACCTGGCAAGGTCTTTACAGCTTCACCGGACTACTAAGGCGAGCGCTTAAGGCACTCAGCCGATTTTATTTTTGGTAACTAGCTCAAGGGTGCACGGCACACCTCGGCTTGGCCGTTACCTTGAAAAACCCGATCTGACCTAGCTAAACTATGCTAAGCTATACATGTATCCATTCTTGGATCATGCAATTAAAATTGCATGATACAAGAACACAACATGTAATTCGAAAGGAGGTAAACTAAATCTACTCGATTCAGTTCGATAAGGGAAAAAATCTTTCAACAAAATAACCCTTCCACAAGTGTGTGGGGTGCGTGTCTGAGTAACTATGTATGTGTAAAATCGATGTGGGTGAGTACTGTATCACGAGACAATATCTTTGCGACTATCCGGATAGTCACGGACAAAAATACTGCCAGGATTACGGGAACAAACAGTGTGCGGGTGAGAAAACGAGAGCTCTCTGCCTGTGACGCACGAGACAGAGATTCGCGATGTGGCCGGCCACAGAAAATTTAAAGAGAGATCGAATTTACAGTTTAACGAACGACGCCGGCGTCGGGATCTAAAAATAGACAAGTGATATTATTATTTGACGATTTTAGGGGAAGAGAGACGTAAACATACGAGTTTACTCTTTCTTATATTGAAAATTATTATTTTTTCGCGACGGCGGCACGGGCCAACCGCTGTATCGTTGCCGCAATGGCGGGAAACTTCGCGATCGCGCGAATGGGGCCCTGTTTGGGATCGTTCGCGACCTCATCGTAGGCTGAGATCTCGGAGATCTCGTGGAAAACTAACAACTGTGCGGACCAGTCCATGCCGGAGAGAGAGACAGCGGGGTCAGCCTGAGAGGGCTTCGCCACCTGGAGTCTGGGATCGACTCGTGCTGCGATCTGCGGCGACAACGGGGCCTGAGGGGCCCGCGCGGGGAGAGGGGCTGCGTTAGGCGCAGGAGCGGACGCTGCCGGCGCGCGTGACGTGCGCGGCAGACTCGGAAATGCCTGTCGAGAGTCGAGAGGCGGGGGGTGGGGGCGGGTAGACGCCGCAGGCGCCCTGGAGGGCGAAACCTGCCTCGCGTATCGGGGCTGTCTTCAGCGCGGGGCGCGGGGACAACCGCGATAATTCGCGGTGTGTCCCACGCCGCGGCACAAGACGCAACTCGGAGGATCGAGCGAGTCTTTAGTGCGCGAGCACTTCGAAGTGGAGTGCTCGCCTAGGCACTTAACGCACCTGGGTTTCAGGTAGCAATTAAGTGCGGAGTGTCCGTATTCCTGGCAGTTGTGACACTGCGAGTGTACGGACGTCTTACGCGGCTCAACGGTGACGCCGGAGAGGCCGCAGAGGGTCAAGAGGTTGAAGATTTTCTTGCCCTCGACATTGCGCTCGAGAATAACGAGCACCATGTCGTAGGGCGTGCGATTACGCGCAGATCGCATACGGTGGACTTCTCGGACCGGGAACTTCTGTTCCCTGAGGTCTTCGTGGATATCATCCACGAGAATCTGGGCTGGGACTCTGCGTATTACTACGCGTAACATGCGCTCTTCTTCGAGCGCATATGTGAAGTACGCGATTTTCTTAGCGCGCAGAAGGCGCGTAAGATCGCGATGGGCGTCGGAGGAGTTCACCTTTACCTGAATACCCGTTCGGGTACTCGTGGCAGAGGCTATCGGGATCTCGGCCTCCTTCAGGAGGTCGGAGATATCGAGCCAGGACGCCTTGTCCTGGATCGTGACGGGTGGAGGGGGACGGGGCTTCTTGCTCGAAGCTGCGGGACTCGCAGCTTTCGAGGGAGCCGGAACGGAGGGCGTAGGTGACGTCTTTGGCACTTTCGTGCCACGGACGTTCGAGATTTTCGAGGGCAGAGGGCCCTCGGAGTCTGAGGCAGAGTTGGTGAAGCCGTCGTTCCCGGCAGGGGGGTCTTGCTCCATGTCGGAGCCTTCCTCATCCGAGGAACGATAAGAGGTCGGGGCAGGGAGGGTACTCCCGGAGGACTAAAGGTCCTCCTTCAGGAGTGCCGCGAAAGAATTCCCCTCGAGGTTTTCTTCCGTGACGGCGACGAGCGTGGGCACTGGACCGCCCCTGAAGTAGTCCTCCATCTGAGTACAAAACCGGTCATACTCAGTGATGACGTCGGGACAAAATTTGGAGATGAACTTCCGAAACCGCGCAGACTCGCGCTGTTCGGAAGTGAGGTGGGCCATATCGGGGTCTGAGGAGGAGTGCGGGGCGGGGGAAGACATGTAAAACCTCCCTGCCAGAGGGACAGGGGGGCGCGCTTTTTTGAATTTAACGGACTCCGGAGTCCGGGCCAAAAGGAAACTGTGGGCGAAGTGCAATGCCTCACAGGGGACCTACAGTGCCTAGGGGGAGGCCCTAACACTTCTTTCTTCGGCTGCAGACGACACGGAGCTCGAACCACGAAGCGCTGGACTCCCTGGAACGCGAACCGGCGACACGCAGCACACGGAGAACACGCAGGACGTACTGAAAAGTGCGATTATAATTGCACCGAAAAGTGCAGTTTGCTGCGTTCTGAAAAGAACGCCTTACGATTGATTCCTTTGAACGTCTCAAAGAAACGTGAAAGTAACGAGCGTACCGAAATACCGAACAATTTTCGACGTGAAAGCACGACCGCGTAACCGCGTCGCGAACACTTACGAAAGATCGAAAACGTAACACGAATAAAAAATTCACGTCGAAAAAACGATAAGAACGCACGCGTCCGAACCCCACGGAAGCGAGAATCGGACCCAGTATTATGACGACTTCTTTTACTCTTTATTGCTCATTGTCATTTTTTTTAACACACTACATACACTATAAGTCTGAAGGACCTTTACAGCTACACCGGGCTTTTTTGGACGAGCCATGTTGTTATGCATTGTGGAAATATTTATAATGTCCTTAAGAAGGTAATCCGAAAACTAATGTTATATTTCAAAACTAAATTAATCTGTGATAACACCATTTTTTTCCCAACGCGCAATGTCTGGCTTTTTTCACCAATACTTCTTATTAATAATAAAAAATCTTGTTCGCGCTCGTGGCCTTGGTGGGGTCCCTCGCAAGGCGAAATTTGCGGTATGTCATTTACACCACTGCTCAATTCGACATTGCTATCAAAATACACGAACATAAATGCTTAAATTATTCAACTAGAAGTTGTTAAAGCGATGATGACTCAGTGTTAGTATGTTTGAATATCATGTTATTTCATTATGTTCGATCCTACAATAAACTGGAACTTTCGGCGAAGGGCAAGATCGTGATGACACCATATTACAGTGAGAAGGCATTTTCGAATATATACTTAACTAGTCACGATGCGTAAGTTTAAAATATGTGTTCCGATAACAGCAGTCCTACGTCACCTCAACAATTAAGAGCAAACATGGGAGTCTTTTTTTTTTCAGTCTTACGTATTCCTTCTATTTTGTCCATAAATAATGTAGTTCCATTATAAATATTTTATACGGCGTAATAATAAAATATATATATATGGGCATGACTGAAATATACGCGTATATATACGTATATACACTTAAGCTTATTGTTTTATTTACGAATTTGTAACTATACTTTTGAAATTCTTAGAACAGATTTCAACTTAAGTTTTCTTGGTTATTCATTAATATTTGTTTTAATATTATTATTTTATATGTTAAATATGACCTTGAGTGTCATATCCTAAAATACTGCGAGTGTCTAACCTTTCACCTGGTATAGGTCTAATCAGTTCATATCTCTTACGCTTTATTTGATACCCTATCCTTTGAAGAAGACCACGTTTCCTCTATAAGAAAATTTTCTCTTAAAACCAAACGTAACTATAGTACGGCTTTATAGCAATATTTTCATACTTTAAGACCTTTTTCAGTTCAAGATTCTATTCAGTTAAGAGCCGGCAACGTTAAAAGAACAAGAATTTTAGAATACCTGATTCTTTAATACATCAATAAATTTTTTTTTTATATCATAAGAGGCAAACGAACAGGTGGGTCACGTGATGTTTAGTTACCACCACCGTCTATAGAAACTAGCAACACCAGGGGATTTGTAAGTGCGTTTCCAACCTGTATGTGGGAGAGTGTAAGGGAACCTCCGGCACTCTCACTGACCGAAAGAAACATTACAATGCAAGCACTGTTATTTTACGTCGGTTTTCTGTAAGTATTCTGGCAGTATTAGCCCGAACGAGCCGACCCATTCATGCTGAAACCAGTAATAGCTTCAGCGTGGCTCTACCACGTACAGAAATTATCAATATATCAATAGACAGAATTTAGAACACTTGGTAGCGGGTTAACGTTGTATTTTTAATAGGCATTTTGATTTATGATTAATCAATAATAAGTTTAGGAACATTTATTTCAGTAACTTTTAAACGCAATTAAACATTCAGACACATTTTTTATAAACAATCATATATATACCCGCTGATATATTTTATAAATAAAAAAAAGAATGTGGTGTCGTGGGACACCAGGTAGGAACGAAGTTCTTTCGGCTAATGTAGAATCGACACTATTTGGAAAAAAAAAATCGTGCTCAATTTTATGTAATCGTAATTCAAATTATCAATTAAAATAACAAAATATGTCTCTTTATTTTTGTTTGACAACATAAAATTACATAGAAATAGAAATAATTACAAAAAAGGAGAAAGAGAAAGATATTATACACTACTCGCTTATGTATACGACTGTCGCGCCTGCGCACGTCATATTTAACTGTTTTATTCCATGCAATTTTCGTTACAGTTTTACTATCACATTTTTTTCAGTTCGGTCGCGCAGCAAAATCTCTATCTCCTCCAAGCCTGCCGTAAGGAACTTCGTTCCAATAATAAATTTCAAATCAATTTTTTTTTTTCATAGCAAAGAACCAATTTCATTTTATTAAACATTATTGACCACCATATACAACGATAAACGTAAACGTATGATTTGGGATTGACGCCATCTCAAATATATGCGTCGTCGACCATCAGGCTATACAAAGCCGAAATACCTTGGGCCGGCGAGGTGAAATATCTTGGTGTTACTTTAGATAAACACTTAAATTTCGATTCACACACAGAAAGAGTGCGAAACAAAGCCGTATGGTCTTAGGTCGTTTCTATCATTTGCTTTGTCATAAGAGTAAAATATCCCCCAGACAAACTCACTTTATACAAAACTTGCATCCATCCGATTATGACGTACAGTTGTTCGGTCTTTGCACATGCGCAAAATCGTATCCAAAAGTTGCAGGTTCTCCAGAACTGAGCCCTCCGTAAAATCACCGGTGCCCCATGGTACGTCCGGAATAAGGATCTCCACAGGACCTGGAGATGCTTTCTGTCTGAGCGTATATAAAATCACTTACAGGTAGTTATTTCGAAAAAGCCGCGAATCATCCGAGCCCGTTAGTGGTATCCGCCGCGAACGATGAACCCGTACGCAATGCTGCGCAGTATAGAAGACGACCGCGACACATTTTTACCGACCCTCCTGATTCAATCACGTCAGCGAACGATCAGTACCAGCCTGTCTCTTCAAACAGAGCGTGTTCTCACCCACGCCCGTTTACCGCAGATCACGCCGCCGTGGTCTGGGATTAAATTTCGCTCCCGTACACCAAATTAGGCCCTTCTCGGCAACGGCTCAAGCCTAGATCTGTTCCCTGGGCGTGGAGCCCTTGAGTACGCTGCTCACGCGATACAGTGATACAAGAGTTCTACTCTTATTTTTCGTTATCCTATCCTACATAGTTTAGAGGATTTTTTCCTACACAAAATACATATAGAAGTTGTTGAGGCACGCATGCTTGGTACACATGCATGTTTCAATAACTTATATACGTATATAAGTTACCGGACTACTAAGACGAGCGCTTAAGGCACTCAGCCGATTTTATTTAGGCAAACAGTTCAAGGGTACACTGCACACCTCTGCTTGGCTTTTGCCTGTTGCATGCAAAATCGCGACCTATCTTAACTAATCTAGCTAACTATTCATACATGTATGAGTTGTTGAAACGTATATGTATACCAAGCATACACGCCTCAACAACTCCTGCATATATTTATTATCGGAAAATTGAGAGTTTTTTAGTTCGATAAGGAAAAAAGTAAACCCTTCCACTTTCATGTGTAACATGTTTCATTCATCATCATTCAGTGTTTCATGTGTTTCACGTGTGTGGGGGTGGTCGTGTAGTGTTGTAGCAGTTATGTATATTTGTGTGTCACCGTATCGCGCAAGCAACGCACTCAAGGGATCCTTACCGAGGGATTGAACCTGATGTATAAAACTGGCTTGGTTTGAAGGTGATAGGTACTATGTTGTGAGTGGTACAGAGATTATTTATAAAAATATATTGGAATATATAATAATACGTTTTTGAAACAGTTTATAACTCTTAGACAATAGTTTCAAGCAAGTGACATTTGACGTTTTCGGCGGAATGTTTGACGCTTCGATACGGTGTTCATATATTTTTCTTTACTACAATGGAGTATAAAAAGGTTTTAATACAAGTCGAAGATAGTTATGATAAAGTAAGTGGTAGAGATGTTTATTCAGTTTTATGTAGGTTAGTTTTTATTTTAATTGATCTTGGTAGATGACGCTACGAATGGGTACTAGGTTTATTTAAAAAATGAATACATGTAATCTGGGTATATGTTTAAGTGAATCCGTGGATAGTTTGGATTCACAATTGGAAACGGTAGTTGTGGCTGCAATCGGGTATCAGTTTTATTTGCGGGGTGGTAGGGCTTTACAGCCTGACTGGGTCACAACCACCATGTACATGACGAAAAAATCCGTAATAGTGATTCGCTTCTGCGCGTCGCGCTTCGGGATCAGCCTGTGCATATCCAGCTTTTTGTAGGCCGGCATGATAGTGGCGACCAGCGATGGATAGTGCGTCACTCGGTGGTCGCTGTTGTTTTTGGATTGTACTGTGCTTACCTTCAGGCATAGTGCAGGCATTTTGCCGTGCTACGATAAAAAAAAGAAACAATTTTTTCGCGTGATAACCAATTTGGTGCAAACGAAGTTGCACGGGTCAGCTAGTGTTATATAAACTTAATCAGTAGGCTCAATTTTCGTAATAATTGGCTTGTGGTAACTGAAGTAGGAAACATATGTTTGGGATTCTATTTTATTTAAATTATTATTTATTATTTACAAAAAACCTGTATACACTCAACGAAAATAATCGTCGCGACACCACACTGTTCAATGCGAAATAGAAATGAAAATATCTGGCTTGCTTTCTATAATAGAGAGAGAGAGAGAGAGACAGACAGAGAAACATGCGACGCCGCACAGCTTACAATAGCTTACTATAGCAAAATGTGTCGTTACAACTTTTCGTAAGAATTTTTTCCGTCTAGCCCCCGTTCACAACGCGCGATAAGGAACTTCGTTCCAAAAACCCATATTCTTGGTATGAATACAACGCTTACACTTTCATTTAGAATATTCATTTCTAGTCTGTATTTTTCTATCATCAGGTGAAACGCACGCTCGTAATTCAAAAAAAAGAGATAAACTCGTTCACACGTTTATCTTACCGTGAAGTTTATTTACTCTACGTACGTAATAATTAACATTTACATATTTACACGATTCATAGTTGGTCTGGGGGTAAATTTCGCTCCCGCACACGAGTTGCAATCCGTCAGCCGCGCTGAACGCACGCATTTGCGCGCTAGATGGTTATTTCGACAACGCAGTACTGTCGAGTGAGTCATCACTCGACACTATTGTATTTTGGAACTACGAGCTTGATTACTTCCAAGAAACGCACCTGTGTGTCTACCTTGTTCTATTGCTCTTTTGAAATTCGATTAGTTCCGTGAAGTAAGTAGTGTAAATCTTTCTTTATAGTTTTGTGCTTCTTTTAGTCCGGACTCCGGAGTCCATTAAATTCAAAAGACACGCCCCCCTGCCCCTCTGGCAGTGAGGTTTTTAATGTCTTCCCCTGCCCCGCTCCCCTCCTCAGGCCCGGGTATGGCCTCTCATAGTGAGATTCGGCTTTTAGAAGTTGAACTCGTTAGATTTCGTAGCTTCATCGGAAGCAACTGTCCCTCCCTAATAGAGCACTATGGCGCGTTTACGAAGAAGTATCGCGCAGAGCACTCTTTCGCGATGCCCGCTCCCTCAGTCCTAGTTAGTATCGAGGAATCAAACGACTTCGAGCTGACGAATCGTTACTCCTCTAGTGAAGAGTCGTCTGGCTCTGACTCCGACATGGAGCAGGATCCCCCCGCTGACGACGGCTTCACCGAAGTCACGCGACGTCGAAAACCCTGCAATAAGCACCAAAATCCCTCCTCATCCGAGAATGAAGGCGCTAAGCCTTCTAAACTCGCAAACGTCGACGGCGCGAAAGTGCCAACGGCGACTCCCGCATCCTCTAGACCAGTCTCGCCCAAAGCTGCGACTCCCGCAGTCACGGGTAAGAAGCCCCGCCCTCTACCTCCTGTCACGATCCAGGACAGAGTCCCTTCAGAAATCCCAGTCGATGACATATACGAAGACCTCAGGGAACAGAAGTTTTCTGTCAAAGAGGTGCACCGTATGCGCTCCCCGCGCACTAGAATGCCCTACGATATGGTGTTGGTCATTCTCGACCGCACCATGGAGGGTAAGAAAATATTTAATCTCTCGACCCTCTGTGGCCTCTTGGGCGTCACCGTAGAGCCGCCGCGCAAAACGTCCGTACCCTCGCAGTGTCACAACTGCCAGGTGTACAGACACTCCGCACTTAATTGTTACCTGAAACCCAGGTGCGTTAAGTGTCTCGGCGACCACTCCACTAAGGAGTGTCCGCGCACGATAGACACGCCCGATCCTCCGAGTTGTGTCTTATGCCGCGGCGTGGGCCATACCGCGAATTATCGCGGGTGTCCCTGCGCCCCTCGTACAAAACAGCCCCGTTACGCTAGGCAGGTCTCAACGTCTAAGGCGCCTGCGGCGTCAACCCGTCCCCGACCTCCACCTCTCAACTCTAGAGAGGCCTTCCCTAACTTGCCGAGCACATCTCGTGCACCGGTAGCGCCCGCACCCGCGCCTGGCGCACCCATCCGCCCCACACGGGCCCCTCAGACCCCGTGGGCTCCCAAGATCGCGCCCCAGCCTGCTCCTCGTCCTCAGGCGGCTAAGCCTTCACAGGCCGACCCCGCCCTCTCCTTCAAATTATCTGATATGGACTGGTCAGCCCAGCTCTTAGTCTTCCACGAGATCTCGGAGATCTCCGCGCCATTCGTTTAATCTGTAAATTCGATCTTTTCAATTCACGTGGCCGGCCACGTCGCGGACCCTTCCCTCGTGCGCCACGAGCATCTTCGGCAGCATCTTTGCTCGAGACTACCCGGGTGATCACAAAGATGTTGCTATCGCGATACAGTACACACCACACCGATTATACACACACACAGATATTCAGACATGCACCTTTACACAAACTGGCGGAAGGGTTTACGTTTTTTTCCTTATTCGAACTGAATCGAGTAGTTTAGTTTGTTTCTTTCCGATTCACATGTTGTGTTTTTGAATCATGCAATTGTTGCAATGATTCAAAAATGAATACATGTATAGCTTAGCATAGTTTAGCTAGGTCAGATCGGGTTATTTCCGGTAACAGCCCAAGCCGAGGTGTGCCGTGCACCCTTGGGCATGTTACTTAAACAAAATCGGCTGAGTGCCTTAAGCGCTCGCCTTAGTAGTCCGGTGAAGCTGTGAAGGCCTAGTAAGGTCAATAGCGTAGTCAGTTCGGGAAAAAAAAGCTTCCGCACACCAGATTAGGCCCCCCTCAGCAGCGACTCAAGCCTAGGTTCGTTCCCTCGATGTGGAGCCCTTGAGTGCGCTGCTCGCGCGATACAGAGACACAAAACATCACTGCTACAACACTACACTATCACCCCCACACACGTGCACGCTACACGCTTACACATGGAAGTGTAAGGGTTTTATTTTTTTCCTTATCGAACTGAAAAAACTCTAATTTTCCGATAAAAAATATATGGAGGGGTAGTTGAGGCGTGTATGCTTGGTACACATATGCGTCTCAACAACTCAAACATATATGAATAGTTAGCTAAGTTAGGTCGCGAGTTTGCATGTAACAGGCAACAGCCAAGCTGAGGTGTGCCGTACACCCTTGAGCTAGTTGCCCAAATAAAATCGGCTGAGTGCCTTAAGCGCTCGCCTTAGTAGTTCGGTGAAGATGTTAAGACCTTGCAAGGTCAATAGCGTAGTCAGTTCGAAAAAAAAAGGTTCATAGTTGACTTACAGTACTTACACAAAGCTTCAGTTGTAGGTGTCATATCAGATTGTTAAACATTATTTATTTTGCTGAGAATAACACAATTCTATTAAATGTTTTACTCGGTATATTAAATATCGCACTAATTCTAAGTGTCAATCAAAATTTACTATATTTGTGAAGTACCTTGTTTTTTTTTCGAAATGGAAATGCTATTGACCTGGAAAGGTCTTTACAGCTTCATCAACCTACTGAAGCGAGCGTTGAAAGCACTCGGCCGATTTGGGATGTTTGGGTGACTAACTCAAGGGTGCACGGTACACCTCGACTTGGGCTGTCCCCTGTTTTGTGCAAAAATCGCGACCTATCTGAGCTAACCTAAGCTAAGCTATCTAGGTATACGTATATGAGTTATTGAAACATGCATGTGTACCAAGCATGCGTGCCTCAACAACTCCTATATGTATTTTGTGTCCGATAAATTCCACTAAACTATATAGGATAGGATAGGATAAGGAAAAATAAGGGTAGAACTCCTTGTCGTTTATTTCTCTGAAAAAGAGAAACAGCGTGTAAGTATGTAGGCTTGCAAGTGTGTATAGGTGATGTGTGATGTTGTAGCAGTGATGTAAGGTTTTGTGTCACTATATCGCGTGAGAAGCGTGCTCAAGGGTTCCACACTGAGGGAACGAACCTTGGCTTGAGCTGCTACCGAGGGGGGCCTAATCTGGTACCATGTAAGTACCAAGGACTTTAAAGTACCTTGTCGCGAAGTAGTCTATCATATAGATATTTTACTGCTTTGACTAGATGTATACCATTGTCAATGAAATTATTTACTAAGAAACGTTCTGTTTTTGCATCGATCCCGATGCACACAAAAAACATTGATCGAAGAATAGTACCTACATTGGTATTACATTACGCGGGCGTAATATAAACAACGCCATCCTTAATTATCTTCTTAGAAAAGACATTTGTTTCACTTAACCTCGTTTTTGATTGGTTGCGTTCAATCAATCAGCCAGGGCCCCATTTAAGAATTTGTGTATGTACAGCTTGTAAAGTCGATTTTGAAAGTGTCATCTTTAGCTCCGATTTGAACAGATTGTACAAATTTTCTACGCCTACATATAATTTATAGCAATAGTGTATCAATTTCTATAAACATAATATAATGTTAGGTAACACCAAATTGATCGTATTTAATTATAGCTTATTATATAGAGTCTTATATTTTTTACTGAAGAATTTAATATACTGTTGACTGATATAACTAAATGGTTATGCAATAACCGGAAGGTTATATTTAAAAAATATAGTAAGGAAAATATAAGTTTTTCTTTTCGTCATTTACATGAGACATCAGGTCACAAATTCCAGCGTTATTGTATCATAATATGTTTTTTTCTCTGCGGTATAGGAAATGTCCTACAAACAAATTAGTTTACAAACAAAACTTGTTTTAATAGTTTAGCTACTATATATACTATTTAATTTAGATTATTTCACTGAGGAACATCATCAAATAAAGGAATTACATCTGATTATGTTATTGCTTGATACACGCATTGTACATCATTAAAAAGTGCTATAATTGTTCAAAAATTAATTGCTGTATCTTCTTGACATTTATCAGCATCGTAAACATTTTTAAACGTGACCTAATTGTAAAAAGCATTCTTCTTTCTTTCCTAAATATATGACGTGAATCCGCAGGAGGATAAATTAATAGATGATTACACAAAAATAACAATTGCTATTTTATTTATATGAGACATATTTTATCTTATAAAGTTAAATATTTTTACTTATTACAATTCGATTCTATTTATACAATTACTCCTATTGGTACAATATATACTATACAGATTGTCGTATCGGTTCATAAGTAGTTGACTTCCATCGAGTTGTTACATTTAAGAAAAAAAAACATCCATTTCTATTTCAGTTTCATTCTATATATTTGATTAATAAATTTCTCTTCTCAAAATATACTCTTATGATCATAATTGCTATAATATTGACAATCAAAAATATACTATTAAAAAAATAAAAATATACGAACTTTCGAAAGAAGACACGGATTTAAACGTGAATTTAAGACAGAACTCAAGAAATCGATATTACATAATTTTCTCACTTGCAAGTGTTTTTCTTGTATTGGCGTTTCCTCTCGATGTATTTTTTTATCGCCAGTTAACGTTACATACGTAGATAAAGTAGTCAATTCACAAATATAAAGATTTCGTTATTACAAATCGATACGGCATACAACTAAAAATTATAGCAACGTATAACTACCATTTTGTGTAGGTTCTAGCGATGGGTCACAATCTCACCTGATTACATAGTCCATGTCAAACCTAGAGAACTGACTCTCAAATGCAGTCGCCTAACCTATTAGTATATGCAAAACAATAAATTATAGCAATGAGCACGCTAAGTAGGATAGTATTGATTGTATTTACAACAGCAAAATACAGATATAATTCGAGCATTTTATGGAACTCATGTGTCCATTGTTATTAAGTTCAGGGAGTTATTATTTCATTCATAACTCCTAGGTTTCCCATTGTTTCATCAGTTGTCATGGGATTAACCAGTGGCGTCGACCGAGAGTCATCGTGTCACTCTTCATTGACGATGAGTAATAAGGGATTTACACTTTAGTTTCCTGCTTTTTATTTACAAACTGTTTTTTTTTTCAAACAGCTACTTCTGTGTATTGTCCTCATCCACGTTGTTAATGCAAGTAATATAACGTTCTTATTTGAGTATAGAAAATAAGAATAAAAAGGACATTGTATGTTCCAATATTTATTTAAATTTTTAAACTATATTATGCCCCATTTTATATGAGCTATTTGGCTAATAATAATCTGTTCACCAGGGATCGCTCTAGGGCTGACGATTTGAATCATAATTGTAGGGCTCAGCTTCGTTTTCTGTTGTCGCTAGACGGTTTTTAAATAAAATAATTTATTTGCAAATTAGAAGATATTTATTATAACACACTGTTTTTTCAAGACTGACATATATATATATTTTGTTTAGAATAATATACATTTAAAATTATACAAATAAAAGAGGTTTTTAAAAATATTCTTTCTGGGCCGCGGGCCGGCTCGGCACGATGCTTTGTTTTTACTATATCACACCGTAAAAAACAATTACTATCGTATATAATCTACGGATAATATTTTTTTAAGTCCTATTATTATCTTTTCTAGAGAATAACCATTTTTTTTTCGAAATGAAAACGCTGTTGACCTGGAAAGCTTCACCATCTTCACCGAACTACTGAGGCGAGCGCTGAAGGCACTCAGCCGATTTGGGATGTTTGGGCGACTAACTCAAGGGTGCACGGCACACCTCGGCTTGGACTGTCGCCTGATTTGTGCAAAAATCGCGACCTATTTGAGCTAACCTAAGCTAAGCCATCTAGATATACGTATATGAGTTATTGAAACATGCATATGTACCAAGCATGTGTGCCTTAACAACTCCTATATGTATTTTGTGCCGGAAAAATTCCTCTAAACCATATAGGATAGGAAAAAATAAAGCTAGAACTCTTTGTCGTTTATTTCTCTGAAAAAGAACAAACAGCGTATAAGGGTGTGTTTAGGTGATGTGTGTGATGTTGTAGCAGTGATATAAGGTTTTGTGTCACTGTATCGCGTGAGCAACGTTCTCAAGAGCTCCACGACGAGGTAACGGACCTAGGCTTGAGCCGCTGAGGCCTAATCTGGTTATGACCTTCATGTCTTCTCTTAATATGCCCATAATATGCTAACTTATTACTCCTCAACTTCTTTGTCACCAGTGCTATTTTCAACCTTTTTTTCTCGAACTGACTACGCTATTGACCTAGCAAGGCCTTAACAGCTTCATCGGATTACTAAGGCGAGCGCTTGAGGCACTCAGATGATTTTATTTGACAACTAGCTCAAAGGTGCATGGCACAATTCAGCTTGGGCTGTTGCCTGATACTTGCAATTCGCGACCTATCTGAGCTAACCTTTTTTTTTAGGTGGGGAAAATCCTGCATAACATGCACCTCCAGCTGTCGTCGGGGACTGGGGCAACAGGGCAACAGCTGAAGACCTTCTCCACTGTAATTACACCACATGTTCACCTTAACAATCGCATCTCTTGCGTAATCCATCATTCCATACAATACGACTGGTCTTATTTTAACTGCATTTCTGGGTCACAAAATACCACATACTCCTTTCGGCATTTATCCATTCTGCGTTTATTCTGTTTCTTACGTCCTGGTACTAAGTTTATATCATAAAAGCTAGCTGAACTTTTGAAGTCGCAGAACAAGTGTTCAATTATTATCCTACTAATCTTTAAACTGAACTTCTGGAGTTTTTCTTGTTTTTATATAATATGATTTCATTTTTAATAATATACAACATAGTAGCCAAATATGAGTTTAAATAAACACTTTCTGAAACTCCACACAAATGAAATGCGCACGCTACGCAGTAAACATCGTGTTTAAAATAGCAAATGCTCTACATTAGGAAGAAGCCCAAATAAAGAAGATAATAACTTAAGTCCAAAGTACATTACACAGGTTCGTAATCCTTACAAGAATTCTGTTATATCGTATATGTATAGTATATTTAAAAACAAACTCAGAAATGTTGTTTGTGACTTCTTTTTTTTTCGAAATGACTACGCTATTGACCCAGCAAGGTCTTAACAGCTTCACCGGACTACCTTGTGACTTCATTAATACAAAGGATACAGCTTACATACGTAAGGCCTTATAATACAATGACACATGAAAATTACAATTTTATAATAGAAATGAATTATTTAATCTGTAATTGTTATTATCATACTTACATGATATATACATTTTTTTTTTTGATAACATTTACGTTACACTGCATTCACGCGACGGTAATCATATCTTGGAGTAATGATAAAAATCTCTATGAAGTAATCTACTTGTAACGGCATATTGCTGAGTCAGCAAGGTCAAATATTCAATCCTGACACACCTCGTGTGTTAAGTGTTCGTCAGCCGTGGTCATTCAGAGACTTCGGTGAGAATAAAAAGGAGTGATTATTGTGATGTTGATTAAGCAATGATGACTCTGTTCATAACATGTTCGGGCATCACGTCGATCTACGTCACTTTGACTATTTGTAACTGGAATACATTGTGGGGAAAGCCTGATGGGAAGAGTTTTTTATAAGATCACCTGTCTAAATACCACCCTTAGGTTGAAAATCTGTCACCAGACAACGATTGGTATATTCCGGCAGGTCGCCTTAAGAGTCAGTTTCCCTCTAGATTCAACCGGTGTTATTACAAAAAAAGTTAAATAGGTATTGAATACAGCAAGTATTACGCTTTAAATGCGCCACGCTCGCTGAATGTTCGCCATCTTGCTCTTTTGTCTCGCTATGGGTAGGTTAGGTTAGACTTGCGAAAAAATAATAACGCGTACTCGTCTCGGACGAGCGCGGTGAATTTAGTATGAAACCTTTTTAAAGCAAGTATTTAATACGTATTTAACTTGTTTGTAATAACATCGATGATGTTTACCATTTTAGGCCACATCGTCACTTAACGTCAGATTAAATTATAGGCAAACGCTAAAACCTAGTGTATTAAAAAATAGTAATAAGGGTGGGAAATCGTTCTTTCGTAACTTTTATCAAGATTTCTCAAACAATGTTATAGTCTATCAATCCCAGTTGTTATATTCTATTTTTCACTTAGCTGTAGAGTATAAACTCGTGTTTATAGAAGATATAGGTTCATTTGATAAAATCTTAAATAGAGGATGAATTCTTTAGTACCCCAACCGAAACGCACCAATAAATGAAGTTCAGTTTGGTACCTATTTACCCAACCAGGTATATCAAAATACCGTATCTTCATCCTATAATATATGCTTGGCTACCTTCGAGTTCAATTTGCTATATTTTATGTTTATATTGAAACTGAAAACAAATTAACAGCTACATCTATTAAAACGCAAAACTTTTACACCACTATTGCCTCATTATCGATTTAAAAATATGTACATATAATTTTAAGTAAGTTCGTTAACAATACATTCACCATACACAGGTATCTTACAGCATTCAGAAACAATTTACCTAATACATATTTTTTTTAATTACTATGGCACTTTCAGTAAAAGGGCTGGTCGTATAAAAGCTAAGAGGTTCTCAACATCGTTTACTGTTGCCTGATGTTGCCTGTCTCGTTTTTCCAGAAATTAAAAGTTAAAACATAAAAAAGTAAGGAATCAGTTACAATTTACGTTTATCATTTAGCGTTGACTATGGTCAATTAAAATAAATATGAGTTAGACTACCCTTTTATTGAAGTATATAACTTCTGGAGCGTTGTGAGAAATCGTGGAGAGTGAACGTTTTGTTTTCAATTATAAATTGCACGCTTCGCTCCAACACCCTGAAGTTAGTTGATAAATAGTTTATTTTAAATGTACATATTATTTTGGTGTCAATTATTTTAACTATTATGTCTAGTATTTAAATTTTGTCATTCGAATTTGTGACTATGTCCAAAACGTTTTAAATTTATAGAAAGGTTTTTTTTTAATTCACGTCAAGCAATATAAATTGTCATATACATTTAGTAGATAAATACTTTTTATTAAGTTCTTTTATACCATGTAAACGCCCGGACCATTGTTTAGCTCGGAATATCTTGCGGAGGTAACGATAGATATATAGCATAGTAATAACAGTAAATGTACGCGACTTCCGTAAAAATATTGGTGTATATCGCACTTCGAAGCACCGAACAATGAATATTCCATCAGTCAAATCACTCGACTACGAATACATTTTACTACTCCTTATGCTAAACACACCATGGTCTTGTTCTAAATTTGAAAAAAAAAATTGCTTACTTCTCGAAAACCGACCAATATACCTTTAATTAAATTAAAAAATATATATATGACAACAATACTATAACAAGCATTCCACAATACGACCAACCTTGAAAAATTTTTGTTCCTTATCACAAAAGATTTTTTGGAAAGTAAATTGTAACTAAAGAACTGTAATTAAACTGTAATTGAACTGTAATTAAAGAACTGTATAGAAAATATTAATTAATCATATGATAAATTGCAAAATTACATGACATGTACAGGAAAAATAGAATAAATTATCGCTTCATGTATATTGCTTCGTCATCAATGATTTTTATGTGATGACAAGCAAGTTTAATATCATGCCAGGTGTTTGTCACTCTACATATTTAACATTAGCTTTTGCTCGCGGTTTCACTCGTGTTAACCTCTATGAGCAAGACCAAATTTAAAGCTATCTTAGAGCGGCCAATAACTATGACGCAGACTATACATGCTTGATGGTACGCAAGCGACTCACTAGAATCATATTTTTGTACATAATTGTAAAAAATTTCGTGTGGGTATATTTTTTAACCGACTTCGAAAAAGGAGGAGGTTATATGTTCGGTTGTATGTATTGTTTTTTTTATGTATGTTAATCGATATCTCCGTCAATTGTGAACCGATTTTAATGATTCTTTTTTTGTTTGATTCGGCTATACTCCAAGGTGGTCCCATATAAATTTGAATAAAATATTCATCCCTTAAGGGGGTTAAATATCGTTTATTTGATTTTCACCCAGTTCGTGTCTACGTATTTTCGTGTACTTAAAACCGTTTTCAACAATTTTATTTGAAATTTGATAACTGGGAATGGTGTTCTTGAAATTTAAAAAAAATCCAACCATAAGGGTTGAAAATAAAGGGATGAATAAAGCTTATATGAATTAATGAACTTCCCCATAAGCTAATTTTAATGAAAACTTGGAACAACCTGTTGTAATGATAAGAATATCATTTAATCAATCCTGAATTGATCATGAAAATGAAGAATGGAACTCCTCAACGGCTTACAGCAGCTATCTTGTGTTTGGGTATATATGACTCGTTTTGACGAGGACTTACATGTGGGATTATGACTGTTGAGGCAATTCCCGTGAAGCGGACATTAGGAAAGATGAGGTTCTGAAATTCGTTCACAATCAACCTAATTTGACCAGTTAGATCTAGTACTGTGTAATATCATGTTTATTTGCCAAGTTATGAACTTCTGAAGAACAATTACATCTGTATCAAATTAAATCAAAGTCATGTACTAGAAAAATGGTGGTAAGCCACTTTATATTTTTCTTTATTCTTTTAGTTATTGTTCAGGCCTCTCGGTATTATTATAAATATTACAGGTATACAGGTAACCACTTATATATAGGTAGTCTACTAGCTAACCTAGCTACTAGAAGTCTAATTACCATCATTATGAACGAATTCCAGATATTCACCTTTATTTGTTGTCCACTTCACATAAAATACAACTGTTATCAAAAAGACCGCAGCTATAATCAAAGAAAGAGCGTAAGCGTTGCGGAAGGAATAATATAGATTAAGATTCTTAAAACCACTAAACCTTCCTTATTTTATAATTAATTAAAACCGTATAAAATATATTTATATACACTAAAAATGGAAAAATAAAAATTTTTACAAAAAAAATTGAACCGACTTCGATATCAAAAACTTATGAAGCACTGAAAAGTGAAAAATAAATATAATATTAAATTAACCAAAATAAATAAAATCTAAAAAATATATATTGGAAGTCGGTGCCAACCAAAATTTCAAATTTGTTGTAGGTAGAAAAGTATATTACATTATACAAATTATACATCACGAGACGTGAGAGTGGACTTAAATTTTGTACCTATGTAGTAGATATGATTTTCGGTTGGCACCGACTTCCAATATATATCTAAGTAGCGAAAATAAACATAGATTTTATTTATTTTGGTTAATTTAATATTATATTTATTTTTCACTTTTCAGTGCTTCATAAGTTTTTGATATCGAAGTCGGTTCAATTTTTTTTGTAAAATTTTTTTTTTAATCTATGATATTTTTGTGATAGTAATGCAGTCATCGTGTGCTGATAATCTACATTCATTACTTGTAAAATAGCAGTATTGAAAAAATATCATTTCACTATTATGCAATCGTTTAGAATAGAATATAATTTTTACACTCAAATTTCACCTTTATGGTTAAGTCACAAACTAGAGTCTGGATTGGAAGCCTGTTTGTGTATAGTGATAAAGTTCGAAAAATTGTTTTTTTGTTTTAACGTGCTAGTGATTGTCCGACAAGGAATAAAAATTGTTACAATACGTTATCAGCAAGTACCATGCCTCTTCTACGGTGAGGTCAGCTTAGTACATAAGATCTTTTGACTATTATTTTATACTTAGTTAGTATTTATAAAAATATAACCGACAAGATAATAAATCTAAAGTTACAACAAACTCCTTCAAGCTGTACTGCGTTCTCTACAACTTACCTCTCTGTCCGAAGCTCAATGCGTTTTGATTACTATAAAATAATATTTGTTTACGCATCGAACGTCGATATATTCCTATAATATTGTGTGTTCCACCTATGCACGATATACGCGACGTATATACATGTTTGCATCCGTCGTCCCTCAGTGTAACCGCGATGGGTAGATAACGGCTTGCAGTAAATATAATATAGTGTAGGTACTTTATGCAGTGAACCACGTTATTTTATATGAGTGTGTTCATGACACCAGACAGACATTGTCTAAATTTTGAATGATACTATAGGTATACGAACTCAGTGTGGGAAGAAAGATTGCGCACAGTCACATGCGCATGGCATCGCGTCACCTCGTCTCGCCATGCCAACAATCAGGTTTACCTCCACCTATAAATGTTTCACATAAAAACGCCTGTTAATAAGGCACCTAACAGAACTAAATGAATTCTATAAGCGACTTGAAAAATTGTATTATATAACAACATTCTGTTGAAAGCGTGCATGTGAAGTTTTTATACACAGTGTGCGCATCATGTAGTGGTCGTAGAAATAAAGGTACATATAAACGAAGATAATTAAGGAGTTTATTGCAGCAAATGATTATTTTGTTATGAACTGTATCAAATAAAAATATTTTAATACTCAATTAATCTTACTTTTTTCTTTAATTTTGGTTAAATAAACATAAAGCATAGGAAGAAAATAATATATTAATAATGTAGTAGTAATACTGGTTATAGTGTAACCTCCTTTGTAATACTAAAAATTTAAAATGTATATTAACCTGGATACTAGCTTTGGGACAGATTGGTCCCAGCGCGCTTTTTTAAAAAATTTTAAATTTCCCGCCATCGGCAAAGACATTTAGTACATGTACCATATGAGTCTATAAATCTATGGTCACAATAATATATTTAATTATATTCAGATTATATATGGTTTTTATATTATCATGTATTTGATATTATTTTCATAAAAAATATATCTAATTTAAAACATATTTCGTTTTTTTTTTCCTTATCATCGATAAAATATTGTATATTTTCTTGAAATAAGTTTTATATGAAATAAGGAGAGAGAATAATAGTAAAGCTAATTGGCTAAAAACTATTGTTATCATATTCATTTGTCTAAATTATTCAATATTTAATTTAATATATTCATTCTAATAGTTTAACCTGGATACTAGCATTGGGACATATTGGTCCCAGCGCGCTTTTTTAAAAAATTTTAAATTTCCCGCCATCGGCAAAGACATTTAGTACATGTACCATATGAGTCTATAAATCTATGGTCACAATAATATATTTAATTATATTCAGATTACATATGGTTTTTATATTATCATGTATTTGATATTATTTTCATAAAAATTATATCTAATTTAAAATATATTTCGTTTTTTTTCTTATGATCGATAAAATATTGTATATTTTCTTGAAATAAGTTTTATATGAAATAAGGAGAAAGAATAATAGTAAAGTTAATTGGCTGAAAACTATTGTTATCATATTCATTTGTCTAAATTATGCAATATTTAATTTGATATATTCATATTGTAGTAGTTTAATGTATATTTAGTTCAGTATTTAATGTAAAATATTTTTTCTAACCTAAAAGTATAAATACAATAGCTAAGTTGGAGATTTCGTGGTTTAGTACAAAAAATAGTTCTTAAAAATTAAATAATAATGTAATAATACATTTTGCATAATAATTGGAATTTCACATTACATCATTTATAATTATTCAAATCTTGTAATAAATCCAGTATTTTTTTAAACCTTATACTGCCAAACTGTTTGCTAACCTTTGCATCATAAGGTCTATTTTCGTTTGTATGGCGCTTAAATCTTTATGGTTTTTCACTAATACAGGTGTTAATTATTTCAACTATCGCCACTAGATATCGCTAAATAAAAAAAACTTAGTTCGAAGATATTAACATTCTACCCAAATAATCTGATCTGATTACGTTTGTGTGCGTATTTATCATATCGTTCACGTATCTACGTTATTAAATTGATATTTTTCCATATATTACATATCTTTAGATATAAATGTACTCACAAATCTCACAATATAATTTATAAGTCCTTCTGCAACTAACCGAATACGTAACTAGAGTGTGAGTGAGTGTAGATTTCTTGAATTTATTTTCCCAATAGCGTAATTGAAAATAAGGTGAGTACATATGAATCATACTTATATACAAACTGATCTACCCTAAACAATTAACTTGTTAACTTTTTTGATTATTTTTTAAAACTGAATTACTTTTTACGCATCAAGATTAAATACAAATATAAGATTCAGAGGTTAGGATATTAAATAATTACTTGGAAAAAATCCTGCTATAAATAATCTATTGCTAAATAAAAACTAAAAAATAAGTACTACGCTCAGTGTGTTTAAACTAATATATTTGGAGTTTTTGGCGGGATTTCAGTCTGTCATGTAGTTGATTTTATATTTTATTCATAATCTTGTGTTACTTGACTCTATATTGTGTAAAGTTGGTGGTGTTTTATGTAATATGGTTAGATTATTGTGCATAAGTGAAGTGAATTGAAAATAATACCACGGAGCATGAAATTCTGAGGTGCCACAAAAACTCCCTGGAGGGTTCTAACAAGAGATCCACCATCTTGTTAGAATATTGATTGACACGACACTTGATATTGTAATGATCGTACGACGCTTGTAATATTATTGATTACTCGACAATGGCAGTAATAATCTGAAAGACTGATAGCCAAAAATAAAGTTTAAAAAAAAATTCTATATCGACATTTCGATTATCGATATTTTATCGACAGTCCTAGCGCTAATACTGGAGGTAATAATAATAATAAACTTTACAACAAAAAATAATCTGTATTTCCAATAAAATCTTCTTTTGAATTAAATGACGAATATAAAATGTAACCATCATTAACAGTCTTCTGAATACTCATTGACTGCTTTGTAAACGTCCAGTGTTCGATATACGGGGAAAATAATTTGTTTTAATTATTATATAATTTGATTATCGGCTTCAGATATCGTCGATAATAAGTATTATAGAAAGTGTACAGTGAGAACAATATTTGGGTGTTATTGTAAAGAGATTGACATAGAGTATGTATAACAAGTATTAAGAACAGCTCGTTATATTCTAGAATTAAAAGTGAATGATGAACTACATATTTTCGCCGAAATATATGTAGAAATCGTTGAACAGTTGAAAGTTATGATAAAAGAAAGATGTCTGCACATATGAATCGTAAATATGCGCGGAATTATAGAAAACGTAAAGCAAAGGAAAGATTGCGTTTAAACGAACAAAAAACCTAAAAAATCCAGTGCCGAGCTAATGCGAGAGCTACGGCAGCGTCGAAAAAAAAGTGCAAAGATGACGAAAAGCAATAATGTAGGTGAACAATTTATAATTATATCCCAATGTTTTCACGGAGAATCTACGACACAAACACTGCCTACGCCTCGACCTTTTTCATTCTCAAAGAAGGTTTATCGCATTTTACATGAGAGTAGTAATATCGGAGTACATTGAAGTAATCTATTACAAACTTTATGATTTTTTTAAGTCTAGTTATGTTTTTATAATAATGTAAACCTAGATAAGGTCTCTTTCTTTTGTTAGAGGATTTCCTTGTTACCCAATAAATAAAAAAAAAACTTTATGATTTGTTCTACTGGTGACAGTATAAAGTTATGTGAAAATAGGCAAAACAAAGTTTGCAGGAAATGTAATCTGGATCACACTCTATCATCAGAGATTTATCGATACGGTATTAGAACTGGTTATAAATTTGTAATTAGTTCATGTAATTATTATATATATGAAATGTTTCTGAACAGATGGCACTACGTTGGGGTATAGTAACAGCAGGAAAGATTTCTCATGACTTTGTCAATGCCATCAATTCCTTTCCCGATAAAGGGGATCAAACCATTGTGGCAGTTGCGGCTCGTAACATTGAGAAAGCTCAAGAATTTGCCAACACTCATAAAATACCCAAAGTATATGAATCATATGAAGCAATGGCTGTATCTACAGACATAAGTAAGTATATATATAAAATTAATATTAAAAAGAAATCTGAAAAAAAAACTGCCTACACAATTGTATATAATAATATAGTACTTAGCATTTCATTGGGCATATCTGAGAGAAAAGATATGTCCAGCTGAATTCAGCTTGCTTCCATTCTGTAAAGCATTTTCTGTCACTTAATTCAATGACTTCAATAGACAAACAAAATACATACAAAACTGAATTGAGATGACTAGCTCGGTCCTCTGCTAAATTAAAAACTGGTTACAGTTGCTAAGTTAACTATAAAAAGAAATCTCATTCACACAATCACTGCATAGCATAATATTAAAATGTTCTCTGTTCCTTCTTGGCCCTGTTTAATCTTCCATACATTAATGCCATTAGTATTTATACCTTGTTATTTAGTGTACATTTATAGACATGCATATACTATATTCAGTCAATCATAGAAATAATTATAAAGTCATTACATAGTATAAAACAAAGTCCTCTGCTGTGTATGTCTGTCTGTTTGTGATAAACGCAAAAACTATGGAGAGGAATTTCAAGTGGTTTTAACCAGTATATAGAGTGATTCACATGGAAGATTTAGGTATGTAATTTGTTTATATATTTTCTTAATTATCAGTACAGGACAGTGTCCGCTGGCCCACTAATAGTCTATGCAAGTCAACACAGAACACAGTAGATATTTCATATAATAATGTATTTATTACAGATGTTGCTTATATTGGTGCATTAAACCCAGATCACTACAGGCTCACTAAACTTTATCTGGAAAATGGTAAACACGTCCTTTGCGAGAAGCCATTATGTTTGAACTACAAACAAGCAGAAAGTCTAATCAATTTTGCGAAAAGCAAGAAGCTATTCCTTATGGAAGCTGTGTGGTCCCGTTTCGCTCCGTCGTATATAGCTTTAGAGGAAGAGATAAATTCTGGAAAGTTGGGTGATGTAAAGTTTGTTGAAGTTACATTTGGTGTACCAATCATTGCTGTACCAAGACTCGGGTAAATTAATATTTCTTTTATTTATATAATTTCTTAAATAGTGTTATAGAATTTAATAACGAAGGAAATTATATTGGCAATACAGGATAATATTATGTCTACTACTTAAAATATATACTAATGTTATAAAGCTTGATAGTTTGTTTGCTTGTTAGGTTGAATGCGCTAATCTCAAGAACTACTGGTGTGATTTGAAAAATTCGTTCAGCTCATTTATCGAGGAAGGATAAGTCTATATATCATCATGATAAGACCAATAAGGGTGAAGCTACAAAGAAGAATGTTTCAAAATCGGGACTTTTTCCCTTTTGAGAGCTTGCGCTGTGTGTTTACTAAAATCTAAAGTAACTATTCTATGCAGGCGGAAGCTACTAATGTTATCTACATGTTAGATGAACAGAGGGTACTTTAAGATATGAACTACTAATTAAATAGTCTGTGACTTTGTTCGTGGGAAATTTTTGTGTGTAACATTATAAAATATAGTGACCTATTGGAATGATGTAAAAGGGGTATCAAGAAATCACTACTAAAAACCCTGAGGTTTTCAGACTTTTTTGATAATTTGTTAAATGGTGTTCAAATTTATCAGTGAAATATATATACCAATATCTATTCTTATACACATATACCTAGATAATACATTTCACAATCTATAATGTTTGCTTAATTTGAAGATAAAGTTAAGCTCTCAAAGAAACAAAATACTCTTGCAGTTTAGTTTTTAAAATACAATCTACTCTTTTATTCTTATTGAGTTTAGGAAAGGCTAATTAAGTAGTATATATTATACATGCCATTTTATTTTATCTTATAAATAATGACATGTGTACACATTGATATCGAGGAGCAAAATTCGTAGTAAAAATGAATGAAGAGATCTGTAATACCATCAATAGTATAACTTTTTTTTTTATCATAGGAGGCAAACGAAAAGACGGATTACCTGTTGTTAAGCGATCACAACAGTCCATAGACACTAGTAATCACAGAGGAGTTGTAAGTGCGTTACCAGCCCGTGTTTGGGGGAATGGAGAGGGGAGAGGAGATGGCTCTCACTGACCGAACGAAACGCAAAAATTCAAGCACTGTTACTGCACGTCGGTTTTCTGTAAGAGGGTGGTGCTAGCCTGGACGTGCTGAACCATTCATGCTGAAACCAGTAATAGCTTCACCGTGGCTTTACCACCTACCACTAAATCATTAAGAAGTATAAAATAGTTAATAAAAATATATACGTATTCACGATGTTATATGCTTTCAGTGTGAAAGACCTTGGAGGAAGTGCAATTTTGGACATCGGTATATACACACTGCAATTTGCGCAGTACATCTTCAAAGATGAACCCAAAAAAGTAACAGCTATTGGAGAATTGAATGAAGATGGCGTCGATGTAGTAGATACAGTTGTCTTGGAATATGATAATGATAGACTTGCAGTTCTTCATATTAATTCAAAGCTCAGACTATGGAATAATGCAACTGTTATAGGAACGAAAGGAAGAGCTACGGTAAGACATTGAATTCCTTAACAGAATTAAAATGAGTATTTTTTTTTTAAAGTCCTTAGCCTCTGTGGTAAAATCCACAACTCTGCCAGTGTCCTGTACATTACGAACAATTTCAATGCTAAGTTCAACAACAAAAGATTCAAAGTTGATTTTCACCACCACCATTTCTGTGTAACATATAATAAAACGAAAGGACATTGGACATTACACATTGGAATTAGCAAATTCCTAAACAACTAAGTTAGGAAATAATATAAATAAATATAGATCTATATAGTGCAGGAAACTATAATACAATTAGTTACAGCTTAAGTTTATATGTGTTAATATACTTGCACATAAGGGTAATAAAAGGAGTAAAGGAGAGCAAGAGGAGAAATTGCGTATTGGTGGAACAGGATATCTCCTGGGGGAGTATGGCATAAAGCGACACGCGCCGATTTGGACAGTTAAAAAAAAATATGGTCTAGGTTATCTTTAATTTTTTTTTTCTGTTACAGGTCGAGGATCCGTTTCATTTTCCTGAAAATTTGATTCACGCTGATGGGAAAGTTGAAAAATTCAGCTTGCACAAATCGGACTTGTCATACAATTTTGAAAATAGCGCAGGATTAGTTTACCAAGCTCTCGAAGTCGCACGATGCATAAAGGATGGTAAGATTTACTCTAATAAACATATAATTTATTTTAATTTTTGTTATCTGTTTAAATAGTTAAGTACTAATAATAACTTCTTTTGTATACTTTTTTATCTTAGTCTATGGTCTCTATGGCAAATTTCACAATTTTGCCAGTGTCATGTCGATTTTTATAAAATCCAATGAAATAAATCAGCAAGAGATTTAAAGTTGATTTAGAACTCTTACATCTGTATAAAATAGATCAAAAAGAAGATTCACCATTTAATCTAACCAGGCAATATGTAGAGTAAGCTTACATATTTACCTGTACCATTAAGTACACACAGAATAATAACAAGTATTAATGAATTCTATGTGAGTTAAAGCTATGTAAACTTGATGGATTATGAATATATTTGGAATGGCGTTCCTTTAAAAGGCTTGCTGTAGGAGTTGGATGGTAGAACGATCCAAATAAGGAAAAAAGTTTCTTTAGCCTCTCTTCTTGTATGCGACTTTATGCACCTAATTAGATAAAATATTAATAAGTTATACTTTAATATCAACCATGTATCGGGTTCTTCTTTATTTTATTTTTGGCAACCAATCTTCTACTAGATTATTACGGCCATTGCCGTGTAATTGCGTTTAGTTAATAATATTACAAGCGTCATGTGATTATTTCAATATTCTAACAAGATGGGGGCTTTTTTGTAAGAACCTTCCAGGGAGTTTTTGTGGCAACTCAGAATGTCATGCTCTGTGGTATTATTTTCCATTTACTTCACTTATGCACAACAAACTTACGTAATACGTAATATTACGTAAAATACCACCAAATTTCCAAGATATACAGTCAAGTAACAAGATTATGAATAAACTATAAAATCCACTACATGACAGACTAAAATCCCGCCAAAAACTCCAAATATCTGGTTCTTCTTTATTTTATTTTTGGCAACCAATCTTCTACTAGATTATTTCATATATATTGTCGAGTACATAATGATATTACAAGTTTCTTGCGATTATTTCAATGAGCTAACAATATGGTGGCCATCTTGTTAGAAGTCTACATGGAGTTTTTGTGGCAAGTTAGAATCCATGCTCTGTGCTATTATTTCCGATCCACTTTACTTGTCCACAATATACTATTATATTACGTAAATCACCAGCAATATTACATAATATAGAGCCGAATAACACAAGATTATGGATAAAATATAAAGACCTACATGGCAATTCAAGATCCCGCCAAAACCTCTCATTTCTCTGGTTATTAATTAAATTAAATTATGCCTACCCCATTGCAGGTTTATTGGAATCACCTCGCATGTCGCATCGTGAGAGCCTTATTCTCGCAAAACTTGAAGATACTGTCCGGAAGCAAGTTGGTGTGCACTATGATGTCGATGACCAAGAATTCCCTTAACTTTTCTAATGTGAACCAGTAACTATAAGAAGCATTTACTTCCATATTCATTACTCGATACAGGAATTATTCATAATTGTATATTACAGATTTAAAAAGTGTTTTATTTATTTTTTTGTTAAATACAGCAAAGAAAAAATATAATGTTGAAGTTTTATTTCCATACAAATCTTTATTTACATAAAAAATTTGAAGCTAGAAAACATGTCTCTTTAAAAAAATTCGTTAAAATTTAAACAAACCGCTCATGTTCCAGATGCCACGAGACAACAATGATTATTTACTACTATGTTATTAGTGATTTGTTGTGTTTTTCAGAAATTAGCCAAAACTTTTTTCATGTTAATCACAGAAATAAAAATAAATTGGTGATCGCATGTAAGTACGTCGTCACTTGATGACGGCTGTACCTATATGTCTATTTTTTTTGTCCTGCTTGTACGAAAAAAATCTATCATACGGAAAAATAACAAAGGTTAGAATAAGAACTTTGTACATCTAAGTGAGTTAGTGAGACGGGTGACAGTAACGAGATCTTCAATAATATTATTACACTTGCTAAATTCCGTCGGTCTGCGGTGCTTTGTAAATTGTTGTTTAAAAATTGTAAAACTAAGTTTACAGAAGTAACCTTTCAAACACATTTATAGGTACGACATGTACGCCACCTGTTGTAAGTTAATTGTACTATGCCTACAACTTTCGCGCAAGTGTAAGAAATAAGAAAGCTCTATCATTAAAATAGTCCGGTGAAGCTGTTAAGACCTTGCTAGGTCAATAACGTAGTCAGTTCAGGAAAAAAAAGTCTATCATTACGATAAACAGCACGATAACTAATAAAATACGAACAAATAATCGTTGATTTTTATACTGATTTGATTGAGTCGAGTTGATTTTTTATATATTAGAAAAGTACGTACGTAAGTAACATATATTACTTAGAACTTTAACCCATTATATAACCTTCTCTGTGCAAACCTACACTATATAAGAAACCCCTAATTAAAAATTCAAACTATACACAATAAGTCTCAGAGATGTTATTAAACAGCAGTTTGCAAATGAGTATAATTAATATCACTATTATATAGGCATAATTTATCAGAAAAATTGCATTATTATAGTATAAATTTATTTGGTTTCTTATAAATAAACAGGTTTAAATTTAAAATATAATTAATTAAAATGTAATTTAAAATATTCTATCTAATAATTTATATTATTGCGTATATTATCTTTTTTTATTCATTAGTCGCTTCTGTGATCATTCCCTCAATTAGCTAGCTATATGGTTCTAATTCCTAAGATATCCTACAGTATAGAGCTATCAATAAATGACAAACACAAAACTTAATATAATTCATAAAATGAATAAGTTTAAAAGAGTATTCATAGACAATAATAACATAATAAGATATTTATATATCTACATTTGGCCAAAACACACAAAATTGAAGGGAAAACTCAAGATATACAAATAATACTTTAGTTACTTAAAGCGTTGAGCGTTTAAAAACAATTATTAATTATTGACAGTCAAATTTAAATAATTCAGGCTATACTTGATTTAAAAATTCATAACAGAACACAGTTATTCCATTATTTTGTTTTCACTAACTACATTTGGTATTATTCCTTATGACTGCCTCTACTTTTTTGTATTTTTGAATAGTATGAGAGGGCTTTGTAATTGTAATCGACAACCTTTTTGTTTTATTTTTTAATTAAAATGTTCTAATACAAAAGTTTCACTTTGAAGGTGGCAGAGCCACGCTGAAGCTATTACTGGTTTCACCATGAACGGGTCGTCCCGCTCGAGGTAATACCACCCTCTACCAGAAAAACGACGAAGTTACAGTGCTTGCATTGTTACGTTTCGTTCGGTCAGTGAGAGCGCCGGAGGCCTGCCTCCCCTCCCCTCGCCCCTCCCTCCTTTCCTGCCCCTTCCCTAAACACAGGCTGGCAACGCACTTGCGAGTCCCCTGGTGTTGCAAGTGTCTATGGACGACGGTGATTACTTAACATCAGGTGACCCGTCTGTTCGACTCGTATGACATAAAAAAACTTGTATCACGTGTCTTTGACAGTTTTTTTTCAATATTGCGTAATTCACTTCTGACTAGTCGGAGCGACTGGCAGACAGTGGTGTTGCTAGTTTTAAAGGGGCCCAGCATTAAAATTTTTTGAGGAGGGAGCTTCTTACAGGTAAATTATATTATGCTTTCCTCGAGGTGTGACCCAAGAGCCACTATCACTATTTTCATTATGAATTTATTACGATGTTCTTATTGGTAAGAGTTTTGGTTGTATGTACATATTTTACTAATTTTTCCTAACACACATCAGAGATGAGAGTTCAAGACCCCTTATCATTGAGGTGGCTGACAGAGCGGTAGCTAGTAGCTACGCTTCTGTTGCTGGAAACCAATGTTCGTTAGACGATACAGAAAATGACCGGAAGTGTTGCCAGTATTAGAAAATATGGCAAAGTTTGTCGTTTTTTTTTTCTCGAACTGACTACGCTATTGGCCTTAGTTAGGGCCTTCACAGCTTCACCGGACTACGAGCAAAATTTGTCTGATATTTTTTCATACGTACCTTACAGTAAAAAGATAGCATATAAACCTATTCAGTGGTCATAAAATCTGAATACTATTTTTTTTGTATCTGTCCATAAATCTTTCTATGGCCGAAGTCCGTCGTGTAGATACAGTTTTAATGGTATATTGAAGTATATTATAGGATAGACCAACAGTTTTTCCATGTATGTAAGCTACTGAGTATACTTGTGACTCATTTTCGGAAAATGTGGGCGCTTTACCAACACATGTTTATAATTTCAATTCTTTTGTACGTGTGTATGTGACTGAACTCTTGAACGGCTGGAGTGTTTTTGATAAAAAAAATATGTGTGTTTATGTGAATTCAAGCATAACTTAGATTCGCAATTGGACTCGGTAGGTGGCGCTATAGCCTGATTACAGGATTTTTTTTATAATCAGGATCGGACAAAGTCCACCGTTTTATATTTATTTTGTCATTCATATAGGGTCTAGAGTTGGACTGCATATAGTCCATAAGCTTGTATAAAATATGATATCTATAAATTTAATTCTTTACATTAAGCTCTTATTATTTTTTTATTTTATTGAACAATGAAAATAGTAAGGAATCTTCGTGCAACTATGTAGTATATAGGGTTTTTTTTTTATTGTAGCACGGCAGAATTACTGCACTATGCACTATGGTCAATACAGTGCAATCCAAAAATAATAACGACCACCGATTGACACGCTATCCATCGCCGGTCGCCACTATCATACCGGCCTGCGAAAAGCTGGATATGCACAGGCTGATCTCGTAACGCGACCCGGAGAAGCGGATCACTATTACGGGCTTTTTCGCCATATACATGGTAGTTGCGACCCAGTCAGGCTATAAAACCCTATCACCCCACTTTCGCCATTGCCTCGTACGTTATTCAGCAGGGTGCACCACGTGCAGGTGAGGTAGGCTTGGGTGTCTCAAGTCTTATGATGTTATTTGACACCCCTTACATCCCAATCACCCCTTACACCCCAAAATAATTAGTATAAATAAAATGGGTGACAATCATATTAACCATTAAATTAAGTTTACATATCTTGTTAATTACCTACGTGGACATAAAAATTATAAATGAGATTGACGTAATAAATTATTATTTTAAGATATTATTCTAAATCAAATAATTGTGGCAATATCACGTAACTGAATATTGACATGTATATCTATGTTTACCTTGACCTTTGAAGCGATACTATTGTTACGAAATCAATAAATTCAAGGTCTGAATCTGGTAATTTAAAATTAGGTTTAAATAACCCCCTAATAGATAAAAGCCGTGCTTATTATTGATTATCTCTATAATTTAAATTTCTAATGTAACACAATTGCGTTATTCAAAATTATTTTATTTATTCCACATAGTATTTCCAACACAGTCATATGTTGTTGTTGCCATAGGTTTTTTTGAATAATAATGTACTAAAAAACACGTCTGAGGAAATTCATCTCTGAGTTTAGAAATATACAGTCACTGATTTTTTTATATTATAGAAGGATGAAGTACTTAGTAAGTCAAAACAAACTACTTTTAAACGACGCACAAATTAATCCTTCGGGTTCCATGAATGGTATTATAAAATTATTGTCATCTTTGAATGTCTGTCAGTATTTGCACACATACACAAGTAATGACAACAATATAACATATAACTAATATTGAATTTCTACAATGGACTTAAGCTTTATAAAAGTTTTTATTATAATTAATATTTTATTTTCTATGGATTATATCAAATATACTAAAATATATGTCGGGGCAGCGATAAAATGACGTCCATGTAGAAGTATGAAGTCATCCATAGTGACGTCATGATTATGATTTGATCGTACTATCTACCAAGAATAATCGAATAAAACGTTAACAAACAAACACAACAATGACTAGTTACAACAAATTATACGTAGGTGTGACTAGCTCAACTGTCTGAACGATAATTCCAGCACCTAGTCATCGGTCGCCTTTAAAGGCGTCAAGATACATACATAGCCAATACTTCCAACCAATGGCGTCTCAACCCGAAGTAAATAATGGACAGCCGATACCTCCAACAAATAGCGTCAATAAATAGTGAACAGCCGATAATTTCAACCAAGAGCGTTTGAGGTCATTAGTAGCACCCCCGATATAGTCAATAGCGCGGTATCGCAGGTCAATAGTGACTCTCCTGATATACGTGTACAATAACAGTTTATTTATTATGGAATCTCCAAATATGCAGTAATTTTAAGAAACTTTAAAATGTATTATTTTACTCATAGTCGAGTCTGTGGCCCCTTCTCAAATAATCCGACCTGATTACATCTCTGTACTTTTTATTATTAATTCATGTATCTATGGTGCTACCGATCATTGTTTACAAAATATAATTCATCTATAAATATACACGTATGAATCGTAAATCATCATATAAATCGCGATATTACTCGCCAAACACATAATTAGTTTACGAGGATACCTATTAGTTTTACCTATATTTAGCTAAATTAATCAACTGAAAACAAGGTAAGTGTAGGTTCATGTATTATATTCACCTTTAACCTGAAATACTTAAAAACCCAGTTTGATTGTTTGTTTGATTATTGAATTGAAATTGTGCAGCAAAAAAAATTTTTTTAATACTAAATACAAAGAAAAAATCAGAAGTTAAGCGATATATTTTTTAATATATTTTGGCGTTTAACTATAATGTCACCTAATGTTAATAAGTAACGATATGGTCCAAGATGCCAAACATACCTACTGTCTGTGCTTAGTGACCGATTTTGAACTTTCAAAAAATAACTATCACAATGCAATTTCATTTTTTGATTTTTTTACATTGTTCGGTTTAAAGGTTTTGTAGTATAAGGCAGTTTCGAATCCTAAGTGTTTTAGAATTACAAAATATGCTCACATTAATATGCTCGTTCAATTTGGTACTGCAAAATGACCCATAGAAATAATGGTCGATTTTAAAAAGTAGTTTTTTTGCAATAGTTTTATTCCGCGTCTATTTTCTATTTAAATAGCCCTATTAATGATTATCAGACTAAGTACGTATTTTTCCACTGTAAGGAATATTTGAGTGAATAGGATTTTTTCCCTGGATCTGACTATGCTATTGACCTAGCGAGGTTTTAACATCTTCACCGGAACAAGTATCGAACAGGAACTAGTTTCGATTCGGGGAACAGCATGAACGTCTGCTAGTGATAGTGTCAAGTTCAAAACTAAAAAATATCACTAGTTGGAATGAAATTCGATTCGAGTTCAATATCAATTCGAAAACGTAAAAGTAAGGTTGTAATAAGTCATAAGCAGGAAGAATGGAGATTGATCATTATGAAAATGGATACCAACACATGTTAAAAAAATCGAGAATTTTATTATCAATTTTAATAAAAATCGCCTCCAGGTGGCGGTAGTTTTATATTTATGACAGATGATCTCTAAGGCGATTGATAATTCTTTATATTGATAAACACAAAATAGTTACCTATCTTTTAAATTTAATAATAAGAGTAACAATTAATGACTTACTAATATTAGGTTTTAATATAAGAGTTCAAAGCATAATCATTTATCAATTCATAATTTCAAGGACAATCTAAATTGAATTTTACTGTTACAGTTGATTCATTATTTAAAAGCTCGCCTTGTTACAACAATTCTTTTTTGGGGCATACACAAAAATTATAATATATTATTTGAAACAATTCTTGCATAATTAAAAAAAAAAACAATGTACCTAACTGTACATTATAATCAATTTTTTTATGCTTTATCACGATGACTTTCATGTTTGCAAATTTATTTATAAAGCACATTTGTTAAACGAGTAATAAACTAAATTTTTCGTAGCCGTCCTTTTCTCTGAAGAATATACCCAACTATTTTACTATACTATAATCGTTTGTACTAACATTATATCTCATATTATAATTACGACATATAGGTAATATAATCAAGTTAATGAAGCGAAGTCTTTATTAGTAAGGTACACAAGTAGCTTATACTTACATTTTGTGAATTAATAATTTAATTTAAGGACAGACTATTTAAGGTACTATATAAGGTATATGTTGCCGCATTTGGTGCTAAGTTTAAAACAAAATTTTTGGCGAGATAGACAAAAAAGTATATAAATAATGTAACACCGGATTGTATGCCATCATCACACTAATGAAACACGTGGTAAAGGGTTAAATTAGTTTCTAATTTTCAATTCAGTATAACTAATACAGTTTATGGGTTAATTTTAAACAGATGACATTACGTTGGGGCATAGTAACGGCGGCGAAGATAAGTAATGACTTTGTCAATGCTTTCAACTCCTACCCTGATAAAGGAGATCAGATTATTGTCGCGGTCGCAGCCCGTAGCGTTGATAAAGCTCGTGCGTTCGCAAACACTCATAAAATACCGAAAGTATTCGAATCATATGAGGCAATGGCTGCATCTAAAGACATAGGTACGTATATCTATAACATTAAGACAAAAAATGAACATAAATTTGAAAATTCACACACAGCTTTATTCTGACATCATTAAAATCTGGGCATTTTTGTTAAGTTATTAATCTATATATTCGTACCATAAATACGCTGTGAGCAAACAGTAAAGAACATCTCCCTCCTCTGTTTTCCGACCGATTTTCTCAATTTTTAGTACCATGTTGATCTTACCAATATAAAAATGTTCATAAAGTTATTTTTTTCTCTATGGTCGAAATTCGACCACTGGACGAGCGCTCGTAATATTTGTTAAACTCTTCGGAAAGAATAGTATAGTTTCTTTGTGATTTTGTTGCATTTCTACAACTGAAGTCAACCGGAATACTTTTTTTAAATCTATGGCGATTAAGCCTATCATTACCCATTGAATACATTATAAAAATATTCGTGTATTGTAAGTTAGTGTAAATGCAGATATACTTACATACACGTTTCAATTTTAATGTGTTGTAGAGCTGTCTAATCACCAGTTAATTCTTATCGTTACTCGTTCTTACTAATATTAGAAATGCGAATGTGAATTTGTTTGTTTGTGACGCATTCATAACGTAACAACTACACAACTGATAAACACAAAAAATATATTCACATTGTCAGAGATACAGAAGAAAAAAGAATAAGAAAGTACTATTCCCGAAGTATAGGTCAACTCTACCCTTTTTTTTATTAACGAGGGGTAAATCCTAAATGGGATACACCTCACGCCGCCGGGGGACAACGTGAAGGTTATGTCGGACTCCTATTGACTAAAAACCCCTCGGCCGCTGAGCGCGAATGTGGACCAGGGTGCGGGGAGACGATTAGCAAAACTCCGCTGCCCTGGTCACGCGTTTGGGTTGCCCGTGGATGGTCAAAAAACGGGGTCCCATGTCTCAGAAAGAATTCTCCCTCTGCTCCTCACTTGGAGCGCCGCAATATGCCGTGCTCTATCCACACGGGCCTTCATTTACCGGTGACCGACACCCCCGCGTCCGCCACCTAAAGGTTCGTTAGGGAGGCATGGGATGGAATACGCCTGAAGTCAACTTTTTTTTTTTTTTTTTTTAATGTGGGGAAATCCCTTATGGATACCCACCCTCCCGGGGGAGAAGGTGGGTTATGTCCGGCTCGCACGGACTAAAACCCCACGGTGTACCGTCAGACCGTAATTGTTGGGGCGGCAAGGGATCGTACTTGCTACTCAACCTTGTAAAGCCGCCCCAACGGTCCGCCCGGCGGAAGGTGGCCGCCGAGCTCCTACCTATAGAGAGGCAGACTGGGTACACACCAGCTGCCTCCCCTCGTCCGCCGGACCTGTGCAATGAGGCGATGAGCCCCCCCCGCCCATCCCCTCAGGTCCGGCTACAGTGGCAGGAGGAGTTGGGCAAAGCGCCGCCTCCTCCTGCCGGTCCTTCGTTGGCGGAGACGGCCACTCAGAGGATCCACCTCGCGGGCCCTCTCCGCCGCCTCCTTCTGCAAGATGACCTCCTCGCAGAAGGAGGCCATTGCTCGCCACGCCTGTTCGCTGCCGAGCATGGCGGAGACCACACTCGGCAGCGACAAATTCCTTCCTACCGCCGCCGTTAGAGTGCGGCGCTGTCCCTCCCACGCAACACACTCGGAAAGCGTGTGCTGCGCGGTATCTTCCTCAGCACCGCACTCGTGACAAGCGGCGGTCGGCTCCCTGCGAGCGATCCGGTGCAGGTACCACCCGAAACATCCGTGTCCGGTCAGTACCTGCACCAGCCTAAACGTCAGGGAGCCCCACTCCCTATTAATCCACTCCCGTAGGACCGGGCGGACGGCGTCAACGGTGTACGTTCCAAAGCGCGCTTCCGCCAGGTCCTGCATCCACCTCCTAATTGCCCCCTCCCGCAACTCATGCCTCCTGACTTGTATCTTCTTGGGAGCCGGGGGCTCCCCACTACCTTTCCTCGCCGCCGTGAATTTGTACACGGCGGCGAGAACCCCTGCCTCCAGCTCCCAAGGAAGGGAGCCGGCAAGCGTAAAGGCCGCCGCCGAGGACACCGTGCGGTACGCCCGGATCGCCCTCAGTGCCACTGTGCGCTGCGCATTACGCAACGCGCGCACATTATCGACACCGAGGGCGTCTGCCCACACCGGTGCCCCGTAGGCTGCCATCGCCCGCACGACTCCCATATAGAGTCGACGGCACCCGGCACCCGGCCCCCCTACATTGGGGAGCAACCGGCCGAGTGCCGCCGCCGCTCCAGCAATTCGCGGTCCGAGCCCCGCAAAATGAGGCTCGAAACGCCAGCGCCCGTCCAGGGTGAGGCCCAAGTATTTCATTTGGGCCCCCACCCTGATTCGGACGCCCTCCACCATTATGTGGGCCCCAGGTGGTGGCCCCCCGCCGAGGCCCATGAAAAAGTATGGCCTCGGTCTTCTCAAGGGCCACCCTGAGGCCCAACCTCCTTATGCGCCTGACCACGAGAGTTGTGGCCATCGTGGCCAGGCGCTCCACCTCCCTCCATTCACCCCCCTGGGCTACGACTAGGGTGTCATCCGCGTAACAGATTAGGCGCGCTCCATATGGGAGCACGCCGCGGAGCACCCAGTCGTAGCCCATGTTCCACAAGAGCGGTCCCAGGACCGACCCCTGTGGAATTCCTCTTTCTGTCGCCCGCCGGATCATTCGCCCATCGCCGTCCACGTAGGCGACCTCCCTGCCTTCCAGGTACGCCTCCACCAGCCGCCGCAGATACGGGGGCACTCCAAAATATCGGAGTGCCTCCCGTATGACCCCGTGCGGCAAGCTGTTGTGAAGTCAACTCTACCCTAACGCAAGCCCAGCCTTGAGCAAAACAAGTGATAAATAATTTTTAAATGTTAATACAGAACACAATATAATTACTTTATTACAGATGTCGCTTATATTGGAGCGTTGAATCCAGATCATTACAGACTCGCTAAACTTTATCTGGAAAATGGTAAACATGTACTTTGCGAGAAACCATTGTGTTTGAACTACAAACAAACAGAAAGTTTAATCAACTTTGCTAAAAGCAAGAAACTATTCCTTATGGAAGCTGTGTGGTCCCGTTTCGCTCCGACTTATCTCGCTTTAGAGGAAGAGATAAACTCTGGAAAGTTGGGTGACGTGAAGTTCGTTCAAGTAACGTTTGGCGTACCAATCATTGCTATCCCTAGACTCGGGTAAGACATTGTTGACATAACCTCTTAAATAATGTTATTATCTATTATTATTAATATTATAAAGCTTTATAAGCTGGTTTGTTTGTTTGGTTTAACGCGCTAATCTCAGGAACTACTGGGGGCCTAGCCAAGTTGCTTATCTACAATCGGAAAAATGTATGGAGATGACATATCAGAACGCTATATCATATATAGTTCAGATATGGCATCTCCATATATTTTACCGTTTTATATTTATGTTAGTGATTGTAGGTAAGCAACTTGGCTAGGCCCCCTGGTCCGATTTGAAAGATTATTCCGGTGTTAGATAATTTATTTATCGAGGGAGGCTATAGGCTATATACCATCATGCTAAGAACATCAATGAATAATGTTTCAAAATCGCCTTTTGAGAGCTTTCGCTGCGTGTTAGCGTTATCTCAAAGTAACTATTCATCACGGACGAAGTCGGGGGCAGAAACTAGTATATAGTAATAGAAATTGTAACATCAATCTTCACTTCCAAACTAATGTTATAAATACGAATGTGAGTTTATTTGTTTGTTAACATTCACGCCTTAACTGCTCAACCGACCCTCACAAAATTTTGCATACACAATCTCAGAGGGTCTTCAGTCCTATGTCCTCTTGACATAGGGTATCTTTCATGTAGAAAAAAAGACAGTTCCTGGTATTATTTATATTAACACAAGCGAAGCGGCGGCCAAAAGTTAGTATATACTAAAATCATGCATCTATACTAATATTATAAAGAGGTAGTTTGTGAATTTGTGAGTTTGTGGGTAGGGGTAATTTCAGTAACTACTGGTCCGGTGTGAATAATTCTTTCAGTGTTATATAGCTCATTTATCGAGGATAGTTATAGGCTATATACTATCACGTTAGGACCAATAGGAGGGGAGTAATGAAGAATGTTTGGAAATCGTTTTTTTTTTCCTTTTGAGAGCTTCCGCTGCGTGTTGGCATTAGCCTAAAGCAACTATTCTACGCAAACGAAGTCCCGGGCAGAGGCTAGTATGTAATATACTAATTTAAACTAATATACATTTAATTGTTAAATAGTAACTTAAATTACTCAAACCATAATACGTTTAACAATGTTTAGTTCTAAAGACGTATTGTATAACAATTAAATTAAATTTAGGACATATTTGAGGCAAAATTAGATTGTTGACTATGATTTAGTTAGGTAATTAGAGATTAAAAATATAAAGCTAGCTTTTATAGGTACAGGAGGTACAATATATATTTATAGCTTCATGATCCATAAAGATCATGTATTCTCATATACAAGATGAGAAAAATCTATTACAATGTAACTAGAATATTAAGAAGTAGAAAATAGTTTATAAAGCAAATACTAACAAAGTTATATCGTTTCAGTGTGAAGGATCTTGGGGGTAGTGCGATTTTGGACATTGGTATATACACACTGCAATTTGCGCAGTACATCTTCAAAGATGAACCCAAAAAAGTAACAGCTATCGGGCAATTAAACGAAGATGGCGTTGATGTAATGGACACAGTCGTCCTGGAATATGACAATGATAGGATTGCAGTCCTTCATATTAATTCAAGGTTCCGGCTATTAAATAATGCGACTGTCATAGGAACGATAGGTCGAGCTACGGTACGACATTGAATTCATTAAGAAAAGAAAAGATTTTGTCCCTATATTTCCCTTCCTTGTATTAATACTAGGGTCATTGTGTTATTTCAGTATGTACTATATATACTAGACTGATAAAAAAAATATCGACTATTTTTTTCTCTCTTAATTATATCGAAAATATTGTTGGAAATGATGAAAAAAATCCTGTGAAAGCCACAGTTCTTAATATTAACATTAAAGTGTGCCGCATGGTAGTTTTCAATTTCCCATAGGACTAATATGGGAAGGCTTGTTTTTTTTTTTTAATTTACAATTTTATAACTCCTTAATGGTACATCAAAAAGGCTAGACCAAATCATTTTCTTGTTTAAAATTTAAGGCTCTACAAAATAAGTATGTTATAATTTTTTTTATAAACCGACGCATCTCGAAGTTATTCGACTTTAAAATATAATTTATAATATTTTCTCAGTTCCTTCCAATTTTTTGACGAAACTATCAAGTTTCGTTTCATTTCTTCTTCGTTCACGTATTACAGGTTGAGGATCCGTTTCATTTTCCCGAAAATTTGATACACGCCGATGGAAAAGTTGAAAAATTCGGTCTGCACAAATCGAAATTGCCATACAATTTTGACAATAGCGCAGGATTAGTTTACCAAGCCCTTGAAGTCGCACGATGTATAAAGAATGGTAAGATGAAATAAATTATAAATGGGAACTGCTTTTATCATTTGTTTTTGTACTGCCAACTTGTACCTAAGCATAAAATAACACAACAAAACGTGTAATACAATTTTTTCAACTTTTAGTATCGTCTATATTAGAAACAGTACTTAAAAAAAAAATTTAGATATTTGTTGTAGATATGGTAGTTATATGGATCTACTATTTTGCCGACCTAATTTTACGACAAAACTTGTCGTTTTTCTGAAAAACGCGAAAAACCTATTATTGAGACATTTGACTTCGAAAAAAAAACCGTACGCGATGGATAGGGACTTTTCAGAATTCTGATGCTCTGAACATTATTACAAATTTTTAGTTCTACGTAATTTTTTTTGTAGCTTTACTACTATTCATCTTTCTCTCTGCTATTCTTAGGGCTAATTTGACCGGATTAGAAAGCACAGTTTTTATGTTAATAAATAGTTAATAAATGTAGTTTTTTAACCGACCTCAAAAAAAGAGAAAGTTCTCAATTCTACTGTATTTTTATAATTAAAATTCTCGTAAAACTTAATTCATACATTTTGTTTTGAAACGTATGACAAGAATGAAGTCGTATTTGTTTGTTAAAAGGATACAGGGATTTTTTATAGATCCATTGGTTACATAACCTTTATATTTATATCCTGGAGAACCTAGCGTTTTATGGGATAAAAAGTATCCGAAATGTAATCTTGTAATATTAGTTATTCCTGTGTCAAGTTTCGTCAAAATTAGTTCAGTACTTTCAGAGTGATATGTGTTCACGGGGACAGACAGACAAACATTTTAAAAAGATTATTCTTGGCTTCTATATTGATAACAAAGTCTATCCCAATTATAATTAGCATTAAGCATTAGCATTAAGCTCGCCAGGGTACAAAAAAAAAGTGTGCAATAAAGTATTCATTCATTCATTCATTCATTATTTTCAAAAAATATATAATGTACAGATTTGACCTTGTTACAGTTTTATAATTGTATAATAGATTAGCGGGTCGGGCGGACGTTGTCCTGCCCTAAGAACAAAAAAAAAAATCTGAAATTCAACAGCAGCGCCACCTATCGGGTCTAATTGTAAATCTAGACGATTCTCGGATCCACTGGAATACGCACACAAAATTTCATCAAAATCGGTCCAGCCGTTTAGGAGGCGTTTAGTGACATACAAACGTACAGAAGAAATTTAATTATAAAGAGATAAGACAGTAACACGTATAAAACAACTTAAATAATTTCTGTTCCGTTACAGGTTTACTGGAATCACCGCGCATGTCGCATCGTGAAAGCCTTATTCTTGCAAAACTCATGGATACTGTCCGCAAACAAGTTGGCGTGCACTATGATGTCGATGACCAAGAATTCCCTTAATTTTTAAAGGATCCATAACTATAACAAGTATTCACGTCCATATTGAGTATTTACTACAGAAATTGTTTCACATTATATATTAAAAAATAATATGTCGTTTTTTTTTTAATTAACGTAGTAACATAAAAAATACCCGACAGTTTTCCAACAAGTAATAATAATATCAATAATAATAGATCAAAAATAAATTTCAAGTTTAGCCCAATTTATAGAACCTGCTGATTACTTAATTTTCACTGTTTTATTATGTTAAATTTCAATCAATAATAGTTTATAAACAAAATATTATAGTATTTGAGGTAGTCATAGTACCAAAATATTCGGACTATTTTTGCGAACGCAATTGTTTAAATAAATATACGAATATTAGCGAACTTATTCATGTATAAGTATTTCTTACATTACTAGTTACAATCCATGATAAATCCCCCATTTTAAAACCCAAACGATATTTTTTACCTCATTCAAAACATTTCTTTCGAAATTTTTGAAACGTTTGACCCAAGCAAAATAAGAATTTTACTTCGTTTTAACACCTGTATTAGTGGAAAACCATAAAGATTTAAGCGCCATACAAACGAAAATAGACCTTATGATGCAAAGGTTAGCAAACAGTTTGGCAGTATAAGGTTTAAAAAAATACTGGATTTATTACAAGATTTGAATAATTATAAATGATGTAATGTGAAATTCCAATTATTATGCAAAATGTATTATTACATTATTATTTAATTTTTAAGAACTATTTTTTGTACTAAACCACGAAATGTCCAACTTAGCTATTGTATTTATTCTTTTAGGTTAGAAAAAATATTTTACATTAAATACTGAACTAAATATACATTAAACTACTACAATATGAATATATCAAATTAAATATTGAATAATTTAAACAAATGAATATGATAACAATAGTTTTCAGCCAATTAACTTTACTATTATTATTTCTCCTTATTTCATATAAAAGTTATTTCAAGAAAATATACAATATTTTATCGATCATAAGAAAAAAAAAACGAAATATATTTTAAATTAGATATAATTTTTATGAAAATAATATCAAATACATGATACTATAAAAACCATATATAATCTGAATATAATTAAATATATTATTGTGACCATAGATTTATAGACTCATATGATACATATACTTTTTTTTTTTTTTTAATAAAAAGAACGGGGTTCCTCTACCGTGGGTGGGCAGAGCCTTTGTTATACTTATTTTGGTTATAAGTTCTTCGATTATTTATTAAAGTCTTTGCAGACCTTTATTATGGCCTTGCAAATGGTACATATACTAAATGTCTTTGCCGATGGCGGGAAATTTAAATTTTTTTAAAAAAGCGCGCTGGGACCAATTTGTCCCAAAGCTAGTATCCAGGTTAATAGTGTTTTTGTCTTTTAGCTAGAATTTTTTCTAAAATGTAGTAACTGGCAATGTAGTCCGGTGAAGCTGTTAAGACCTTGCTAGGTCAATAGCGTAGTCAGATAGAAAAAAATAAATAACTGGCAGCTTTTTCTCTACATTTTTTTCGCAAAAGAAAAGTACAAGAAAAAATTAAAATATCAAAATTTTTGAAATTTTGAATTAATTGAAAATATTGAAATTTTTCTGAAAAATGCTTTTTAATGAAGCAAAAAAAAATGTCACATTGAAAGAGGCCAGATTTAAGAGAGCTCAATCGATTTGACATGTAATGAACGATATATGTATAACTATTAATATACCTAGATATTTAGAACAATGGTTCGGTTACTCATTAAAACGAACACAAAGTTAAATGTTTTGAGAAATTTTATTTACTGGAAAGATATATATTGATATATATGCCAGTTCTTTGAAACATATGTATTCAAACTGCAATTACACGCATTTTGGCAGGAGTTCGCTCAAAACTTAGCGCTATCTTAACTTTAACCTTTGCGAAATATAACACACAAGTTTAGACGTGTTTGTACTTGATTTTTTGTTCTACTTTTTCTTCATTTTCTTCACTAAGAGAAATGTTATAAAATTAGTTTTTCCCACATTTAGATAAGTAAATAGTGAAAGCAATGTTTTTTGTTAATATTGTCAGGGTATGTTCAACATTCCTTCGGTAATCTACTCTTGTTTGAGTGATCGATAATGATAAGCCGATAGAGTCCGGAAGGATTGGCTATCGTAATCTAACTAAAGTGTCAGTAAGTTACGTAGCATAAGCCGGTGTTTTTAACCAACGACGAATTCTCCAGTACGCCAGTTTATGGTGCGTTGAAAATATTTACAATGGATTGATGCTCAATTTGTTTTTAAAAATTCTGAGATGTTAGTGAATAATAAACGAAAATGAATAGGTATTGTAAGAATTTGCATACACGTAGATTGTATTCGTCTCATAAAATATATTTTACAATATCATAAAGTACCATGTAGCTGTAGGTGGTAGAGCCACGCTGAAGCTGTAACTGGTAGTACCACCCTCTCACATAAAACCGGTGTGAAGTAACGGTCCTTGCAATCTTGCGTTTCGTTCGGTCAGTGAGGGCTCCTGAGGCCCACCTCCCTCCCTCTCTCTTCCCCACCAACACAAGCTTCAACGTACTTGCGACTCCTCTGGTGTTGCTGGTGTCTATAGACGGTGGTGATCACTTAACATCAGGTGACTCACCTGTTCATTTGCTTCCTATGATATAAAAAAAATCACAAGCTAAGCTAAGTAGCCCACAGCAGTACTACAGGTCTCTTCCCGAAGGAAGGTATGAGCATAATCACCAGGCCAGGTCTCAATTCATCGACGATTTCAAACTTCGAGTCCAATGTTTTATATTCTCCCACATATGGTAGTGTTATAAGAGCATTTCTAAGGTTCAAGATTCCTCATTGTATCTTTCTTCACCCTCAACTATATAGTACATATAGTATATATAGTGTTACTAATTTAAATTAGTAAATGTACTCACATTCCGAAAAAAATATCCATAAACGCCGGGATTCGAACCCGCGAGTATCAAATTGATTAAATTAATCAACTGAAATACCTATTTTTCGAAATAGTACTTATGTTTAGTACTTATTGGCCAAACAATTTTTGCTATACTCCAGTAAAAAGTATAAACTCAAAGTAGTCCGGTGAAGAAATTAAGGCCTTCCTAACAGCGTAGTCAGTTCGAGAAAAAAAATCAACTCAAAGAAGTCACTCGATCAATATAATTTACCATAGATTTAAAATTGTTTAAGAAATAGTATTACACTGTTATTTCATGTCAGTTAAGAACCAGTTATATAGGTTTTTTTTTCTTCTTCTTATTCTTCTGTTCTGCAGACTCCTAGTCCACACCTTTTTTTTGCTTTCGCTTTTACTTTTATTTTCTGCGTGAAAAATCGTATATGTGAGCAACTATTGGATGTTTTTTATTTATCTAGTATTATTTTAACTTAACTGTATTTTTTATATGAATTAACTATTTACTCTTTTAGAGTGGATTTTTAATGATGTTATTGCCTTTATGGCAGTTCTATTATGATCTTTTATGACCATTTTTAGATTAGGTATAATCCACAATGTCCCGCGCCGAAGCGTTCACGGCTCGATGGATGAATGCTATATAGATTGTAAAATTAATTGTATACAATTGTTGACTATTAATGGTACTAAAGAACCTCTTCCTTCAATTATACTACGAATTTTGCTCCTCAATAGCATTCTGTTGCATCTCGCAATTTTTAAAAAATATCCATGTGCCTACAAATATTTTCGTAGCAATAGTTCTTAAATAACAATGAAGTTATACTACATAATGGCATCAAAATCATTTTATTATCTGTCACATAGCATTATACATTAATCGTTACACGTAACTTCGTCTGCGCTGTTTATTATCTTAACAATATGTCTTATGTACAGAGAAAAATATATAAGAACCGAACCTCTAGTTCAACTTCATGACGACGACAAATTACAAATCGCTAAATTCGTCGTCCTTATAAAATGGTACTTTCTTTAAGTTACAATAACTTTATATTAAATTAAGCTACCGTGATATTTTGGTGAGGAAGATTCCAAGTATCTAGGAAGTAACTAAAAAAAACTCATCGAAATGTATCGAATAGTTTATGAGTAATGCGCCCACAATGGCAGACTAGTGGTCGAAATTCGATCAGGTTTCAATGTTAAGGAAGAAGACGATCTACTTCTAACTTTTTTATTGAAAATTGGTAATCATTAACCCTAAAAGTTAATTACTACTTACTATACAAATAGGAGTTTAGAAGCTTGGCTGCGAGACAGAGAAGGGAGACGTTTTTAACTCTTTTCCATTTGTCTATTTATATATAGATGTAATCAAGGTTTTTTGTAGGAGCACGCGGTACACAAGCAGTGCACTTAAAAGGAATTTCGAAAAATTGCCATATAAACCAAAAAAAATTGAAAGAGTTTTAAAAAAATAAAACAAAAACAATTGAAATCTCCAAAAAGATAAATTGAATTTTTTAATAGGTCAAAGTTATCCTATCTACTCTCTATAGTATCCAATAACTATCTAATCTACCTTTCTTGTACAGTGACCGCGTCGCACAGCAGTTTCCCTCTGTAGTAGTAGGCGTCGTAAAAAGAACTATGGGACTTACAATTTTCGAAAATTAACATGCACCCAGTTAGAAGTGATAAAAAAGGCCTGGATATAATATTAACAACAACCTGTAAAATGTAACAGCTTACTTACAGGGGAGGTAAGATACAGGTGTAATCATTATACCAGACCACGATTTTGGTAATTTCATTTTGAAAAATCCATACTTTACTTTCCCAGATACGGTGCTACAAGAACATTTCTCAAGTTCAAGTTTCCTCAAGACATTTTCCTTCATAGACAGCCTATATCCTATTATAAGTTTAAATTAATAAATGTATGCGAACTCAAAGCAAAAATTTGGTACATCGTCGTAATTAAATATAATAGTGAACCGCCATAATTGAAGCATTTTGTTCTTAAAGTTATCAGGAAACCGGATGAGCTATGGTTAGTGTTATTATTATAAATACACTGTACTTTAGTGTGCGTGATCTTTTCGGAGCAGAGACAGTATAAAAAATAACAAGACAACTTTTATTTAAACTAATGAATTTATAAAGAGCTGTGACTTCTTCACTTTCAAACTGAGCTAAATTTAATAAAAATACATAGGGTATTTATTATTGAAAATTCTTGTAATCATTAATTACATTTAAAATAAATGTATATGCTAAAGAAATAGAAAAAAGTACTCAAAATATTGTGATAACTCAAAAATGATATTAAGCTAATAATAGTAGCTACTGCTAATTCAATATTACAATATAATACAACTTTTTTTTTCGAACTGACTACGCTATTGGCCTAGCAAGGTTTTAACAGCTTCACTGGACTACAATATATAATACACAATATATAATACAACTATTTCACCTGTAGTCTTCGGGTCTATTACTGTCTTTGTTGCCCAACATCCCAACAGCACCATCAAGAGGTGGCGTGGCCCATCGTGTCGTCATTGTTACTAACCACTTAATTAAGGTTTAACGTATCTTCTTGCCTACAATTAGTATAGTAATTGTTATTCTGATAAGAGTCGTATTCAAATATTAATAACCTATGATTGCAAAAACAACTTTATAAATCGAACACATAATTTCGAATATTGGCATGTTCACACAAAAAACAAAGAATGTCTTGAATCTAATAATTCTAATAATTATAGATTTTCAGGATGATACAAGACGGTAAGTGAGCCTTCATAATATAGTAATCTCTTCCTTTGGTCAGAACAAAAAAAATTATATGTGCATACAATAAAAAATATTTATTATTACAGAAAACGTATTCTGCTCTGCTGACGCTATTAGCGCTAACGCACACAGAAACCTTATCACTAAATATCACCTCCACGAATCACCCGCTTTCATGAGATAGAATATCTGCAAGTAATACGTGATATTCTTTTCAATAACATGTATAATAAACAATAACGATAACCTCCATACAATGTTAATTGCCAACCAACGAATAAACCATAACAATTAAATACTACTGTATCCTAACTAACCTTTGCTATTAGTTGAAATCATGGAAGTCTTAGATTTGTTTCTGCTTAATTCGTTGCAATAATTTTCTTACCCGTATATACTGATTTTTTTAAATATCATATAAGGTAAATAAACAGGTGGATCGCTTGATATTAAGAGATCACTACCGCCCATAGACACTTGCAACACCAGGGAAATCGCAAATGCTTTGTGATGAGAGCGGGGGGGTTAGGTAAGAGGAGAGAGGAAAGGTGAGGAGAGGTGGGCCTCTGGCGCTCTCACTGACCGAACGAAACACAACAATGCAAGCACTATTACTTCACGTCGGTTTTCTGTGTTTACTACCCCGGGCGAGCCGACCCGGTCATGCTAGAGCCAGTAATATTTTCAGCGTGGCTCTACCACCTACGAATGTCACAATAGAACAATTTAGTATATATCTCTTATCTTCAGTGTTTCGCAGTTTGTAGATTTGAACCCCGGCATGTACCAACGATTGTTCCAGAATTTGCGTACGTTAACTAATTTATATTGGTAACACTATCAGCTAACGATAAAGGATAATATCATGAGGAAACCTGAACCAGAGGAATGTTCTTGCAGTCCCAATGTATGTGAGAAAAGATAGAACCATGTATTTCTCAGAATTTAAAATGACCAATTTTTTTTTTTTTTCGAACTGACTATGCTTATTGGCCTTAATTCTTTGGCTTTTACAGCTTCACCGGACTACAAAATGGCCAATACGTCGTGAAGATGCCTATGGTCTTGAAACTGATGATAATTATGGACTGTCATCGATTATGCCAATCCATATATTATCGGAGAGATAAGGTAGTTTTTTTTTCACATAAGCAGGCTACTGATTTGCTTGAATAGGTTTAGATTTCTCTTTAATTTCCAATAATATGTTAATGTTCCAATAGGTGGGTTTTGATTCTTATGCTACCAAGGAATAGGAATAGGAATTTGCAATTTTGCTGACAATGTATATATGTATGCAATGTATATCATATCGTTAGCTATTGTCTAATTCGCTATTTAAGAATTAAAAAAAAAACACATCTTCTTTTCTAGACTAGTTTAAACCATCGGTTCTTAATTTTATTTAACATGTATTTCGATATAAAAAGTTTTTCGAGGACCTCAACCGACTAACGCTGTTGGCCGGACAGAGAACGAAATCATGATAAATATATAGAAACAGGCTAAACAGGTTATCATGATTTCGTTCTCTGTGTGCAAGACCGGTGAAGCTGTCGATAAAGATAAAGATTGGAAATTAAAACTATATATTTAATCAATTATGTGTTTAAATTAGATGTTTTATTTAATTTTAATTTGAAATGCGAGGATTCTAATTCCCTAGAACTGTCGATATATGTACCAAGATTATCATATCTGTCAGTAACTGAGGAGTGGACCTGAAAACTCACTAAAATAAACACTAACGCTGCCTTTATTTGCCGTGTCGTAGGTGTCCATGAGCGGCGGTGATTACTTTCCATCAAGTCACTCATAAATAGTATAAGCGATGGTGGCTTAGTTGATAGCGTGTTCGGGCACAGCATTGGTGGACGTAGGTTCTAATCCTTGCAACTGAGTCTAAGGTTCCGGTGAAAAAAAAATATCGTGATGAAATTATAGAATGATAATAGGATTTTTTCTAAGTACGCCTGGCTAGCTACTACTCTGGAGTTGAACATCTGTCACCAAGCACTTGTTGGTCTGTTACGGCACCTGCATTTGAGAACCAACCTTTTCTATGTATGGTGTGTTTACCAGCTTATATCGCATTTTCATTTAACATAGCTCAAACGATAATACCTACAGAGTATTAAAAAATCGTATAAGTATAATGGGTGACATAATTTTTTTTCTCGAAATGACTGCGCTATTGACCTAGCAAGGTTTGTAAGGTATTTGTAATTAAATACTATTAAAATGAACGCTTAAGGCACCCAGCCGTATATGAATTTACGGCGGGATAGAAAAGTGCCGGGGAGTCTCCGGTCCTCGAGGAGGTTGACGCCAAGAGAAGGGCGGGTCGGGAAGAGGCAATAGGCCGATGGAGGCAGGACCTGGCGGACGAACGGTATGGGCGTTACTCTATTGACGCCGTCCGTCCGGTCCTGTCCGATTGGATTGGGAGACGCTGGGGCTCCCTGTCGTTCAGACTGGAGCCAACCGCCGTATGCCATGAGTGTGGCGGCTGCGGAGGATACCGCGCAGCACACTCTGAGTATGGGCATCGCATTTTGAAAGCGGTGGTAGGGTTGGATTTGTCGCTGTCGAGCGTGGTTTTGGCCATGATCGACAGCGAAGAGACGTGGAATGCAATGGCCTCTTTCTGCGAGAACGTCATCTCGCAGAAGAAGATGACGGAGAGGATCCGCGAAGATTATCCTCTGAGCGGTCCTCTCCGCCAACGGAGGGCCGGCGGGAGGAGGTGGCGATTTGCCCGCCTCCTCCCACCACCGTAGCCGGACCTGAGGAGATCGGCCACGGGGGCCATCTCCTCATTGCACGGGTTCGGCGGACGAGAGGAGGCAACTGGTGTGTGCCCAGTCTTCCGCCGGGCGGACCGTTGGGGCGGCTATCCAAGGAGAATAGCGTAGTTTCATCCCTTGCCGCCGCAACATTACGGTCGGATGGTACACCGTGGTATTTTAGTCTGCGCGAGTCGAACATAACCCATCCTCTCCCCGAGAGGGTAGCGTATCCATAAAGGATTTCAACACGTTAATAAAAAAAAGAGCTGTTGCCTGCTAAACGCGACATAATCATATTAACCATTAAATTAGATTTTTATGTCTTTATGATAACCTATACCACCATATGATATCGTGAATTTTTTTTAAACAGTATTGAAATAATAAATAATGGTTTCAAAATATTATTTCAATTTTAATAATGTTATCATTATTATGTAACTGAACATTGATATGTTTATCAATGTTTATTTGACCTACGGAGAGACATTACTGTTAGGGAGTCAATAAATTCAAGGCCAGCGATTCGGTTATAAACAAATAATGAATTTAATCTTTTAATTACAAAGTCTAGTAATTAAAGCCCCCCGATGGATAAGAGCATTAGTTATCTGTAATTTATACATTTAAAACATTAGAATCGCATCTTCCAAAATTATATTAGGGTATAAAAAAAGATTCATATTTTTCCGTTACTACATTTGTATTGTAATGAATTGTAGTGTAACACATTAATAATTACTGAATTTAAGTTAATTTGGAATTTATTATTTCGACCGAATGACTTTAAATTCACATGATTACTTCAACTAAGGGTAAACACTAGCCGTCTCGGTCGGCAGACTATTTTGAGAGATGTGAAAAATCCAGAAATTTTAAGAAGTACTAAACTTGATAATAGATATAATAATATTTAACCACTCATATACTTAGAACCAATGTATTTAATTTTCTTATTTTATTTAGAGATTTATATATATATATATATGTATATACCTGTCTGCCACATTATAATCTATATCTGCTTACAACTAAAAATTAAAAAGTAATTAAATAGTAAACTTAGACGAACTACACAGTATTTTGGATAAATCGAAATTGGTTCTGTCAGAATACCTATTAGATATTAATTTTAAACCTATCAAAAAATATGTCCTTTGATTATTTAAAGCTATAGAAGACGTAAGTCAAAGTACTAAGCTATGTAGTTGTATGTAGTGAGTTTATGACGTTGTGAGTTTGTGACGTTGTAGGGGGTAATCTCAGTAACTACTGATCTGATTTGAAAAATTCTGCTTCAGTGTCATATAGCTCATTTATTGAAGATGGTTATAGGCTATATTTCATCACGCTAAAACCAATAGGAGTGGAGCACCAATGAAGAATGTTTCAAAAGTCGCGGGCAGAGGCTAGTATCTTATATATATTTAAATTTTATAATATTAACTAGCTGTTACCCGCGGCTCTGCACGAGTTTTTTGAATGTATTAATTAAATTTAAAATTGTTATTACATGTGTAAATAACAATAATACTCTTTCAAAAATATTTGTAAGTATGACACGCACATCATCTACAGTAACAGGTAACATTTACATTATATATGTGAATACTAATAGTGTATCGAATGGGATGGGATTTATCATAAGCCACATAGCTGGAACATTAAACTACTACCTATGTATCACCCTCAGTGGCCACTTACACTATATAAGAAAGTAATGAAAATATTAAGTTATACATTATCGAACAATATGTGTTCAATCTTTTATTATATAGATATAATATCGGGTATCGTCTGCTGAACTCGCTAGCTTAAAATAAAATAGCTAATTAGTTAGTTATTTGCCCGTAAAATTCCCGTTCAAATATTACTTGTACTCCGTTGACGCTGTTAAGCTTGCTAGGTCAATAGCGTAGTCATTTCTAAGAAAACAAAACCGTTCATATAGGTCCAGCTGTTTCGGAGATTACCCGGAACAAATAAACAAACAGATATATCGACAGAATTAAAAAAGAATGTTGATATTTGTAGCACCGCAGATATATGTATTCATCAAAAAGTATTTATTTGAATATTATATACACACGCTTTATCCTTATAATACGTAATATATCACAAATTAAAAATGGGAACAAAAATAACGTAGAATAAACTTTTTGATGAGTTTTTGACGGGATTTCAGTCTGTTATGTAGGGATTTTATATTTTATTCATAATTTTGTGTTATTTGACTCTATATTGTGTTAAATTGGCGGCGTTTTATGTAATATGGTTTGTTTATTATGCTAAGTGAAATAAATGAAAAATAATACCACGGAGCATGTATTCTGGGGTCTTGAAAATTAAGAAGATAAAAATTTACGAAATATTATATAGAAGATTTGGCGCTTATATATAGAGAATACATAAGAACTACCTATATGGACAATTTCAGAATTGGCAGTATGAATTAATTCCTTCGCCTGTATTGTGATGGACGAATATTATTACTACTACCTACCTACCTTTTAGAATAGCAGCATAAAATAGACTTTAAAAATGTTTGAGATAGCAACGTACTACTTATAATCAAAAATTGGAATTAAAAATAATCTAGAATAAACTTTTGAACAGGAACACAAAATAAACCCTAATAATATTTCCGATAGAATGTTATCAAGTTACCATGGCAACGCATATAATACTGACACTGACACGCAGCGGATGCTCTAAAAATAACCCGATTTTGAGACATTCTTCATTAGTGCTCCGCTCCTATTGGTTTTAACGTGATGATATAGCCTATAGCCATCCTCGATAAATGAGCTATCTAACACTGAAAGAAACTTTCAAATCGGACAGGTAGTTCTTGAGATTAGCGCGTTCAACCAAACAAACAAACAAACTCTTCAGCTTTATAATATTAGTATAGATGACTAATAAGGACGATCAAAATTAAATTGACTTTTCTACAATTAATATATATCAGTGTCAACTTTTTTGTTTTCTTTATTCATTTGTATGTAGTTTTTATTATGCAATCTCAAAATATAGAGAGAGTAAATGTCCATACAATTTTACAATTTATGAATATCTTAAATTTTAATCTATTTTAATCACGACCTGTTGGCCTTACTCAAATAATGTAGCCTGATTATGTCTCTCACGTATCTCATATGACTAGCTGTACCCGCGGCTCCGCACGGGTTTATTACTCATGTATTCTTTTTATATTTTGTAACTTCAGAAAGTATTATTTTTTATAATCCATCGATTTTAGTATGACATAATGCATTGTTATTTTTACTGTACGTATATATAATAATTCCATATTGTTAAAAATTTTATATTATTTTTCAACCTAGAATTAGTCGTTGTTTTTTACGAAATAAAAAAATACCAGTGGTCAAAATTCGACCATCTATACTTATAATAAAACTGTAACAAGTCGAAATCTGTACATTAAATATTTTTTGAAAATGTTAATCAGGGTAGACTATGTTATCGATATAGAAGCCAAAAATAATCTTTTTACAATTTTTGTCTGTCTATCTGTCTGTCTTTCTGTCTGTCTGTCTCTGTCTGTCTGTCCCTATGCACACGCATCACTCTGAAAGTACTGAACCAATCTTGACGAAAATTGACATAGTGATACCTAATATAACGAGATTACATCAAATGTACTTTTTATCCCATAAAACGCAAAGAGTTCTCCAGGATTTAGGATTAAAGTCTAGAATCTAAGCCCGTATTACTCTGAAAGTACTAAGCCATTTTTAACGAAATTTAACACAGTGATAACTGATATTACAAGGCTACATCCATGATACTTTTTGTCCTATAAAACGCAAGGGGTTCTCCAGGATAACGAAAAACAAAAATTTGTAATTAACGTAACTAGACTTTTTTGCGACACCTTAGTACAAGAGCCGGCAACGTTGAAAGAACAAGAATTTTAGGATACCTGGTTCTTTAATATATCAATATATATTTTTTGTATCATAGGAGGCAAACGAACAGGTGGGTCACGTGATGTTAAGTGACCACCACCCTTTATAGACACTAGCAACACCGGGGTTTCGTAAATGCGTTGCCAACCTGTATATTGGAGGAGGGTAAGGGAAGGCTAAGGAGAAAAGGAGAAGAGAGGTGAGCTTCCGGCGCTCTTACTGACCAAACGAAACACTACGATGCAAGCACTGTTGTTTCACGTCGGTTTTCTGTGAGAGGTTGGTATTAGCCCGAAAGGACACTTGGTAACCGGTTAACGTTGTATTATTAATGCGCATTTTGATTTAATTAATTTTGATTTATGAATAGGTTTAGGAACATTTTTTTTGAGTAACTATTAAACACAATTAAAAGCATGAATTTATCACAGTCAGACATATTTTTCTATAAACAATCATATATATACCCGCTGATATATTTAATAAATAAAAATGATAAATTTCAAACCAATTATTTTTTTTAGCAAAGAACAAATTTCATTTCATTAAACATTATTGATATTAAGATTTCACCATATACAATGTAACAACAATAAACGTAAATGTATGATTTGGGATTGACGCCATCTTAAATATATGCGTCGATTATCAGGCTATACGAAACCGAAATACCTTGGACCGGCGAGGTGAAATATCTCGGCGTCACTTTAGATAAACACTTAAATTTCGATTCACACACATATAGAGTGCGAAACAAAGCCGTTATGGTCTTGGGTCGTCTCTATCGTTTGCTTTGTCATAAGAGTACAATATCCCCCAGACATAAACTCACTTTATATAAAACTTGCATCCGTCCGATTATGACGTACAGTTGTTCGGTTTTTGCACATGCGCAAAATCGTCTTCAAAAGTTACAGGTTCTCCAGAACCGAGCCCTACGTAAAATCACCGGTGCCCCATGATACGTCCGGAATAAGGATCTCCACGGGGACCTGGAGATGCCTTCTGTCTGGGCGTATATAAAATCACTCACATGTAGTTATTTCGAATAAGCCGCGAATCATCCCAGCCCTTTAGTGGTATCCGCCGCGACCTATGAAGCCGTACCCAACGCTGCGCAGTATAGAAGACGACCGCGACACATTTTACCGACCCTCCTGATTCATTCACGTCAGCGAAAGATCAGTACCAGCCGATCTCTTCAAACAAAGCGTGTTCACGTCCATGCCCGCATAACCACAGATCACACCGCCGTAGTCTGGGGATAAATTTCGCTCCCGCACACCAGATTAGGCCCGCTCGGCAACGGCTGAAACCTAAGTCCGTTCCCTCGGCGGGGAGCCCTTGAGTACTCTGCTCACGCGATACAGTGCCACAAAACTTTACATCAATGCTACAACATCACACACATCACCTATACACACGTGCACGCCTACACGCTTACACGCTGTTTTTCTTTTTCAGAGAAATAGACGACAAAGAGTTCTACCCTTATTTTTCTCCACCCTATCCTATCTTATATAGTTAAGAGAATTTTCTCCGATACAATATACATACATGAGTTGTTGAGGCACACATGCCCGGTACACATGCATGTTTCAATAACTTATATACGTATATCTAGATAGATTAGCTTAGGTTAGCTCAGATAGGTCGCGATTTTTGCACAAAACAGGCAACAGCCCAAGCCGAGGTTTGCCGTGCACACTTGAGTTGGTCGCCCAAACATCCCAAGTCGGTTGAGTGCTTTCAGCGCTCCCTCAATAGTTCGATGAAGCTGTAAAGACCTTTCAAGGTCAACAGCGTATACATTTCGAAAAAAAAATGCGTCGATAACATACGCTGCCACAATTATCGCTATCTTTATCGTGCAGCCAGTAGTACTGCACTAAACCATACCTATAGCTATATTCTATACACATATTATTTTTATAGCAATAAATTGGTCCAAATATTGAGTTAATAACTAAATTTGTGTGAAAGATGAAATTTGTACTTATTTATATCTAAATATAATAATAATAAAATTACTGCTATTCTAGCATGGATTAAGATTACTTTTATTTTTATTTCCAAAAAATAGCATCAAGCACATTATTGTCAACACCATAAATGTCTTTCAATAATAATTCCATTTTAATAACGTTTCAAAGTTAGTGAAAAATACATCCTAAATTTTAAAAATCAATATTTTTGTCTGTAAAGGTACGATATACACAAATAAACGCAACTCTTACCGGCAGCCAGATAGCCCGTTGTTCGGATGAATATAATATATAAAACTGGCTTAATTGATTCTTTCCGGTATGGCCTCTACCTATGTAGGTATTTTCGCCAATATCAAGTGTGACAAATAGACGATATAAATTTAATGCCAAATATTTAGTGTAACAATTTAGAATAATCTATAATAGAAACATATCAACATGGATAAATTACCAAAAGGTGATAGGTACTATATTGTGAGTGGTACAGAGATTATTTATAAAAATAAATTGGAAATATATTTAAAATACGTTTTCGAAACAGTTTATAACTCTTCGACAATAGTTTCAAGCAAGTGACAGTTGACGACGCTTCGGCGCGATGTTTGACGCTTCGATACGGTGTTCATATATTTTTCTTTAATACAATGGAGTATAAAAAGGTTTTAATACAAGTTGAGAATAGTTATGATAAAGTAAGTGGTAGAGATGTTTATTTAGTTTTATGTGGGTTAGTTTTCATCTTAATTGATCCTGGTAGATGTTTTTTTTCTTCGAAATGACTACGCTATTGACCGAGCAAGGTCTTAACAGCTTTACCGGACTACAAACAACGGAGTGTTTGATGGTACTACGAACGGGTACTAGGCTTATTAAAAAAAAATTACATGTAATCTGGGTATATGTTTCAGTGAATCCGTGGATAGTTTGGATTCACAATTGGAAACGGTAGTTGTGGCTGTAATCGGGTATCAGTTTTATTCAATTTTTTCGCGTTTAAAAATACAATGGAAACCAGTGATAACCAATTTGGTGCAAACGAAGTTACACGGGTCAGCTAGTCTATACTAATATTATAAAGAGGTAAAGTTTGCGAGTTTGTGACGTTGTGAGGTTGTGACGTTGTAGGGGGTAATCACAGGAACTTCTGGTCCGATTTGAATAATTCTTTCAGTGTTATATAGCTCATTCATCGAGAATGGTTATAGGCTATATATCATCACGCTAAGATTAATAGGAGCGGTGCACAGATGAAAAATGTTTCAAAATCGGAATGTTTTTTCGCTTGTTAGTGTTAGCCCAAAGTAACTATTCCACGCGAACGAAGTCGCGGGCAGAGGCTAGTAATTTATAAGATTCTTTACAAGTATTATTAAGTTTTTTTTAGCAAAGCAAAATGTTTCTAACTACACACATCAAAAAAGTCTAAGCATGATATTACTATCTACTACTATCTATGCGTGATATTACAAATTTTACCATTTATATTAATTAATTTCTAAGTATTTACTCAAACAAAGTGCGTAGGTAAGTAAACTTTTTTTACATACTGGCTGGTTGTTAAAAAAAAATTGATTATGTTTTGTTTTTTCATAAAATTCAAATGACCGCGAATTTATTTGAATGTAAGTGCGTTTTAATCGCTACGTTTAGTCTTGATTTTATAATTTTACCAACCATTTAAATAAAGTTAGCGACAAAATTGAATTGTTAGATATTCTTTACGTCATGAAGTGACGTCATTTGATGGCAGATGAAATGCAAAGAGCTGTAGGCATGTTGCAAGAGGGAAGTAATTAATCTAAGGTATCTCGACATTTTGGCATTCATATAAGTGTTATTTGTTGTCTTTGGCAGCGCTACAATAATACAGAAGAACCCGCTGAACAGCATCCAGGCCGTAAAAGGAGTACAACCACTCGGCAAGACCGGTACATACAACAGACTGCAAGACGCCAGCCGATGTTAACCGTTCGAGAGATAAGTTTGAGGCTACAAATTTCTAGTGGTGTTGATGTAAGTTCTCAAACTGTGCGAAATCGACTGCATGAGTACGGCCTGCGAGCTCGACGCCCAATCAGGTGCCCACCGATACGAAACGGGAATCGCGCTCGTCGATATGAATGGTGTAGAGAACGCATAACTTGGACTCAGGAACAATGGGATAAAATTATGTTTTCCGATGAGTCGCGATTGGGGTTTAAGCCTGTTACAAGAAGGGTGCGAGTGTATCGTCGGCCCAGAAATACTGAAAGGCTCAGGTGCGTTCAGGAAGTTCATCCATACAGCGGCTCAACAGTTATGTTATGGGCGGGTATTATGAAGAACAGGCGAACTGAGCTCGTTTTTGTAAATGGAAATATGAATGCTGAAAATTACATTGAGGATATTCTCAGACCTTATGTCTACCCATTTGCACAAACCTTTGGCTCCGATTTTAGGTTAATGCATGACAATGCGCGTTCACATACAGCTCGGCGAACCAGTGAATACTTTGCAACGGTGAACATCCGGGTATTGCCCTAGCCTGCACAATCGCCAGATCTCAACCCCATCGAGCACTTATGAGACATGCTCCAGAGACGTGTTTTGAAGGACTTGGACGGAGCGACAATAACCCAACAGCTGAAGGATTTGCTACAATTCCATTGGGAACGAATACCGCAAGATGACATAAACAGTCTCATTAATTCAATGAATAATCGTTGCCGACAAGTTCTGAATAGCAGAGGAGACCATACTTTGTATTAAATTGTTCTATTCTTTCACAATAAATACATTTTCTTTAGAAATTTCATTTTGTAAAAAAAAAGTTTAGTTTCTTATGTATCATAGTTTCTACAGTATATTCTAATATTGTTCATTTCTGTTATTAAAAGAACTTATAAAGACAACAGCTGTTATTTTTACATCATAAAACCCTAAAGATATTAATTTAAAAATAAAATACGTCATTAATGTGAAGAACCATCCTAATATTTAAATTAGTACATGTTGCTTAGACTTTTTTGATGAGTGTATTTCTAAACTTAAAGATCTTAAAGTATGACGAATAAAATACCAAGTAAAAGCTTCCACTCTTAGATTGTAACAGAAAATATACGTGTGTTGCCCACACACGGTAAAAATGAATTCAAAAAGATGGTGAAACGAATGCATGTCCCACTGTTGTCTAATACTTAAAAGTAATCAAGACACTGCTAAGCTCTCTCTTTGAAGTTTCACAGCGAAAACTGTTTCCAATTTCCTTATTAATAACACTAAAACTCGTCCCGAACTAGTAATTAAAAAAAAAGAAAATCAATGGACAAACAGACAAAAAAAGGAACTGAACTGTTTTATCTTCACTTATTTATATATATTACTAGCCTCTGCCCGCGACTTCGTTCGCGTGGAATAGATACGCTAACACTAACACGCAGCAATTCTCAAAAGGAAAAACATCCCGATTTTGAAACATTTTTCATCTGTGTTCCGCTCCTATTGGTCTTAGCGAGATGATATATAGCCTATAACCATTCTCGATGAATGCTACATAACACTGAAAGAATTATTCATATCGGACCAGTAGTTCCCGAGATTACCTCCTACAACGTCACAACATCACAAATTCACAAACTTTACCTCTTTATAATATTAGTATAGATATATATTTATATATAGCAGGCACTGATAATAAAAAAAAAACTTGACAAATTATATACCTAAACCTTCCTCACAAATCACTTTATCTATTTGTCAACCCGCATAAAAATCCGTTCAGTAGTTTTCGAGTTTATCGCGAACAGACAGACAGACGTGGCACAGGATTTTATTTTATAATATGTAAAGATGATATAAATAATAATAATAATTATAAGTTATCAGCTGAGTAATCATATACATAAGTACATTTCTTGTACAATATTTTATAGAAAATAATCAAGCCATTTTCAAAGAAAACCCAAATCTACGATTGTTTTATAATCATGATCAGCGTTTTTTTTATTAAATTAAAATCTATAAAAATAAGAAAAAATATATAAACAAACAGTACTACACATTTATTGATATAGGTTTATGTATTTATGGTGTTGAAACTGATAATTTTTTATACAACACATATCTTATATATAAATCACAATATAAAACGTGGCCTCCCATCTTGTCCAACACATAACTACTGTTTGAGTGAGAGTACTTACCTACTTATTTTTAAATTTAATTTTTCGTTCCACCGCAACTGAAAACAAGGTGAGTGTATACGAAATGTTTTATTTTTAATAGTACCACACCAAATCGATTTTATTGTCCCTGACATTGCTAGCAAATAAAAGATTAACAAGAGTTAAAAACGAGTTCAAATAAGTCCAAAAATATCACCAGAATATTTTCACCATAGATAGTCTTGGATTTATCATAAATTTACATGTATCTCGATCACTATACATTTACTATTCGATTTTTTGTTCCTGATGTATTCAAACTCTAATTCATATGAAATTAAAATTAGAGCTTCTTAAAATATTCCCTTCCCAGTAAAAAAAACCAAATCGTTTTACAAAGTCGGTTAAAAATAACAACGGCCCTTTAAGACCCGTGTTTCTTTTTAAGTAATAGTGTTGGGTTTTACGACAAAGTTCTATAATTACCAATAACAAATATTACCAATTTAACTTTAAGATTAAGCAAGCTTATAGGGTGGATCAATATGTGAGCATAGGTGATGTCTCAATATAGCACCTTACTCTGTGCGTCCACTAAACATTATTATGACTTTAATCTATATATATATGTATATATATATAAATGAATCGCAAAATATGTTGCTATGCGTTAAACTCGAAGACGGCTGGTGCAACTCGAACAATTTTTATTTTATTTATTCCTTGAACACTGAGGAAAGTTTTTAGGAAAAAAGAATTGGAAAAATTTTCATGAAAAAACTTAAAAACCAATTTTCTTTTTCTGTAATTGTTAATGTAACTTCATATTGCTAGAAACTTGAACGCATCCATAATTATGATGCGTTTTTTCATTTTTGAGTTGACGCGTGTAATTTTACCACTTTACTGCATTTTTTTTTAAATTTCGCTTTCTCATTGTTGTATTTTGGAAAAGCGAACAGTTTCTATGAGCTAGCATAGCAAAATGTTCCATATGTTGGTATGAATGTACAAAAAAATAGACTAAGAAAAAAAATCATAACAAAGAAAAACGAAGTTTGCGGGGCAACTAGTGCATTATAAAAATATATACTTAGGTTAAAAATATATACCCGATCGAGTTTATTGCTAGTTCTTCTAGATGACTGAGTTGCTTTCCAAAGCAATGATAGTTTTCGCGTCCATAAGCTTATTAAGGAGTAAATTGAATATTTTAAATTTTATTTTTAAAGAACGCCGAGATATCTACCATTTATCATTTGTCGTCGATGTCTTATCATTTTACGGAATGCCTATGGATAATGCCAGTGATGTCATTCTTGTATTAGCGACCTTGACGAAGATGTTTTAGTCCCTATTTGAAAACTCCCATATCATAGTCGTATTATAAGAGAAAACCATGCTAAATGATGTATTCCACGACGGTTGTGTATTCTAAAGATTTTCCTCTCGTCGTTAACTTTTAAATTGACTTTACATAGCTTATAGACTTTATTGTTACTTCATAATGAGCCGGAGATGGCGAAATAAATTCGTGTGGTCTTTAACTATTTTTTAAAGTAGTTCTTCAAACTGTAATTAACAAAATACGAATAGGAAAGCTGCCCTGCTAAAATACTTTAGTCTAAGTAGTGTAGAGTGTAGTTTGAGCGTCTCTACTTATATTACCGTTTTATCGCAAATAAACTCCGAGGTATTACCGTTATTTAACATACCGTTTGTTCAAGGTGCAAACTAAAAAGTTAGTTTTGTGTGTAACGCTGCCTAACCTTGAAAAGGCGTTCAGTTTGCTAGTAGCTGTTTTTTCTTTTCTTTCAATGGAGCATCCAAAGTTGATAACTGGTTTTCGCTGGATACCAAAGGATTAAGGTATTCTGCTACTTGTGGGAAAATAATCGAAAAAGTATGTCTGAACGGACCCCATTTAGACGCCTGTTGTTTCATAAAATACCATTAAAATACAAAATAATAATATGCGGAAATATAGTAAGAGACATACTGCTTATAGTTTTATACTTTTAACCGAGCCCTTTTATCTGCAGACAGTGACTCAAGGTTTAAAGTAAAAAATAAAGTTTAGGTAAGAAGCCAACTAAAGTTAACAAACAATCAGATAAAACATATAGCAGACATATCGACAAGGCGCTTCAAATAGTTGCTCATTTGAAATGTGATGTACTTTATTAATTTTTTGTCAACAGATGACACTACGTTGGGGTATAGTAACGGCTGCGAAGATATGCAATGACTTTGTCAATGCTTTCAACTCTTTCCCCGAGAAAGGGGATCAAGCCATTGTCGCAGTTGCAGCCCGTGACATTGAAAAAGCTCGCGCATTTGCTAATACTCATAAAATACCTAAAGTATTTGAATCATATGAAGCAATGGCTAAATCTAAAGACATAGGTACGTTTATGTGTACTTTAAAACAGGTAATGTTAATACTAAAAACGGATCTAAATATCCAAAATCATCCAGCCCGTGATTTTTAAAAATTGCTTCAAGCCCATAGTGTTCGTATTATGGAGCGACGATTGTTCGATGGCTCTTTTCCTTTAGCATACATAATACAGTGCCATAATTATCTACGTTTCTTATTAGTGTATTATTGTAGATTTACGCCGTCATACTGTCAGTAATTTAACATCATGCTAAAATACAATAAAATCAATAAAGTAGATTTGGATTTTATTTTGTGATTTATTTGTTACAGATGTTGCATACATTGGTTCATTGACTCCAGACCATTACAGACTCACTTACCTCTATCTCCAAAACGGTAAACATGTACTCTGCGAGAAACCCTTATGCTTGAACTACAAACAAGTAGAGAGTCTAGTCAATCTTGCGAGAAGCAAGAAGTTATTCCTCATGGAAGCTGTATGGTCCCGTTTCTCTCCATCTTATCGCGCTTTAGAGGATGAGATAAATGCTGGAAAGTTGGGCGACATAAAGTTCGTTGAAGCAACGTATGGTGTACCGATCAAAGACATCCCTAGAATTGGGTAAAATAATATTACCTTTATATAACTTTAAGCCACGCTGAAGTTACGGTCGGTTCGCCCTAGGTAGCACCACTCTCACAGAAACACCGACGTGAAGTAACAGTGCTTGTATTGTTGCGTTTAGTTCGGTCAGTGAGAGCGCCGGAGGCACACCTCTCCTCTCCTCCCCTTTCTCACAGGCCTCCAACCCTTCAAACACAGGCTGGCAATGGACTTGCGACTCCCCTGGAATTTCTAGTGTCAATAGACGTCGGTGATAACACTATCCGTTTGCCTTGAATTAACTTGATAACATTTACGAAATGTTTGATAACAACAACTGAAAACAAAATTACATTAACGATATCTAAATGTACTATTTATTATTATACAGATCGCTAAGAGTGTGTCTGAGCTCTTGATAAATGACGTCTTGTTAATGTAATTGTGTTAAAGCACCTTATAAAACCGGTCTGTATTTAATTTCAAGTCCAAAGTCTATAGTTAAGCTCTTAAAAGTGTATTCCGGCAGCTGGACTTGAGCGTCAGTTTCTTAAGATTTAATTTTTTTTTTTTTTTTTTTTCGAAATGTCTACGCTGTTGACCCAGCAAGGTCTTAACAGCCTCACCGGACTACTAAGGCGAGCGCTTAAGGCACTCAGCCGATTTTATTTTGGCAACCAGCTCAAGGGTGCACGGCACACCTCGGCTTGGCTGTTGCCTGTTGCATGCAGAATCGCGACCTATCTTAGCTAACCTAGCTATCTATTCATATATGTATGAGTTGTTGAATCGTATATGTGTACCAAGCATACACGCCTCAACAACTCCTCCATATATTTATTATCGGAAAATTAAGAGTTTTTCAGTTCGATGAGGGAAAAAAGTAAACCCTTCCACTTTCATGTGTAAGCGTGCACGTGTGTGGGGGTGAACGTGTAGTCTTGTAGCAGTGATGTATATTTGTGTGTCACCGTATCGCGCAAGCAACGCACTCAAGGGCTCCCTACCGAGGGATCGAACCTAGGCTTGAGCCACTGCCGTGGGAGGCCTAATCGGGTCTAAGATTTAAAATATTATCTACCATTTGAGTCACATAACATCAGGTGGAACTTCTGTTCAAATAAATGATCTTATCTTTGCCGTACCGTGAACCTGTGGAACAATCTGCCAGCCAGTATATTTTCTCCTTCCTATGACATGGGGTCCTGGTCCTTCAAGCGCAACGTGAAGAGACACTTATGCAGGCCGGCATGACAACTGTGATCGGCCATGGATATTATGTGTCTCAGTGATCGGCACTGTTTTTGGTTTGTACTGTGGTTTGTACCATCAGGCATAGTGCAGTCACTTTACCGTGTTACAATAAAAAAATATATTATAACTGAACAACTTTTAAGGTAAAACATCATTGGCTCATAAGTTAAAACTTAAATATGGTATTAAAAGTAGTAATTTAATACTGTAAGGGTACAATGTACTCTTGCTGACATAAATTTTGATATGCCTTATTAAATAAAGATTTTATCTACTCACATATTACATAATGAAGAAATAAAGAATATTGAATAAAAAAATAAACTGATATCATATGATTTTAGAGAGAAACAACTCGGAGGAAGTGCTGTGCTCGATATTGGCATTTACACATTGCAATTCGCACAGTACATCTTCAAAGATGAACCCAAAAAAATTACTGCTATTGGAGAACTTAACAAAAATGGCGTTGATGTAGTCGACACAGTCGTCCTCGAATATGATAATGATAAACTGGCAGTTGTCCATGTTAATGCAAAGCACAGGTTATGGAATAAAGCAACAGTCATTGGAACGAAAGGTCGTGCTACGGTAAGATATTATATTTCTTAAAAAGAAAACGAAATTAATCGTAGTTTAATTACTGTCTTGGACTGTACCAACATTGTCCTGTTTTTTGCTTCATAATAGCAGTTCGTTGTTGTTAAAAACAAGATATTGTCCATAAGTTGTAACAAGGTAATAAGTTTGTAGTGAATTTTTCACGACCGTATCGCGACCATTAAGTTGCTGATCAAAAACATCTATGTATAAATAGGCAGTGGAGAAACGATTAAGAACATCTCCCTCCTGTTACTCAGCCGAATACAAAAAATAGAAACAGTTTTTATTTTCTGTATATGATCGAAATTCGACCACTGAACGAGCACTATGCATAAGATGCCTCGGCTAGTCTAGTACCAATATCAGACAGGTTTTACTGGAAATGGTTATCTAGATATTTTTTCAGGATATCATTTAAGTCAGTATCCATTTAAATAATGTATGAGATGCCCAGATACCCAAGCCAGTTATTTCGCTAAGCCAATAAAATACGAAACAAAATTCACGTTCAGCACTACATGTAACAGTTACTAAATTACCTATTAATTATTAATTGTAAGTGAGAATTGCCGATTGAGAGTGCCGAAGTTTGACGATAGAGACAAAGAATTAGAACTGGGAATCCTAATGTACAAAAAATAAGAGGACGATTTTTTTTTCTAGATAAGGAGTAAGCATCCAAGAAGTAAAAATTTGATCAAAACCTATCCAGTAGTATTATTTATGGCATTTAAATCTAAGATATCGCTACATATGAAGACTAATTTCTCCTTTTTTGCGTTACAGGTCGAAGACCCATTCCACTTCCCAGAAGTTTTAATCCGTTCTAATGGAAAAGCTGAAACATTCAGCTTACATAAATCGAAACTGCCATATAACTTTGATAACAGCGCAGGATTAGTGTACCAAGCTCTTGAAGTCGCACGATGCATTAAGAGTGGTAAGATTCACTAATTAACGTATATATTATAATGCAAGTTGGTACTGCTTATTATGGTACTAATAACGTCTTGACACTACTTTCCCGGAACACCTTACACACAGAGCCTCTATGTCTCTTATAATAAATGTACGACATGATTGATGTCCTTAGAAAAAAGTTAAATACGTATTGAATACTCGCTTTAAGAAGGTTACGATTTAAACGCACTGCGGTCGTTGAATGTTCGCCATCTTGCTTTTTTGTCTCGCTTTGGTTATGTTAGATTAGACTAGCGAAAAAAGGATACCGCGAACTTTATCTACATTACGGAGTTCTTGTGCTAAATTTCAAGTCAATAAGTGAATATTTTTTCCCCCCACACAATCTTTACCACATACGTTTGTCCCTTTAGGGGTTGAATTTAAAACTATTTTATTGAGACTATATTTTGCAAAAGAAATATTTTCTAAATGTCGTGTTTTCTAGCTGCAGTCGTATCGACTGTGCGCTGATGAGTCAATCTACAGGCTTATTTATAAATATAGATATCTACGGAATAAAATTAAATGCTTTCTATTTCTCGCAGGTTTAATCGAATCACCTCGCATGACACATCGGGACAGCCTTATTCTTGCAAAAATTGAGACTACTATCAGAAATCAAATTGGTGTGCATTATGATGTTGACGACCAAGAATTCCCTTAATTCTTATAACTTAGATCAAAGATGACAACAATATTGAAAACTTGATACAGGAAATAATTATATTGTATATGTAAAAAAATATTTTTTTATAAATACAGCATATAAAAAAAGTATGAAGTTTTATTATCAATTTTTATTGTTTCATATAATACAGTAGTCATATACACATATTTACAATTATTCGAAGGTTACAGATTAAATAAATCATATTTTTACATTCACGTAACCAATAAAAGACAAAAAATATTTATTAATCACTGAAAAACATGATTTGGTCATTCGTATATAAAAACAGTCTCTGCGAGCGACTTTGTTAGCATGGAGTAGTTATTTTGGGCTATCTAACACGTAGCGGGCGCTCTCAAAAGGAAAAAAACGATTTTTAAACATTCTTCATCTCGGTTCCGCTCCCATTGGTCTTAGCGTGATATATAAGTTTTAGCCTATAAACTTCCTTGATGAATGAGCTATATAAAGCTGAAAGAATTTTTCAAATTGAACCAGTAGTTCCTGAGATTACCCCCTACAACGTCACAAACTCACATACTTTACCTCTTTATAATATTAATATAGACATATAGATATAGAAGTATGTATAGATTATAGTGTATTCGTAATTCTCCATTTAAACGGCTTGACCGATTTTGATCAACTTTTTTTATACTTATTCAGTAATCCAGGTGACAGGTCCTTATTCATAGTCAGACCCGGTAGGTACCGCTGAAGTCAAAACTACATTGTTTTTTTTTTCAATTATTTAATTTTTTACTGCACTTTTTTATTTTTTTTATTTCCCTTGTAAAACAACATAAAAACCCCAAATAGTTTCCTAACACCTATCAATACTATACAATTATTTTATTTATATTAAATAATTATTAAGGTCTATGGAAGGAGAATGTCTACCTACCTACTACTATTTTTTTTTATAAAATTCAATTTTTATTTTTCATGAGTCTGCTAGATCATACTGTCTAAAATATCTAGCAACAAGACATATGAAGATATTCAATGGAGCTACAGCTGTTATCGCATTTTCATCTTCAGGATTTATATGAGACCTGTAAAGAATAATTACATTTATGACAGAATAACAACAGGGAGCCTAGCCAAGTTGCTTATCTACAATCACTAACGCAAATAGAATAGATAAAAATCACGTGATATAGCGTTCAGGTATGTCATCTCCATACATTTTTCCGTTTTCTATTTGCGTTAGTGATTGTAGATAAGCAACTTGGCTAGGCCCCCGGATTATAAATCAATCTATCACCCTTAATTATTGGCTATTGGTTTATTTATTTTGACTTTTTTTATTCTAGTTTTTCATTATAGTCAATATTATATCAAAATGTTATTTAATTATTGACTCCTTGTAATCCATCTTGATGTTCTTCTTATATTAAATTAAATGACTGTAACATGGATGAATGAATGAATGTAACATGGATGAATGAATGAATGTAACACCACACAATTTTTTGAATGTGTAAATATAATCTTAAAATTGGAAATAAGTTCCAGGTCGCATTGTTTAGTCTTCAAAATAACAACAAATCTACATATAATTTACATAATATAAATAATATTATATCTTTTATAATATTTATTTTTCTAAATTATATTATGTCCTGGATTTTGAAACTGACCTTATGTTATGTCTATAAAGCCAAGTGCTTTTTGTTAAGCTTTACTACAAGAATTTTTAATAATATAATAATAATAATTTAATAATATAAATAATAGAATCTTTTATCCTCTAAAATTTTCTAATAACCTCTAATTATATAGTACTATATAGTATAGTAGTATATAGTACTATATAATAAATTATATAGAGCACAAAAGAAAAGGTATTCATGAAAAAAAGTCTTGTGACCCTTTTATTATACTATATTAACTTTTGCTGCTACTCCCATACAATAAGCGACAAAGTTTTAAGTTATTATCACACTAAACTTAATATTAAAAGCTCAGATTGACGGCTCAGGAATCAGTATTATACTAATAACAAAATGATTAGGATGTTCTAAACATGTGACTATAATATCTTTCCACCCTCTTTTTACTCAAACAGACTACTCTATTGACCTAGCAAGGTAACTTAAAGCTTAACCGGACTACTAAGGCGAGCGGTTAGGGCACTCAGCCGACTTCATTTGACAACTAGCTCAAAGATGCATGGCACACCTCGGCTTGGGCTATTGCCTGATACGTGCGATTCGCAACCTAGCTGATCTTTCCACACTTGGATACAACAACTTTATGAAAATGCGCGCAAGTCATTAAGTACAAATGAAATTTCGAAATCAAAGATTTGTAAGAGCTTATAGCTTCTCTAATTAAGAGTTTAGGAAACACATTAGACGGTATTTAGACAACATGCTTGTCAAGAATAAATATGTCACTATTTAAAATCTATTACAAGTTTCCTCAAAACTGATAAAATTAAAGTTAGAATGCAACTCACCTAATTTCTGCACATTTTCTAGCTAAATTTCTTAAAACACTAATTGTGTCTGAGAGTAGTGGTTGCCTTGTACATGCCAGAAATGCATATATCCATTGACCTGAAACCATATATAATAGTTCGTCAAAAAAGATAATACTCATATACGAAGTGAATTAACTTTAATACAATGCAGACACTTTGGGATAAAAAATGAATTGCATAAAACCTATTTTTATAGTTATTATGACATTATAATAAGGCAAAGCAGATATTATCTATTGTCTAGTATCATAATTATCTCATTAGATACACAGTTTGCTATAATTTTTTTAAAGGAACCCACAAGTACACCACTATGTGTCACCCACATATATGAATAAGAATATTTCAGTTAAAAGGGATAGAAAGAATTCATTTTAGAACAATCGAATACCTGATATATAATAGACCAAAGTCAAAACTTTGTAGTTAATGAAATTTTTGGCGAACTGTCATAAATTACATTTGCGCTATATATAGCAGATATATTAGCTAAAAATTAAAGCTATATTTCTTATCCCTATGCTTCATTTTTACACTACCGTCAATATGTATGTACGTTAGCTTTTTAACCGACTTCGAAAAAGGAGGAGGTTATATGTTCGGGTGTATGTATTTTTTTTTTTATGTATGTTAATCGATATCTCCGTCAATTGTGAACCGATTTTAATGATTCTTTTTTTGTTTGATTCGGCTATACTCCAAGGTGGTCCCATATAAATTTGAATAAAATATTCAACCCCTAAGGGGGTTAAATATCGTTTATTTGATTTTCACCCAGTTCGTGTCTACGTATTTTCGTGTACTTGAAACCGATTTCAACAATTTTATTTGAAATTTGATAACTGGAAATGGTGTTCTTGAAATTAAAAAAAAATCCAATCATAAGGGTTGAAAATAAAGGGATGAATAAAGCTTATATGAATAAATGAACTTCCCCATAAGCTAATTTTAATGAAAACTTGGAACAACCTGTTGTAATGATAAGAATATCATTTAATCAATCGTGAGTTGATCATGAAAATGAAGAATGGAACTCCTCAACGGCTTACAGCAGCTATCTTATGTTTGGGTACATAAGACTCGTTTGACGAGGACTTACATGTGGGGTTATGACTGTTGAGGCAATTTCCATGAAACGGACATTAGGAAAGATGAGGTTCTGAAATTCGTTCACAATCAACCTAATTTGAGCAGATGGATCTAGTACGGTGTAATATCATGTTTGTTTGTCAAGTTATGAACTTATTTTATAATTAATTAGAACCAGATAAATATGTTTATATACACTAGAAATGGAAAAATAAAAATTTTTACAAAAAAAAATTGAACCGACTTCGATATCAA
>JACEII010000005.1:8872619-9018418 GCA_014332785.1 Antheraea mylitta | reverse complement strand
ATATTTATAGAATTATCTTATTTATTTTAAATCGTTCTTTTAAAATTTAAGATAATAGATATTTTACTAAATATAAAAAATTGGGTTGTTATGTAATAGTAAAAATAAGTATTTAATTTTAATTAATCACTGTTGGTGAATGTAACATTTTACTTCAGACTTACATTTTTACTTTTAAATGTATAGCTATATATTTATTTGAAATGAATATATAAATAAATTAGAATCAGTATCTACATATTTTATTATATAACGACGTCTGCCCGCGTTGGATTGCCCACTTGTCGACTACGTACTTCCCACCCCTGTACCTCATGCACCCCTGCAGTACTTTCGTGTGCGCGCGGCCCGCTAGATAAAAGGGTTTCAAATCCGATGCTTTAAACTCTGAGTGGGATATCGCCAATAATAATTATTGTGAACTAATTTATTTATTTATTTATTTACACATGGATAAAGCAACAGTCGACAATCAAAAATAATAATACAATAGCAATAATAAAAAAAAAACTAAACTGAAGACCTAAAACGCTTTATCACATAGAAACTTATCTTACACTAATCAAAATAATAATAACGAAATAATAATTGTTTAAATATATGGAAACAATGGATTAAAAAAAACTATATATAAAAGAATAAACGAAAAAGTTCAAATGAATTCAATTATTAAAACTAAAATTACGCCATTGAAAAAAAATAAAATAAAGAACAGGTTGTGAAACATAAATAATGAATATTAAAATATAATATGGAAACTGTTGTTTAGACGGTCATGGATATAAAATGTGTTTAACAGTTTTTTTGAAATTGAATGCCCGATGGTCCAAAATGTCTAATGAAATGTGTTTGCTTTCAAGCTTATTATATATACGAGTCATACGTACAATTGGGTTGAAATAAAAAGTGTTATTCAGATAAGTTTTAAGAATAAATGTTTTAGGAAAACGATAATTGAAATTGGTGTTAAAATTAAGAGACTCTAGCAAGGAGGGAGATGAAATATAATTGTGAAGCAATTTATGAAGAAATACTAGATCATGTTGAATTCTACGAACATGTAACGGTATAATGTTATATTTATTTAATCTGTCATAGTAAGAAGAGACACTGCGAGCATGACCATACCTGTAACATAGAATTTTTGAAAATTTTTTTTGAACTGCCTCAATAGATTTAGAATGTATACTTATACTACTATTACTACTATAATGCATACTTGACGATACTACGAACTAAACTGTTAAATAGGATGACAAGACTGTTAGGGTTTTTAAAAGATAAGGATGATCTAGTTATGAAACCTAAAATTCTAAAAGCTCTACTAGTGATGTCATGGTAATGTTCTCTAAATGATAATTTATCATCAAATAAGATGCTAACCTAATAACCCAAATACAAAATTTCAACGAGAAACTTTTATACCTATTAAATTTGCATCTCTCTTTAACTCTCTTAGGGATTTAATTCGCAAATAGGGATATTGGCAATAATCATTATTTAAAACTTATAGCCCAGATACATTTTATTGAAATAAATTTGAAAATCAGAGAACTTTCATACTAATTTTGTATCCCTCTTTTACCATCTTAAGGGATGATTTTATCATCAGCAGCATATATATTTGTAATAAGCAGCACAAAATGAGGTTTGTCATCAGCAGCATATTTGGAATCTTACCCCACCATATAACTACCTCAGTGCTCCCTTACACTGTATAAAGAACTAAAGAAACAATTACTTAAAATGTTATTATGAAGATTTACACTTACGCTACTATAATATACATTTGTTTTGTAATCAAGATTTTGTTAATATAAAAAAATAAACGCTTGTCTGTTCCGCAAGAATGTATTATAGAACTCTTTACGTAAAGTGTTTATGGTCTTAATAGGAAGAACTCGTCTATCTTCAAAGTTACTAATAATTATGATAACGAATTGTAATCAATAAGTTGATATTGATGTCTCTAATTAAAAACAGAGAATGAGTTGAAATCTTATTAAATTTCATCCAAACAAAGTTGCGAGTAACAGCTAGTCTAAAATAGAATAACCTCAATTACTTTTTATAAGGTTCACTGCCTACCAGTGAAAGTCTCGTGAAAGTCGATCTAACCGTTTTGGAGATAGTACGGCGGGCGAAGCCAAGGTTAACAGTTAGTATAAATTAAAATTGCTTGAATTACTTTTTATAAGGTTCGCTGTCTATCAGTGAAAATCCCGTGAAAGTCGATCTAACCGTTTTGGAGATAGTAATACGGGCGAAGCCACGGTTAATAGCTAGTATAAACTAAAACTGCTTGAATTACTTTTTATAAAGTCAGCTATTTGCCAATTAAATTTTCTTGAAGATTGGTCTAACAGTTTTGAAGATAGTACAGCGAATGAAGCCACGGCTAACAGTTAGTATAAATTAAAATAGATTAAATTATTTGTTATCATGTCCGCTATCTGTTGGTGAATGTTCCGTGAAAATTGATCCAGCCGTTTTGAAGATAGCATTAAGGACAAAGCCGTGATTAACACCTAGTCTAATTTAAAGTAGCCTATGTCACCCGCTTTAATTTTATATATCTGCCGGTGAAATTCCTGTCAAAATCGCTCCAGCTTTTTCGGAGATTACCCGGTACAAACAGACAGAGACAAAAATTTTAAAAATTGCATTTTTGTTATCAGAAGCGTGTATACTTTCACACCCAATCGGTTATTTTTTATTATTTTGATATAACATACAGACACTTCATTTTTATTATATGTATAGATAGATTAAAACATCGATGTTTATAATCGATAGACATAGATATAGATAAACATTGATGTATCATTTATATCATAATAACACATAGTTATTAAAGATGCAAGTGGGAAGGGAAACAATGGAAGGCGCTGCATATCACAAAATATCGTTCATACAGATCGATGTATCATCAAGTCAGGGGATTTCATAATCCGTATACAGTTATGCGGTGGCAGGAAAATTCCGAGGGCAACCTCCGGCTCCCAGAGAGATCGCTGCGCTGCGGGCTAAATTCCGCAGCGAGCAAATATAGAGGTGGGGCTGGGATCTGGCGGACGTGCGTTATGGAAGATTTACCAATGACGCCATCCGCTCGGTCCTGTCACCCTGACATATCGTCTGGTGCAGGTGCTGACCGGGCACGGATGCTTCGGCTTTTTCAGGTGTGACAGCAGATTCGATCTCTGGCTGCCCCTACAATGCGGCGAATGGTATACCGTGGGACATTAGTCTGTGTGAATCGGACATAACTCACTCTCTCTCCCGGGAGGGTGGCGTATCCATAAAGAATTTCCCCACGTTAATATAAAAGGGTACATAGTAAATATTAAAATATACTTAAAGGTTTATGAACGATATATCGGTCTCTTAAAACATTGATGTATCATTTGTATCCAAACGTGTGACTGAGGAAACGAGCATGTATATTTATACAATAGATGGTGCTACACGTCAAAAACATTGATCATTTCATACAAAGCGATATATCGTGGATGTCAAGAGTTTCAACATCGATATTTATGAACAATCATCATAATTTCGATGTATCGTATACATCTCTACTAATCCCTATTCAACACTATTATTGTATATGTTGCTGTTAGTTTCGGTTTCGTTAGAACTTGAATAAACGAAAATTTGGATTGGGTTTATGGCTAGACACTTATTTGTTAGTCTTCCTAGTAAGTAATGTAATAGTTTGGTAATGTCTACATCAAGCAATATTTCACAGTCTACATACTCGACATCAGAATCAGAAACACCCCAGGTAAAAAATAACATGAGGTTACATGGATAATTTTCCAATAATTCTTATCGTGAAGCAAATATTTACTTATTTCTATTTTCTTGCCTTACTGTTATTTCTTTGCTAGCGATACTGAATGTAGTTAAAGCAATGTAGATATAAAATGTGCTGCAACACTTTAATACAATTTTAGACAATTAGTTTGAGATCAGTTTTGTACATTTTTTTTGTCTTTATGGGGCTGCATTAGAAATTGGCATCCTGAAATTAGGGAGGAGGGGTGAGGAAAGGGGCAGACTACCCTTCTATAGAATTCCCCCGCGGCGAAAAGTCATAGTTACTGAGATATTCATGATCAAATTTTTGAAGTTGTGCCATTTCCAAAAAATTATTGGTTACTTTTATATTAACAATTTGGTGACTTGTAAGTTAAAACAAAACAGTTTGTATAATAAAATGTCTATATACAAGTCGAGCAAGAAATGATCGCTGATAAAGTGTAAATTTTGTAAGAAAAAAAATTAACTATTTAAAAATCTTGTAACAGAACTAAAAAATGTAGCAATTGTGCATAAAAAAGGCTTAGTTTTCAACTAATTCGATAATAACTTGTATGAATTTATGTATATCTAGGCAAAAAGGAATAAAATATTTATGGAAAAGCATAGAAATTGAGAAAAAGTATTCAATCTAAAACAGCAAGGAATTTGACGTATTTGCAATACTAACTTACTACTTATATTCTTTTCAGTGGTTAAGACAGTTGAATTATAGATAAAATATAGTACTAATAAAACAAAAAATACAAGATCTGAAAAGATTCCATTTGTCATACAAATAATTTATATTTGATTGTGTCTATTTTTTCTATAATAATAGTGAACAACTATAAAACAACAATGAATATGATCAAAACAACAAGAGTTATAGTATTGTAAACCTTAAAAATGCACCTCTAAAGGATAAATCATGTTCCGTTGCACATAATTTCAAACACATAAAAAAACTATGTGTCTCTGCGGAAGGAGGGTGGTGTTTTTTGAAAGGGGGAGCCAACCCCTACAAAAAGCAACCCTTAATAACCCCAAATTTGAGATGCGAATTTCTAATTCCAAGCCGAATTTTATGTTCCGTGTTAAACATGTAAAACACTACCAAATTTATAAAATATAGAGTCAAAAAACACAAGATTATATGAATAAAATATAAAATCCACTATGTGACAGACAATAATCCCACCAAAAACTCTGTACAAAATTTACGATGTACTTTCGCAGTAGAATACAGCTTGTACAACTCTCCACCTCTGTGCGTGATAGAAGTTATAAACATCACATATGTATATAGTCTGTAAACAATGTTTCAATCAAATTTACATAAAAAAGCTTAGTAGTACATAGTAATTTTTAATTGTCTTTGGTAGACAGTCTTGCTTATGTGATATAGGTCAAGTATTTTTTACACTTTAAATGGCATTCTGGGAATGAAAGCGATTGAAATAAAATAAAAGTATACTGAAATTATAGTCTTTATCATTATTCTCTCAAATCATTCTTGCGAACAGTGGTGCCTGTTTCGACTTAATTTATCCTGTGAATGCATTTCATCTATCAAGTTTTATATGCTAATTAATTATTGTTACAAAACCCTAGATTTGCCATAAAATCTACTATTGAAATCTAGTATTGTTTAAAAGACAAAAAAAAAAAAAATGATTAGACTACAATTATATCCTATCTATATCCATATAGAGTATATCCATCCTATCCATACATATCTGTGTTCTTTTCTGCAGGTTTTGATTAGCAACATGTACTCTCTGAGTTTGTTTCATTCAGCTTTCAGGATAGAATAAATATAATTTTTTGACATACAACATATATGAACAAATTATAATATATGTGTATAAAAATAAAAAATAAAAGAAAGAGATGTAATAAAACAAAGTGTTATCAAATAGGTCTCCGTCTCAATAAGAAGGCTGCAGATTTACAAGCACAACTATTAATGAATTATGATTAAGAGTCTATTATCACTGAACTAATTTATGTTATGATGGTATTTGAATTTGTTCATAGGCAGCTATTTATATGATGGTTTTAAAAAAATTGTATGTAAAAAGGATCTGTGCTGATAGATAATACTTATTAGAACTAAAAACAGACAAGAGAAAAAACAGAAACAAAGTACAAATAAGTAGATCTTTCAGTAAAAGATTTTATCTACTTACAAGACATATTATACAACAAAGTCTTTTCCTGCTAATATTTATATTTTCTTACAGAATACTCCACAGAATAGAATACAAACTTATGATCAGTCACTGAACCATGTAGATCTTGGACATAGTCTAGAGCAATCACTTAAAAGTGTTCAGAAGGAGATGCACCAGAAACGAATTCAAGCATTAAGAAAAGAACTTGATTATCTTAAATCTACAGAATGGGAATTTGAAAGTGATAGGGGTTTTGCACAGTAGTTAAATTAATATTCAATATGATTTCCTATATCACTTCATTTTTTAATTCTTTATTTACTCGAAACACTGAAGATAATGATAATGACAAAGAGAACTTTCTAGCTGAAAATCTTCTAAATTTGGAAGGGGAGCAGATGATACAAACTTATAATGACATAGAAATTATTAAGGATTTACCAAGGAACACAGATTGCTTCAAGCGTACAGGTTATTTAATATCTTTTGTAATTAAGATATGTAAATTATAATTTGAATTCATAATTTGTTTACAAAACTACTAATTTGCATAGTTTAGCAGCCAATCAGTGTATAAGTTAATTTAATTAATAAATATAACTTACACTACTGATTAAGGTCATTGCTAGTAAATAATAAAAATAATGCCCTTTTTCTTATTTTTTATAAATATATACTAATAATATAATATAAGCTGCGCTAACCTTGGAAGCAGTAGTTATAAAGGTATGACGTCAATCATAGACAACATCCTAATTTTTTTTACCTGTCCGTAATATCTTCCGATGATCTTGTCGAGACTAAACCCTAGTTTGTTATTACTACGCCTTCTATAGGTTTGTTTTAAAGTAGATGGTAGCGCTTTTATGTATATTATTATTTTATTTATGACTTTACAAATATTTTTTGACAATAAAACACACCAACATATACACAATAAAGGTTTCAAAAAAAGGTTTTTTTTTTCGAACTGACTACGGTATTGACCCAGCAAGGTCTTAACAGCTTCACCAGACTACTTCAAAAAAGGTTTTGTTCAAATTTATATATGTATTCATCCTTTTTTTTATCGCTGATTTCTCTTTGATCCCTCGGAGTTATGAAAATTATGTTCAATATTCTTTTTATCTTATATATTTATTCTTTTACTCTATTTTATCTTTTAGTGTATGTATTCAAATAAACTCACCCAAATCCTTTAGTAGATAGAATATAAACGTAATATTGATGACATTATACAAAAGTTTAATGAATACAAAAAAGAGCAAAGGTGACATTGAAATAAAGAAATTCTTCATTTACATTTCAGTTGCATTTTAACAAAAAAAATGTTTTTTACAGGAATCATAACTTACATGGATGAAAATACCATCCTCATAGATGGACTCTTTTACTTTGATCCATTATCTTGCTCTATAGACATAAGAATAAATGATAAAGTCCTATATTTGGGCTACAAGAATTCAAATAACTCTATAGTAGTTGCAAGGATTTTGGAAAATCAGGGATCTCACTGGGGTGATGAAAACTTTGAAGAAAATGTGGTAGAAAGTAAATATAAAATTATTAAACATGTTATTGTTGGAGAAGTTGAATGTAGAATGGATAGGTTTGTTTACATGAAAGATAAAGATCTTAAGTTTTCTTTGGATGAAGTTGAAGCAACAATTGTTCCTATAAAAGGTGACTGGCTTGAACTAAATTGTAGAATTCAATGGGATGAAGAAAAACCATCTGATATTTCTGCAGTTCAGGTACTAGATATAACAACTTTATATATATGTCAACCTTATTACATATATTTAATTTTACTTACTAAAGTACAATATGTTAATTTCCATTTACATGTCTTTCTAGGTTTTGAAAGTAATTTCTATAAGGCCTTTAAGAAGTAGAATTAAAACTGCTATCGTCACTGAATGGTCTGGAGATTATGGCACATGTGATCGAATCATTTACTTCAATAAACAGTGTTTGCAAGTTGGTACTGTACCATGTATTGGGTCTAAGGTATATTTTTTTTAATATAGTATAATACATAACATATAAGGCTTGGTCTTGGTAGGTAGGCTAGTGGTTTGATTGGTAGAATATCAATCCAATCCTTGCAGGTTATAACCCCGGCATTTATCAATTATTTTTCGAAATTCACATACTTTTACTAATTTAAATTGGTGGCTCTATTGCCTGACGGTGAAGGAAAACATTGTGTGGAAACTTGAACTTGAAATATTCTTATAGTACTACATTATATGGGAAAGTAGAGAACTGGATTTCTCAGAGTTTCAAAGCGCCAATATGTAGTGCCTGAGAGGTGATTTTGCCTATACATTCCTTCAGGAAGAGAACTATGGGCATGCATGGGTCTCTTACAGGCTGATGGTGATGATGATATAGTGCTTACCCCACTTTAAAGCAGTGGATTTAACACATGGCACATTCTTGTGTATTTCTAACTGATTTAAGTGTCTGCAACATAAAATAATAACCTTGTAAAACCAATCAAACACTAGGTAATAAGAAATCATTAATTCGAAAGAATGAACTGCTATTTGTAGTTGTATGTAAATTTGTAAGGATTTTCATTTTTACAGGTTATACTAGAAGCAATTGAAAGTAATCAAGGAGCATGTATGTGGAGAGCAACAAAGCTATGTAAAATAGAAAGTAGTAAGTCTAAACAAGTGATATCTAATTACAATTCTTCTCAAGATCCTACTAGTCTTCTAATAGAAAAGGAACATAATATTGATATCACATATCCTTTACAATTTGATGCAGTTAATATAAACGAAACAAATACAATCGATTTGCATATAACAAATAACAGTGATAAAACACATATTATAAATAAATGGATAGTTCTAAGTAAAAGAAAGGACTCGCAAATCAATATTAATCCTGTTTTAGCAAGACCTAGAAAGATGTATCCAAAACAGACATTTTCCTTTGTAATCACATGTCAACCAAAATTTCTCGGGAACAGTAAAGAACATGTGGTTATTATGTTTAAAGGTTTTCAAGTAAATAGAATTGTTGAAATAAACATTGTTCAGAATAATTTTATAAATAATTCAAAATATGGAAATACATTATCAGAATATGAGCGAATAAAAAATATGAAACAAATAAGAAACAGAGACAACTCATTTATAGCCGGAATCAAACCTCTAAAGCCTTCTGCATTTGTCCCTGTAAGACTTGGAACATACCAAATTCCAGAAAAAGTTTGGTCTATTGTATTAGGTGATTCTCAGCATTCAGTGTATTGTTCTGATTATGATAATATTTTGTGCAGAATTGAAAATGGTTTTCCCTGTTTATTGAAAGCTTTAAATATTAGTAATTATGTTGACCGATGGCATACGCTGTTGTATATGGAAGAGATTCAAAATAATATTAACATGAGAGCATATGACATGACTAAAGTATATTTGATAAGATGTAATGAATATTTAGCTCTTGAAATAAATGGATTATCTGAAAGACGGCCGTCTATAATCAAAGGAGATAGAGCAATAGTTAAAGACGTTTGGGATAATGCTATGCAGCAGTATGAAGGATTTGTGCATATCATTAAAGGAAATTTAGTATTAATGAAATTTCATCAATCTTTTCACGAATCATATTCCGGATGTGATGTATCAATAGAATTTCACAGTAGTAGGTCGGCTATCAGAAGGTCTCATCAAGCTGTGAATTTGGCCATTTCCAATTTGGGTGTTGATGTTTTGTTTCCATCGCGTGTTTTATCACGACCTCAGCAAATACCTAAAGAAAAAATAGAGTCTATTCAATGGTACAATAATAGTCTAAATACTGAGCAAAAGACAGCAATTTATAATATTCTTTTGGGTGAATGTCGACCTATGCCATACTATATATATGGGCCACCAGGTACTGGAAAAACTATGACAGTCATAGAAACAATTCTCCAAATATCAACTCTCATTCCAGATAGCCGACTTCTTATAGCTACACCATCGAACAGTTCTGCTAACTTACTTACAGAGAGGCTTATACAATATAGAAATATTTTTCCTAATTCTATGATCCGACTTATTGCAAATTACTTGGTTGAGACCAATAATGTTCCTGATGTAATTAAACCGTTCTGTGCTACACTTGATATTATTGGTTTAGGACATTCAAAACAGCAAAAACATATTGTTAAGGATGACATTATATTAAATTGCCAAATGTCCTTTGTTGGTAGGCATCGTATTACTATTGGTACTTGTAATTGCCTTGGGATATTAGCACAGTTTGGTTTTCCTCGTGGTCATTTTACACATATAATAGTTGATGAAGCTGGGCAGGCTACTGAACCTGAAATTCTCATACCTTTAAATTTTATTGACAAAGAAAATGGACAGATTATTCTTGCTGGAGATCCTCTACAATTAGGGCCACATGTAATGTCAAGATATTGTAAGGAATTTGGAATGGACGAATCATATTTTTCCAGAGTTATTCAAACTTTTCCATACCAAAAAGATTATGACGCTTATGACAGTGGATTTAATAACAAGTTAATTACGAGATTAAAAGACAATTACAGATCATTGCAAGAAATTTTGACATTACCAAGTACTATGTTTTATGATGCTTCACTTGTTGCTAAACTAGATAGGAACCAATCGTGGATACAAGCAATTATAAGCGTTTTATGTGAAATATTTGAATCTTCCAATAATACTGGTGGAATTTACGTGTATGGCATTAGAGGCTGTAATGCTAGAGCAGAAGATAGTCCTTCTTGGTATAATCCTCAAGAAGCTTCAATGGTAGCTTTGACAACTTGTAAACTTTATAAGAAGAATGTTTCAATCAATGATATTGGTATAATTGCGCCATATATTGCACAGGTAATAAATTATAATGTAATTCGTATTTGCCACTATTTTTTTAAATGTCTATTTGCTGAGTAGGTACCTAATCAGGTCATAAATTCTGTCACAAACTTTTAATGCCATTAATTTCAATACATTATCTTAAGGGCTAGTCATTAATCACAGCAGGCACTATAATGAATATATCTATTTTTGCCACTGCTTTAATCAAAGATGCTCAGAGAAATTCCAAATTCTGAGGTTTAGCAAAGACTTTTTTCCTGTAAATGTTGCCATATTTTATAATCCACTGGTGAACGGGACTGGGACTCTTAATTGACTTAAATCTGGACTAAAAGAAGACTAGCCTTCATGCTTAATTTCACGGCCGGTTAATGCCTTCGTGTTTTATGGATTGATGTAGAATTCTGGTGGAATATCCAGTATCTGTTTTCGAATATTGTTTCGCAAAGAGGTTACACTGTGTTTGTTGGAACGGTATATTGGTACACAACAGCACACGTTTTCACACTAAGTTAATCCCGAAATGAAATTCCAAGCCAAAACATAAACAACGACGTGTCGTTGTTAAGTCCGGGATACGCTCGTTCGCTTTTTTTATCATTGTGGGCATGCACCTTATTATTTTGTTTATTATGCCTTTGACGTTAAAATTTGTTTCGCCCGAAAACAATTACACGGTATTTTCCCGCGTATCTCCGTAACAAAGCCTGGGTGGGGACTTTACAGCCTATTTTTTTTCAGGCGCTCGTTCAAATAATGTCCTTTTTATGAAAAGCTCGTAGTCCCAGGCCTTCATTTAACCCTCTTTTAATCATGGTAATCTGATTAGCCTCTCAAACCCAAGAGCTAAGATGTTTTACAGGAGATTTCCTAGAATTCGCACCTTCACTGCTTTGTTGACCGCTCATTCTGTTGAAAAGAAAAAAAAATCTTTTTTATTTTCGGAAAGCGTGAATATTCTATTGTCAAAATGAGTTGAAGTATATCTGGCAAGTATTCGAAAATCATAAATAATATGGTTGTGACAGAACTTGTGACCTGACTAGGTATATAGATTCTTTAGCATTAATGTTAAATTACTTCGTTTCAGGTGAAATATATACGTGTACTGTTTGATGCTATGGGATTGCCCACTCCAAAGATTGGTTCGGTTGAAGAATTCCAAGGCCAAGAAAGACCGATAATAATTATTTCCACAGTGAGATCAACTGAAGTCCATTTACTCGAAGACCAAAAAAATGCCTTAGGTTTTGTGAATAATCCAAAAAGAATGAATGTGGCATTGACTAGAGCGCAAGTGGGTGTCATTTTGTTCTGTGATCCTCACCTTTTGAGTTCAGATCCATTATGGAAAAAAGTTATTGATCACGCTATAAAGGATGATAAGTATATAGGATGTGATTTGCCAAACGTTTTTAATGAATAAATGAAGAATATTCCTGGTTGATATCTTTATTTACATTACATGCAATAATTGATTCCTACCCTAATGTTCAACCTTAACCTTCGATGTTCATTATATCACTTAAGCCTTCGTAAAATTTGTGTTTACTAACCACAAATACTTGATCGTTACTGGAGAAATTGTCTATATACGTTATTTAACCTGGATACTAGCTTTGGGACATATTGGTCCCAGCGCGCTTTTTTAAAAATTTTTAAATTTCCCGCCATCGGCAAAGACATTTAGTACATGTACCATATGAGTATAAATCTATGGTCACAATAATATATTTAATTATATATGGTTTCTATATTATCATGTATTTGATATTATTTTCATAAAAATTATATCTAATTTAAAATATATTTCGTTTTTTTTTTCTTATGATCGATAAAATATTGTATATTTTCTTGAAATAAGTATTATATGAAATAAGGAGAAAGAATAATAGTAAAGTTAATCGGCTGAAAACTATTGTTATCATATTCATTTGTCTAAATTATTCAATATTTAATTTGATATATTCATATTGTAGTAGTTTAATGTATATTTGGTTCAGTATTTAATGTAAAATATTTTTTCTAACCTAAAAGTATAAATACAATAGCTAAGTTGGACATTTCGTGGTTTAGTACAAAAAATAGTTCTTAAAAATTAAATAATAATGTAATAATACATTTTGCATAATAATTGGAATTTCACATTACATCATTTATAATTATTCAAATCTTGTAATAAATCCAGTATTTTTTTAAACCTTATACTGCCAAACTGTTTGCTAACCTTTGCATCATAAGGTCTATTTTCGTATGTATGGCGCTTAAATCTTTATGGTTTTTCACTAATACAGGTGTTAAAGATTCTGCGCGACGTCATTCAACGACTGTTTGTAACATTTTCTGAAGATGATTTTTAATCTGTCTCTATCCCATTTCTTAAGAAATAGTTCTCCCGTCTTCGCTCATATATTGAAATACGACTTTTTTATCCTTTAAATTTTGGAAAATCGCTTCATGCGAAATACTGTCGGTGCTCCATTGATAAAATAAGGATTTTTGTTCAACCATAGCGTACGTTAAGTCAAAAACAATTTTGTTAATAAAGCCGAGAATAAACCCAAACCGATAGTTTTGTCCACTTATACCTCCAACTTTAACAGATCGCATTTAAAAATATTGTTGCGAAACGTTTTTTGCGGATTTTCCTGATAAAATAACATTACTGAACGATCATTACTCGTTCGACCCTTTAAAGAATTCATGCTTACGCTCTTACCTACGCAACCATAGTTCCTATCGCTGAGAACAGACGGTTAACTTCGCTGTTACATATCCATTGTTGCGCCGCAAAACCTAGGTTTAATATTCTGATGTGGAGCCCTTGAGCACGCTTCACCCTACACACGTATATACTTACAGTAGGTATCTAGGTCGGCTCTGTGAGATAAAAGAGAAAATGTACTAGATAGATATCGACCAATTTTTAGTGTTACTTAAACATTTGGTTCTTATCTAAAAAAATATATATTATGCAAACTTTTTTTTAATATACAGTTGTAAGACACGTTTTATAAGCATTACGCGCTCTACGTTTTTGACGTGAAGATGCGCAAGTAAAACTATTTTAAACCATTGTTCAGCATTGCCCCATAACAAGCGCACTTGAGCTCAAATATACCGCGTTCTTTATTTTTTCCTAGATCTGAAAACTGAAACGGTCTACGATAAAGGTTCCCTACATCTAGCTTTTTGATTGTCTGGTTGCTTATAAACATATACGAGTAGAGGAAGACCGAAAAAGGTATGGATGGACTGTGTGAAAAACGATACGTCCGTAAAAGGTGTGAATACTGAGTTGACATCTGACAGGAGAGAATGGAAAAAGAAAACATGTGCCGACCCTACTTAGGTGGGATAAGGGTAATGATGATGGTTGCTTATAAACAGCTGGTGTTTAGACTGCAGTAACTGCCCTACCTGTATCGCCGTGATATTGCCTCTTCGTGAAATTTTTAAGAAAATGATCTAATATAAGGGTGGAAACACATTCATAAAAATCACGCTTAGATTATTATTTACACGTTGGAATCACAGGCTTTTGGAGATTGATGCGTAACGATCCCCGGGTTTATAGGTGAATTAAACAACTATAAACGAGCTTTCCATTGTGTTACTTTATCATATTACTTTGTAGCTTTAGTGTTTATACATTATACATGTATGTTACGACTGGTTAGCTCGGCAACACTCATTATCTTGTAATCTCCACGATGAATCAATATAATTTTTATGATAAACAAATTCTATAATTTGATTGTTTTTCTGATATGTTGTTTGTCTCAAAAGTCAGTACATAAATGTTTGCGGCGATTGAGGTACCGCTCCTTTGAAACATTTCGCTGAACTTACTCACTAGTTAAATACTTTGAAAATATCACCGCTAATACTGGTTACTAATTAAATAAAAATAAACTAATTCTAGAAAGAACTATTTTTAAATTGAAATCGGAGTTCTGTGCTATAATACAATTTTGAGAATTAAATAAAAAAATGTAATGTTATTTGCCTTTTTTTCTATTAAAATTCCATACTTTGTATACAAACACATATACACACAATTATGAAATATATGTAGATTATAGTTGCGAGATTTTTACGATATTACAATATTTTTGTTATCTATGCTACGATATACTTGTCAACACTGACTTTAAGTAAAAGTAATTGGAGGTTGCTTTAATTAAATGAGAATATACTATATTATTTACAAATATATTATCAACTATGAACTAACAATAATGATAATTTTATTGCGTTATTATGCTTATTATTCTCTATTTATCTCCTAAATACATTGCTTTGTGATGAAAAATATGTTTTCTTTTTGTCACTAATTTAACCTTATCGTTATTTATAAACGCACCATTAAACGTCATTACGTTAAAAGATCCATAGAAATATTTGTTTTATTTTATGATCTTATTTTATTTTTCATTGACCAAAGTATAATGTATTGTTGTAAGTAAAGTGAATTTTTATTCTCTAATATATCAGATAAACTGTGGAAGACAATATTATCGAGATTATGGAAGGAAACGGCATGATATTGTGTGACAATCTAATCAAATGGCTACAAACACTAAATCTAAAGGCCAAACATGGAACTCCGTCGGGTAAATTGCGAGAACTTCTTATTTTTTCTATGTGTGTTAAACAGTATGTGTATGTTACTGTGAATCGTGATCAGCAACAGCCGTTGAAATGGATAATTACATCATTTCAAACTTATTTTCCTTGAGAGACTACAGTATTTTATTAGCAATATTGCTCAACTTTCGCCCACTCACTATTGTTGCTACATATAATATATCATACTATAGATCTAAAGGACATAAAAGCAAAATGTCCTTGGCAAGAAATAGAATATACAATACAGTATACATTTACATAATGATATAAAGACAATGATGTTTTATTTACATATTTTAATTTCCCTAATCACATTCATAGTATCTTAGTCTTATAAACTGATAAACATTTTATATATAGCTCAAAAACTAATAATATTTTTTGGTATAAAACAACAACAATGTTTCAAATAAGAATAAATTTTGCATTTCAGAATTATCAGATGGTGTAGCAATTGCAGAAGCTCTATCTCAAATAGCTCCAGAATATTTTACACCAATATGGAATTCTAAAATAAAAACAGATGTGGGTCAGAACTGGAGATTAAAAGTTAGCAATTTAAAAAAGATTCTGGAAGGAGTCGTTGGTGTGTATCCTTTAATGCTTGTACATATATAATTAAAGAGAGTCACTCATGGTATTTTATTGATGAAAAATAGTGCAAATTTTATAGATCTGTGTAGTGAGTTCATTTTAGCCAGGTAATTATTAGGGTTAAAGTCCACTTTAAGAAGAAATTTGCCAAGAATATGTTAAATGATAAACCACTCTACTATTTATATAATATTCAATATACTTACTATCACTGCATATTATAATCCAAATCCTCTATTATATCTGTTTGTCTATTTGCAATTGATTCAAAAATATTCAACAGATTTTCATGCTGCTTTCACCAGTACATAAAATGCTTCATGAGAAAGGTCTAGGTATATAATTTGTTAAGGTTCTTTTTTATCAGGGTGGGACAACATCTGTCGGGCCTACTAGTAATATATAATTATAACTAGATTAGAAGCAAACTATGTTAAAATCCAAATTAAAAGATGTCTAAAATTAATAGTTTAAATTACCACTATAAAAACAAAGGATGTCTATTTACCTTAAAGTTTGTAATAGAACTGGCAAGAATTTTAATGTTTTTTTTTATCTTCACATATTGCCGTAATTAATTACTACTATTACTTAAAACACTTGCCTAGTGATGAGTTTAATTATCATTGCAATTGCATTATCTGTTTCAAATTACGAAGTTTAGGACAATATATAACATTGCAAAAGCTTTGCACATAGTGTATAGTTCTGTCTTCATTTTAATAATAACATATTTTAATGTTTCAAGTCAATGTGTATATAATTTAATTTCTGAACTGGTTACAAACATTATTCCAGATATTACAATTTCTTATAATAAGAACTATTAAGGACAGTGACTTAAGTGTATGTATGTAATAAATAAAAACTTATGTTAACTGAATATGTGAGACTATTGTGTAATAGGTATTCCATATGAGGCAAGTGTGAATTGTATTTTAAATAAAAATCTGTTTTCAACTACGGAAATTATAATTTAAATTGTGGTTTTAATCATTTTTCTGTATTTGTGTACCTATGTGTATGTAAAATAACTATTTGAAAATGAGTTTTAATAGTATGTCTATTGTATTGATCTATCCCTAGTATTTTACTTGCTTTATTATAGAGCAATTCTCCTTGATAATGACAAGCAAAGTTTTAGAGACAAGTGAGTTTTATGTTTAGGTACTTTTATTATGTCCTCGATCCTTCTTTTCTTATTTGAGAATTGTAAGTTTGAAACTTGATGTTTTTGGTAAAGTTATTCTGTTGAATGCCTACATTGTCGGAAATACTCGTAGTCCGGTGAAGCTGTTAAGGCTTGATGGGTCAATAGAGTAGACATTTCGAAAAAAAAAAGTCGGAAATACATCAATTTCAGTATGGCATTTTAAGCCCTCTTTAGGGGTAGTAAAATGCTACTTATTGAATACAATGAAAAATTGGTATAAATGATATTGGTAAGTTAGTTAATGATCTATAACGATACCCAAATATGATGTTTTTAATGTTGTCTAAATTAGCGTAATTACACCAGTTAAGACCATTTAATGTATTAAGACAAGATGATGAGTGTCCGAACAACCTCAAATAATCATTTAAAAAAATATTCACGCCAAGTAAGCTTATACTGAGCTACTATTTAGTCACCAGCAATAGTTTTACAGGATAAGCATTAGTCGATTCTTGTTCTACATAAATTAAAGAGATAGATGATTATCTTGAGAAACGCAAAATTGATATACATTCAACATAAATTGATTTACGCAAAAACGTACTGGTGTAATAAATGAATAACGCCCTGCCGCGCAGTCCGGCCTACCTCCCGCACCTCTGCTCGCGCGCCGGCTTCCATTGTTTGATTATGCGGCGTTCTTACGATAAGCAGTTACGTAATGATTAACTTTAAAAAGAGCCCCTTTAAAGTTGTTCATTGAAGCTAGGCCTGAATTTTTTACGTGCAAATGTATCGTTCCCAACCTTTTCAGTTTTAGAAAAAACTTTAACTAAAGTTCTCTTTTTGTTTATTAGTATTTGTTTTGATATTATTATTTGGAAAATGTGACTATAAACTACCACAGGTTTGAAGAAAAGAACCATTTAAATGTTCACCTGGTACAACAATTTATGTTATTAAAGAAATCTAAAACACATCTCACAGTTTCTGAGTAAAATTGCCATTCAGTAAAGTCTTAACGACACTATTAACATTATTTTTTAAAAGTTTTTTTTTTTACGTTTAAGATTATCATCAGGATATTTTGAATCTTAGTCTGCAAGAGTTTACAAGACCAGATGTCATAAATATAGCTGAGACTGCAGATCCTTCAGATTTGGGAAGACTACTGCAACTAGTTCTAAGTAAGGAATTTGGTTATAATTAGTAGTATTTGTATAATGTAAACTGATAAAAACTCATTTTATTTATACTTTTGTTGCAAAACAATACAACTTATGAAGCTCTGCGCTGATTCATAGTTTATGATTGTCAAAACATTGTTCTAGATATATCAGTTGATCAACTGTAGTCTTTATAAGTAGCTAGCAAAAGTTAATTGTGGTCTTCTAAGATAACTGTCCTCTTTAATATAAAGTAATTTTTAATTGTTGTACTTTAAAGTTGTATTCCTTACTAATGTAGTTTGAAATATTAAATAAATAATACATTGGTGTAAATAAATAGGTATCAGTTGCGTTGAGTTTAAGATGTAGATTGCATTTCGCACCTGTTTATTGTTATACACCTTACAAATTATAATAATTCTCACTTGTGCATAACTGATAATCATCTCCTGGTTTACCTAAACATTTTTACGTATAAATTGGTCTTACAATATTTAACAAATGACATTTGATTATTTAATTTAACTAGTTGTTACTTTTTAATGTGAAGCTGTTAGAAATATTTGATAAATAAAAAATCGTTGTCAAAAAATACCTGTAAGTTGCATTGAGATATATTCTAAACCAGCTTATTGTTTTATACATTTAAAATTATAATAATGTTCAGTATTGCATAACTCATAATCACCTGGATTAGGTATTAGGTAATACTATCCATATAATATTTGGTTGCGTACTTTTTCCATTGGCATAATACTTAGAGAGCTCTAGTGGGTTGTATTACATTTCCCTTAGTTGTATTCTTCTAATAATTTAACTATAAAAAATGGAATGTTATATGCCATATAAAAGCAAGTGGCAATGGCTATTTTTTCATTATGGTTTGCTGAGAACTTATGTTCAGTGTGTGGCGATAACCTCATTGTTCATTACTGTTTGTAATTGCTGTATGGTTTATAAACAAAAATAATATTTACACCCTTTTCGGTGAACTAACCGCTTTTGAGTCTAAAATTGACTCATATAATCTAGATCCTTCCCTACGTTTATTCCTGAGGACTATATTTAAAACTCTGAAAACTATATGAAATACACTCATTTGTTGTAACGATTCGCGCGCCATCTATTGCATGCTAATGATACTATGTCATTAACCTTCACGTATATGCTAACAACAACTGTATAAAATCGCGTCTCAATCAGATTAACGATGCGCGAAAGCGTAGTACACAAACAAAAAGATTCATTCTACATATAATATGAAGTAAAATAGTTTTAAATTATTTTATCCTCTTAAATTAGGTTGTGCAGTAAACTGTATAAAGAAAGAGGCGTACATTACCCGAATTATGGAGATGGAACTGTCTTGCCAGCGGTCAATAATGCAAGCAATACAGGTAAGCAACAAATTTGTAATATCTCACATTACATTACTTGTGAATATGAATTGAAAAAACCTTGACTCAAAGAAGGCGTAAGCATATTTAAATTTAAATTATCTGTTTTGCCTTTATTATGCTTGTAAGTAATAGTCAGTTGTAAACAATTTTATGGTCACTCTCCAGTGAATATGAAGTTTCGGAATATGAAGCAACAACCTGGCATTTATTTTTAACTGTAATGGTCAAGTACTTTTTTATTACCTCGTTATTTTATCGATATGATTACAAATACATTATTTATTATTATAGTTGTATATTATGTGTCTCATCTCGAAAAAAATATACGTGACTTAAAACTTAGAATGAGTTCTTTTTAAATTAAATTAATACAGGTTTGTAGAATTTCTTTTATATTTGATTAAAATGTCAATGGCAAGTAAATTGTATATAAGTTATCTTGTGTTTACTAAAACGTTTTGTTTTCTTAAAAGATTTTGTTTTCGAATTGGGTTGGTTATATCCTATTATAATAAAAATTACAAATATAATGCTATATTCAATGGGTATATTGTATTAGAATTTAATTTATGATATAATTTTATATGAATAGGTGGGTCCTGATTTAAAATGTACATTTAACGTTTATAGTGTTCACAACCTCATATAACTACATGAATTATTTATGTACATAGTATGTTTTGCTGTATTTACAGTTATGTATGAATCATTGTCAGAAAAAGTGGTCTAAACTATGTATTCATTAATATTATATACTGCAATGTATACACAAGTGTATTTTGTTCCTTTGGTACTAGTTTGATGTTTAAGTCGAAGAATTTTCATGAGAAAAAAATAAGTTACATCACTTGCTCGCTGAGTGTCATGGTAATATTACTAAAATTATTATTCCGTGATGATTATTCAATTTGTCTTGTAGAAAACCATTTATTGTGTAATGGTAGGAATTTTTTGTTTGTTTTAAGACAAATATTTGATGTAGATTGATAATGTTCTATTAATAAATATAGCTTGCCTTATATATACATACTTATCTCTTTTGTCGAGACAATCTAAAATGTAAAGTCATGATACGAAAATATACTCATAAATTTTTGATTATGACCACAAACGAAGTCCTGAAATTGTCGCTCCTTTGCTATGAGGTTAACACAAAGAGACAAGACATGCAAAGCAGCTGAGGCAAGTTTGACGTATAAATCTTGCCCCTTTTATTGAAAATGATTGACAATGATTGCCCTATATTTTTCGATATATTTCATATTATTCAAAAAATGTTAATTATAGTTCTAAAAATTTTAAGTTTGAAATTTATAATTTTGTTAGTTTTAATATATTATAATACGTATGTTTTCTCTAGGTCATTTATATAACAAAGTTACGATGATAATGACGATACGACTTAAGAACTAATTCACGTAGTTTTTTAATTTGATTCTTTACGTCATGAATGGAGGTTCTATTCAGACATCATGTTTTACTGTTAAACACTTTATTGAATTAACCATCCGTAGCCAATTAGTTTCGCTTTCATTAAGTAACAAAACCGTATATCCTCCTAAATTTCACTCGGTAGTGCTTATATTTTGATTTATTGACGTTAAGCATAGGGTCGCGATGTTACAATACACGTTCGTCATTGCAAAAATAAAGCAAACTCAAGTGTTGCCTAACGCTCGCGTTCGAAGTGGCTCATTACTGGCCGCGGTAAAATTGAATGTGTTAGTTACGCTTGTATTTATGTCCTTGGATCACGATATGATGGTACTGGAACGATGTGCGTTCTCAGTTTACGTTCTAATGTTGTGACGGTACTTTCTTCTTGTGGTTTTAGGCTCTGTTATTCCAAGATAGCATGGACCGCACTATTGTGTCCGGTTGTATTATCATTAGTACGATTACTTACGTTGTGAATCAACTACGATTCATGTTGTGTTTGAAAATATTAGAATATTGTAAGAAAGAAAATTAGTGTAAGAATGTGTTCTGTTGAAAGGAATTGGAGAATATAACGCTCGGCTTAAACCGTGGCGGTCTGCATTTGGACGCTCCTGGAGTTGAGCATGTTGATGTCGATATGAGAGAAGTGCTCGCACAGAGGTGTCATGAATTAGAAACAAAGGTATGACTTTTATCTACAACAATATTTACTATTGTTATTTAAATACGCTTTTTTTTTTTAATTTGTAAATGATGCCCAAATTTTCCTATTCATGATATTGTTAGTTATTTTATTATCTTCAAATATGACCTGTATAAAATTTTGTGTACCTTAAAAAAACTTCTCCTATCCTATAAACGGCTATGATTGGACTCGGTTCATTTTGAATTGTAGGGGCTCGTACTATATGTCGATATTAGTTTTATTATAACTAAATCTTCGTACACCGTCTATTGAACTAATTTCAAATTCTACAATATCTCTGAATTTTGACTACAATCTAACTTGATAACTATGAAGATGCCGCCTAATATTGTAATCCGTTAAATTTAAAGAAGCATTAACATGTGAAAAACAAAAGAGCTTTCCTACATTACGGTTTTATCACAAACGTTCGTCAATCGACGCGGTGTCTGAAAATTATCACGACATTCTTTGAAATTCTTCTTTGTCTATCTATTTTCCCATTATTTGGATTCGGGTCTCCTCACATGTTTGCGCCAAACTAATCTGTCTTGGGTTGTCGATTCTTGCAACTGGGCTTTCATGAGGTCTTTTGCAATATTTGACCAGCAAGTCGAATTCTTTGAAATTATGTAGGTAAAAATTCTTCAAGAGGAAAAGATGACTTTGCTTGGTGAGGTGACCCGGCTGGCAGCTGCTCGGGATTCAGAGATAGCGGCAGCTGGGGCTGGAGAGGAAACTGAGCTGGACGAAGCGGGGGCTTCCTTAGGGCCCGCACACGCTGGTACATTGCGATATACGAACATGCGCGCACAGTTAGACGCTCTCAAAGACGAACTCGATAAGATCGAGCTGCAGAGGGACGACCAACGCGCTCGCGCCGACGCTCTGGAAAGGGAGTTGGCTTTAGTGAAATTAAGAAATGAAGAACTCCAGGTAATTATAATATGCTACTTGACTTACTGTTTAAAAAATAAAAATTTATATCCCAAAAAGTTTACATGTTTAACAACACTTAGATTGTTCAAAACATAGTTTTATTTAGGCTCCATACAAACTAATATAGACGAGGAACATTCAGAAGGCACAGGTCGACAGACTGTTAGCAGCAATAGCTTAAAAAAATAATATCTGATTTATTACAAAAATAACGAATTATATATTGTTTATTTTTTCATTTGTACAAACGTTTTTTTAAATAAATCATGAAATTTACGGTTTACGATGTCGCGAAATCAAAAGAAAAATAAAAAACATGATCCGCGTTTTTGAGATCTGGGGCTTCAAAAATCAGCTGAGGGGTTAATGTTTACAAAATTAAAATGTTATTGATATCGCCAATTTAAGCTCACGTTGACGTCTGTACTAGTGAGACTGTATCAAAAACGCTAGCACAAACTGTAATCATGTATGGAAGGTTTTAGTAGGCAGGGTTAATTATTAATTAAGAATGTGTCTGATAATGAGTTTCTATTTGTGACTGTTCAACATGAGTAGGTGTACGTGTGTAAATATATGAATGTGTATTTATGGATATGTTCCTATTATCAAACCCTACTTTATTTTACTTTAGACATTTGGTCCTTATCAAAAATAAAAAAATTTACATTATAGTTTCATTTAATATAAAGTGATTAAAATTAAATAAGCTCACCACGCGTTCAGTGAAATGTGTTTTCTCACTGCGAAAAAGTGGGGCAAACGGTGTGGAGCTTATATTTTTCCTCTGTCCATAATACTATGTTTTTAATAATAAACGACGAAGATGAAGTTGCTGGTATCAGCTAGTTCATTTTATTCTTATCGTAATCCTTAAAAATTATAGGAGCACATATGCCGACTAGCCGAATCAAGGAAAATGGTGTATGCAGTAGAATTGTTTTGTGCATCTATTAGCGTCTATTCTCAAATTACATTAAATAAAAAAAAATGTTAGACGTGTTTTTCAAAAGAGATGCATTTATCGACTTTTTTTCTATTTGTGTGTTTTACTAGATGCACTCTTTTTCTTTAAGTTGGCAGTATTACACATTATACATTACTTTTTTGATTATTTTGCCTATTCTGAATTTTTTTTCAGCGGATCTTTTCACTCAAGCTTCATCCTTCGATGTTAAGTTTATTTATTTTTATTTAAGACATTACAAATTTTGCTAGCTTCTTATACAGCATGTTACGTAATTACAAAGTAGCCTTGTATTGATTATTAGGTTACTAGGATATCATAGTTTTTATGTATTTAGTGTAGTAGTTTTAGTTTTTTTTTAGGATTCTTCTTTGGCTTGTTAATCTCTTTATTGTAGTTAGATATCTAGGTAGCTTGATATGTAAGTAATAGTAGATTAGTATATTTGGTCTTTCAAGGTGTAAGTTATACTTTTTTTACAGATGGCGGCATCGGAAAATGTAGCTCTGAAAGATGAAGTGGACGCTCTACGAGAGACGGCTGCTAAAGTCGTGGCGCTGGAAGCCACAGTCGCTTCGTACAAGAAAAGAATGGAAGAACACGTCGATTTAAGGAGACAGGTGAATAAAAAAACCTATTGTAATGTGTTAATGTTTTATGTTATTATATATCCACACACGTTGTACTGAAAAAACTATCATTAGAGTGGGCAAAAAAACAAAAAAGTCAAGTGTTATTTATTACTAACTGTGCTCGCTTCGGATTCATTTCTAACACAGTAATTATAGTTTTCGCCTCGTAATTTTATTTTTTATCCTTTTTATAGTAATTAGCTTTGGTCTGCGGTTTCGTTCGCGTCAATGTAGTGCTAGATATTTTGTGCGTTTCCAGTTCTTTTTTTTTGTGAATGACTATATAGTATATTCTTTTCTTTTGCCTCTACTATGTGTTTATAAAATGACATAATGATCGGTTGAGTACATGAAAGCGTAACAAATGAAGAAACAAAAATTGGTGTTCATGATAGTAGTTAGGATTTTTATGGTCTTCGAATTTGGCAATGATAAATATTTTTCCTGTTTACAAGATTGCATCAAAATCAGCTTGAAGTTAAATCTAGTCATACAAACAGACGAACAGATTTTTTTAAATGTCATTTCTATCATCGGCGTGTTTTATAACAGATATACTATATAACAAAATTAAAAAAAAGTCTGTTTACAAATGGATCTGCAGATTAATTAATACTGGTGTTCACTCAGTGGATGAAATTCAACCGTAATTCATTATTTCCTTGTGTGTGAATACTATTGTGGTACATTTATCAAAGAATGTACCATTATAATAATTATTTTTTTTAAATGAAACTACTTATGTGTGACAAAAAGTGGAGTTTTTTTTTCGAAATGACTACGCTATTGACCCAGCAAGGTCTTAACAGCTTCACCGGAATACAGAAGTAGTAAAAAGTGGAGTAAACACTGTGCCCAGTAGAGTATTGAAAACACGATTCCATAATGAAATAGTAATTTATTATGGTCGAATTTTAACCACTGGACGATTACTAATAAAAAGGAGTCTTAAAATGTTTAAATCATTTTTTTTACATTATAGGAGGTAAACGAACAGGTGGGTCACCTATTGTTAAGACACTGTTTGTAGACACCAGCAACACCAGAAGAGTCGCAAGTGTGTTACCAACTTGTGTTGGTGGGGATGGGGGAAGGGGTAGGGATGGAAGGGTCAGGAGATTTGGAGGTGTGCCTCCGGCGTTCTTAATGACCGAACGAAACGCAACAATGCTTGCACTATTACTTGACGTGGGTGTTTCTGTGGTCGGGTGGCTCCGAGCGAGCCGAACCATTCATGCTGAAACCAGTTATAACTTCAGTATGGCTCTACCACCTACTAATTTGTGTAACATTTCAACACGTTTGAAGTTTTTTTAATACTTACCTACCAACCTAGACCCCCGTCGAGTCTCCCGTGAACCCCCGAGGCCCACCTGAATCACTTTGGGAAATAATTTCATCATATTTAATATAACATCATACATTATGAATAACATATAACTACATTTTATAATGTTCATCATATTTAATTCTAAATTTTTTGTAACTTTAATAATCCTCTATTTCATTATGTAGCGCTATAGCATTTTACCACTGGAGGGAATAGGCCGTCAAAACCCGGTCAAAGCCTTGACTCCCTTCACCTCCATTAATGCGGGTTTATTATAAAGCGAGATGTGGACTGTATTTTTTGTTGTTTTCGAGGGCAAATGTATCAACAGATATATGCTCAATCACAGGATCCAAGTGCATATAATCCATCGAGCTTGGTAATAGGAACATACACACTTACTTGGCATATATAGTGAGTCCAAGCGCTGGTTTCAACGCTGCGGCAGTGCAGAAAGTCTTTGTCCAAGACACAGCGTTAACGGATTTCTTACGACACATATATTAAGCACTCTAGCGTTTATATCAAGCACTCTGGCGCGTGCGTTAATAGACGATGACACGTGCGTTTAATAGCGATGCGGACGACACAAGTGTGGGGCGAATGATCCATTGCCCTGTAGTGGTATGTGGAGGATGGGAGAGGCTGGGGGGTAAGCAGGAGACACCCTTGTGTAGCGAACAACAAAACCATCTTCTTATAAAATAACTATCAACCACAATCTCGTCTGATTTGAAATGGGGATGTGGTCTAAAATGGTAAATATGCTAAACCTAGAAGGGGCTGGCTCTCGAATGCAGCTGCCGGAACACACCAACAGATTCGTGACGATAGATTTTTAACTTGAGGGTGGATTCAGCCAGATGGATTTAGAAAATGCCCAGTTACCATGTTACACATGTTTCCTTCACAAAAAATTACGATTTCAAAAAATGCACTTCTTATATGAGAAAATACTTCAAAAAATTTACCTCTGTTTATCAGGTGAAGCTCTTGGAGCGAGTGAATACAGAGCACGTACAACGCGCTATAGAGCACGAACAAGCCGCGACGAGAGCAAACGCTATTCGGACACAACTTGACATTTATAAGAAACAGGTATAAATATGTAAATAATATCTTTCAAATATTTCGTTTATGTAAAGATATTTAAAAAATGGAGCCAGATAAACTAAAAGTCATAAAAATCGTTTTAAAATCGACTAAAATGTCGGTGCACATATGTAGATGAGAAGAGGGTGATGGATCCTTTAGTTTATATTATTTCCTTGTTTAGTTTATATTCAAATGTGATTCCATTTAATCCAATACTCAAATCAAATAAAACAATAATAGAATCGGTTCAAAGTTGACGAAGATATCAATATAAATAATACATTAAACAAATATATTCTTTTTTCAATTCTGTTAAAATAAATCGATGTTACAAAAATATTTGTGTATATTATAAACTACGTGTTTCCTACCCGTTTCGTTGAACGTTGAAAACAAAATGGCAAAGTGTCGAATTAGTTAAAAATAAGTACACTTGAATCATATACGAAAAATTCTGCATTTAATGGTCAAAGTCCTATCCTGATACGTTCGGTAGTTTTGACGCGATTAGATCGTAAAGGTACTATATTTTCATTATCTTAATATATAAAAATCCAATATCATGATGTTGGCCCACGATGACTTCGAAACTACTCAACCAACCTTCATGAAAGTTGTCATTAAGTATAATTTGAGATGTGTTTTGAGATATGGTTATATTTATGTATATTATATATATATATATATATATTTCGAATAAAACCTCAATATTTTAAATTACAAATTAAATGATTGTTAATGTTGATTATTGTTATTAATTATAAGCTTCATCAGTCTCGAACAGATGGCGCTGTAAATTAGTTTGTTGACAGAAAACTGTAGGACCAACCCACACCTCATAGATGGCGTTACGTTTTAATTTTGAATTTTCTTTTTCAATAATTGAGCTACAGCAACCGTTGCAGAGTCAGCTAGTATATGTATAAAAACTAGCTACTGCTCGCGACTTCGTCCACGTGGAATAGTTACTTTTGGTTAACGTTAACTTATACGTAAGGTTAACGTAGAAGCTGAAGATATTTAAAAAAAAACGTAGCGACGTGACTCCGACTTTGAAACATTCTTCACTGGTGCGGACAATAGAAGCGGATCATATTGGTCTTGGCGTTATATAACTCTCCTTGATAAATAAGTTATTTAATAATGAAAGAATTATTCATATCGCAATAGTAGTTCCTGAGATTAGCGCGTTTAAGCTAAGAAACTTTTCATCTTTATAATATTAAGTAAGGAATTCGAAAGATTTTTTAACGTTTATAATGTAACGTAGTAACGTTTATAACGTTTTTAATTTTAACGGTTACGCATATTATCTTCCCCTTATTGGTTGAGCTATGGCGCTCATGCCTGGTAGAAAATTTCTAAACTTTTAGGTAATGATATTTATAAGCAGTTGTATTAATTAGAACCGTATATATTCAAGGTTACTGATTTAAATGAGAAACTGGATGCGGAAATAACGAAAGCAGACAAATTAGAAATCGAGAATAAGAAGTTTAGTAGTCACGTCGCCTCCCTACAGCGGGAAAGGGACACTCTACTACAAGAAAGAGATACATTACGAGAAACAGTCGACGAGCTCAAGTGCTCCAAGATCACAACAGGTAATTTGTACGTTAAATCTATAACAAATATTAATTATGTTCTTACATTTCAAAATTAACTAAATCCAATTTTAATCGTTCTTGTCACGTGTTTAATTTTTGAAGTAAAACTGGTAAATGCGTCACGAGAGCGTTACGCAAAGTGTGATCGGGCGAGGCGAACGGAGGTTGAGAGGGAGATATTAGTTAGTGAAAATAGCCCACAGTTAGTAAAACCCATAAGGAATTAAAATATTTGTAGAAAATTGATACATGTATAATGTATACATACATAAAGATCAAGCTAAAGAAGTTTTACTTCAGACGTGTGGCCTAAAGCACACTCGTTTTTTTAAAATTTCTAGTTTTTATATACCAAGAACGAAGTCTATATTTTGCTGTCCATAAAGTCCATTCGTTTTTTTTTAAGATCTTCATACTTTATATGTACAAAATGTGAAAATCTTGATAAATAACGTGAAGTACAAGGAAAGGCTGAAATTAAATTTAGCTCATTCTGAAAAACACACCATTAATATAAAGTAATGGGTTTAGTGTCCTTTGTATTATGAAACTAACCCGATACATTTTATTTTACTACGATGTATTTTATATATAAAGGATAAAAAATAAATGTAAGAATATGCTTTAATTACAAAATTTCTTTATAAACAATTTTATCAGTTTACTACCTCTTTTTTGCTTATGTGCACTACACCGTTTGTCCCACTTTACAAAGCGCCGCCGCGGGGCCGTCTCTGCCTACCCCTTCTGTGGGTCGTCGAGGATACTGTACCGAGGCTGTGCGCCTCTTGCAGTGGTTTCAATCGCGACCCGTGAAAACGGGCCTGGCCTTGGGGTGCTTTTCATAGCTCTGGATTCATTAGGCTCGTCACTCTCGGTATCCGCTTCTTGTTCGAAGAGGTCGGGTGTCCGCGCCTCTTATATTCAGTGGTGACTAGAAAGGGTCACCTGCGTGGCCGGGTTTCTACTAGCGAGCCTGGTCACCGGAGGTGAGGAGCGTCCTCAGGAACGCCAGGCATGTACTCTCGGCTTCAGCTTCGGTTTTCCCCGTTTGTCTGGCGGCTTCTTTTAAAAGCGAGGTAATTTCCCTCGCGGCTTCTTCCCCTTGCGCGGATCTCGCTGGTTGGGTGGGTTTCCTCTTCCTCTGCTTCTTGGCTGCTGCTCCTCGAGGGGGTGGGTCGTTCGCGGGGGTCATTAGGCTTCCCGCGGTCGCCTCCTCGACCATTATTGGGGCCGAGAGGGCTTCCGTCCTTAGCCCGGGGTCACCGGTCCGAGCGACGGTTCCGGCACGGCGGTTTCTCAGCTCCCGCTTAAAGACGGGACAAAGCGTCAGACTGTTCGCGGGGTGGGCGCCCCCGCAGTTTGCGCAGGTGGCTGGCTCCTCGGGGCGTTCGCAGTGCCGCGCTGGGTAGGACCTCCCGCACCGCATGCAGGCGATCGGTCGGTGGCAATTTTGTGAGGCGTGGCGGAACTGCTGGCACCGGTGACATTGCGCCGGCCGGCGCTTTCCTCGCCAGGCTTCAATTACGACTCCTGTCATATTCAGGAGCTCTGGAATCTCGTAGATGGCAGGAACGAGGTCATGCGTACGCTGAAGTACCGCGTGGTAGATGCACCCCGGTCTACCGCCGCGTCCTTTAATCGGCCGGACGTACTCCGCAGTGTGTCCCTTCTTCTGCAGGGCTTCAACTATCGCGGCTGGGTCTGTTCTTATTGGTAGGCCGCGAATAGCAACCTTCAGGCTTCTTTTGCTGGGTGGGGTGTACGAGAACCAGTGCACCCCCTCCTGTTTATCTAGGTAATCTTGGATTAGCCGGAATTCGTCTCCGTTTGCTGGGATGAAACGGACACCTTGTCCGTAGGGGCGGGCGTTCGGTGCATGTCCGAGCGTTGACGTCAGTTGTTGGAAGTGCTGAACCCAGTTGGGCAGCGACTCCACAACAATCGGAGGGTATCGCGGTCCTTGTCTATTCGGTCCGGGCGTCTCTGATTGGCTGTTGGCAGCAGAGGCGGCTCTGTTGCACGGTATAGCCGTATTAGGGTTCCGCAGGCGGACTGTCTTCGGAGGAGGCATAGTTGCAGGTGGCGCTGTTATCGCCGCGTAGGATGGCTGCTCGCTCGCAGCAACCCCTCGCGGCACCGGCGCGGGTGCAGTGCAGAGTTTCTTGTGGCCTTCGGAGTCCGGGGAGGTGCGCTTGCGACGTAGCGCTCTCCCGATTGGACTCGACGAGAGCCACGGTTTCGGAATCTCCGGGGGTTGCATACGCCCGCTGATAGCGAGCTGCAGGGCGGCGATATCTTCTGGTGAAGGTTTCTTCTTTTTGATTTCCGCTTCCTGCACCCTCAGGTACAAGGCCATCAATCGAACCATCCCCTCCGACATGTCGTCATTCCCAATGAACCCAGCGAGGGTGATCAAATCACCCTCGTACACCCTGAGCGGAGTAGGAGGGTCGACGGGCGGCCGCACCCGCGGGTTTTGGGGCGGAGATCGCGACGGCACACTGGATGTGCGGGGTCCGTGGGGGATTGTGGGGGTCGTCGGTCGAGCATCGGCGGGGCCCGTAGGCAGGCAAATCGGTCGTCGTGATGACGTGGCAGCAGTGTCTGGTTGGCCCTGAAAAGGCCCTTTGGGTCGTCGGCTCGACGTTGCCGACGGAGCCGACGAGGAAGCGCTGTAAGGGTGAGTCGTCGCGTAGGTCGAAGTAGGCGGCACTCTCGGACGACCTCGTACCCGTGTGACGACGGAGCACTCCTTACAAATCGTTGAACGCGTAATGCTTATAAAGTGGTGTTCTTTTCAACTTTATTATTTTTGTAATTAGAATACTGTGGTTAATTTATTTTGGAGAAATTCCAAGTGTCTGAAAAATATAATAAAAAAAAAAACATCTATTAAATTGTTTTTGCATGATGCGCGTACAACGGTATACATCTAACATTTGTCTATACAGGATATGATATTCGAATTGTGGTGTTAATTTTTTTTTGCACATAGGTGCGAGTGAAGATAATGTGTCCCGGGAATTGATACCAAATGATCTGAAGGAGCAGTTAATACGACTTGAACATGAGAATAAACTATTGCGGCAGACCCAAGGCGCGCAGGCAGATCAGGCATCTGTGGAGGTTTGTTAAATATTGTATAAGTTATATACAAATATATATTTTAGGTTACCTATAGCTATATGAGCTTTTCTCGCTTGGGATCTTTGATTTGCATTATTTAATTAAATATAATTTTTTCACTGTATAAATGATTGAAAGACCGCATTACAACAATATTTATCTTTGTTAACAGGCTCTCTTAGAAGATTACGCAGCTCGTTTAGAGAAACAACGCACTATTAATCGCGAAGCTAATCAGAGGATAATGCAGTTGGAGGCAACACTCGAGGCGCCACATCCACGACTTGCCTCCGCTATGGAAGATAACCAGAGAAAATGTGAGTATTCCTAACGTATTAATAGTTTCTGGTAAAATGACTGATAATTTTCTCAACTATAGCTTCCTTTCCATAAAACTCTGAATCTATACTAATATATAAAGCTGAAGAATTTGTTTGTTTGTTGCGGTTGAACGCGCTAATCTTAGGAACTACTAGTCCGATTTGATAAAATCTTTCGGTTTTAAATAGCTCATTTATCTAGGAAGGCTTTAGACTATATATCATCACGCTAAGACTAATAGGAGCGGAGCACTAATGAAGAATGTTTCAAAATCGGGCATTTTTTGCCTTTTTATAGCTTTCGCTGCTTGTTAGCGTTAGTGTTAAATACGTTGTCATGGTTTTTTTTTTCGATCTGACTACGCTATTGATCTAGCAAGGTCTTAACAGCTTCACCTGACTACACACGTTGCCATGGTAACATGATAAGTTTCTATCGCAAACATTTTCAAAGTTTATTTTGTGTTCTTATTCAGAAAGTTTATTCTACGTTAGTTTTGTTTTGAAAGTCAAATGTGTAGTCCGGTGAAGCTGTTAAGACTTTGCTATGTCAATAACGTAGTCAGTTCGAGAAAAAAAAGTCATATGTTTGTATCAAAATTGTACAGTAGATGGTGTGCGTGTCGTACTTATTTGTTTTTGAAAGAGCATTTCCGTAATGTACACACCTACTCACAAGTTTACATTTCTTGAATACTTTTAAAAAAACGCATTCTGATCCGCGAGTAACAGCTAGTATAATTATATGTAGAAGTTACAGAGCGGTATCATACAGTAGCTGAAAGACTGGATTTTGATCACAGTTTTGACATCTCTCGAAGTCTTTTTGTGACAGTTTTATATTCTTAATTGTGAAACTATTTTTTACTCGCGGCTTCGTTCGATGTAGATTTGGTATATCACTCTAGATCGCTGCTATATTTTGGATTGAAGGTACAGTCTGCTTAATATTAGTAGTGTTTACGTCATAATACTTGATTATTCTGCACAAGTGAGGTGGATGGGAAGTAATACCACGGATCATGGATTCTGACTTACCACAAAAACTCCTTGGATAGTTCTAACAAAAGGGCCACCGTCTTGTTAGAATATAGAAACTATCACGAGACACTTGTACTATTATTAAACTACTCGACAATGGCGGTAGAAGTCTAAAAGATTGATTTCCAAAAAAAAAAACGACCGAGACTTACAAAAGTCGCATATGATGTATAAAATCTGACATGACATGACATCTAGGGGGTGCTCGCTCGTGTAAGTTAGGTTTAGTCGTGGTAAATACGCAATAGTAACTTAAACCCTGAAAGAGATGAATGGGCTGTGATTGGAAATAACTTTTATCAAATAATTATGTCTTTCAAATCGAGCTAATTTTTTTATTCACAGTGAAAAATATTATATTAACAGTGACAGGAGTTAATTAAAAACGCTCGTTGGTCAGATCGAATAACGAGCTTCCCCCTGTTCCTGTAACACATTTCGGTTCCTTTTCCAAAATTACTTCCACAAAAAAGATCTAGAGAGAAAAAAGGTTTTTTTTTTATAGAAGCACGACAAAGTGACTGCACTATGCCTGATGGTAAGCATAGTACAATCCAAAAACAGTGGCGACCACCGAGAGAGATTATCTATCGCTGCTCGCCGCTGTCATGCCGGCCATAATGACGAAAGTCACCCGGTACTGGATATGCACAGGCTGATCCCGAAACGCGACGCGCAGAAGCGAGTCACTATGACGGGCTTTTTCGCCATGTACATGGTGGTTGCGACCCAGTCGGGCTATAAAACCCTACCACCCCGCTATCGCCATTGCCTCGTTTGCTGATCAGCAGGATGCACCACGTGCAGGTGAGGATGGCTTGGGTGTCACAAGTTTAAAGATGTTACTCGGCACCCCTTACACCCCAAAAGGTTACAAATCAAGAAAATCTTTTAACCGTCAGCACTCCAAGTGGAGGAACTGCAGGCTGCTCTGGCGGAGGAGAGACGAAGGTCGAGCAAACTGCAAGAGGCTCTGAGTGCGCGCGAGGCGGAACTGCTCGTCACCGAACACAGATATAAGAAGTGTGTCGAGAAAGCAAAAGAAGTCATCAAAACCTTGGATCCAAGGACCACTGGTATGCTTTCTTATGTAGAGTGAAAGATTAAACAGTAGCAATATTTATGGAGATAACTCTGCACTCGATTCTCGCGCTAAATCATAAAAAAATAGGTGCTTAATATTTGACCTGATTACTTAGAAAAATACAAAAAATATATGGAATCCTCTACGTTAAAGCACAGTGTCAACGACCGTCGGGTGACTTAACTTTCATTTGAAAGTGAACGTGGGAACGGCATAAAAAATAAAAGGGTTTATTGTCCGTTTTATTATCGAAATTTATTAACTTGGAGTCGCCCATTGTAGGTTTCGACACCGATCATTGTACCAAGGCTTATTATGTTTGTGTTTATACTTTTGGAAGTCTTAGAAATTATTTCTATGTTGTTTATTAGTATTTGTTTTCATATTTTGTTTATAATACTCTCACAAACCTAGCAACTGGTACTAACGTGTGCCTGCGGCTATCCTTCAAAAATAGTATTGTTTTACTGGATGAAAGGTATCTTATATGATTTTCTGTATACCTGACAACTTATATGGAAAATTTCTTGTTCATCTGTTCAGTAGTTAAGGCGTGAATGCGTAACAAACGAACAAACGTACTTTCACATTTATGATATTAGTTAGGATTAGTACAGTATAGATTATATAATTTTATTGAAGGACTAGTTCGTTCTTTCGACGTACTTCGTCCGTGTGGAACCTAATTTAAAAAAGTAATGACTGATTAAATTATCTGAATGTATTGAGTCCATTTACATATCTACTTTTCTGTCGTACTTTAAGCCGTGTCATCATTAAAATTACAATAACTTTTGATAGAGCGAACCGATTTTAATGAAACTGAGACTATATGTTACTTGAGAATGTTTTATTATTTTGATTTTTTATCGTGAACGCTATATTTTAGCAGTGATGCATGTTCATACAAACCGACAGCCAAACATTTCTAAGAATGATAGAAATGTATTTTAATTCCAAGACACTTACCATATTTTTTTTTATTCACAAAAATCTAAAAAGTATAGACATTTTAAATTTACCATCTTATTATATGTATCAGAAAAGAATCGACAACAGGAACAGAAGTCAAGAGTAATTATGACCTAATTACAGCATTCATGATTACAAAAAATAATACATTACATTCATATAAAATTAATTAAACTTGATCAAAACCAGGTCAGCAGTCTATGTCTGACGTCACTTTGGGATACGCACGTACTGGAAGTGGAGCTGCGGCCGCCACCAGAACCGACGCCACCCCACCGAATAATAACAGGAGCGAGTGAGTTGCTATAAAAAAACACATTTTTCTGTACTGTACATACCTGTTTTTGCGATTGACTAAGTGTTTTAGAAATCAATTCGTCCGAAAATTTGACTAAAATGCACACTCATTTCATTGTATACATCTTTCATTAAATCTCTATGCTCTGCTTAATATCTTCTCTCGCTGGTAATGTGTAGCTCATATTTTGTTCTTTTGACCTGAACAAATGTTTTATGAAACGCATTGTTTGTAACTATCAAATAATAAAGTGTATATAAATAGACAAAGACAAAATAGTTAAGTACACCTATCTCCCTCTTATATTTCTCAATCAATATACATTTTTTAGTAGATACTAGGGAACTGTTGTTCGTTTACAAAAAAAAAAAACAATTGTAGACAGTTTTTTTTTCTGCTACTGACAAATCAAAGTCTTTATTTATAAATCTCTATTCGCCATACTTCATAATATTTACGTCTACTACGTGTGGGCGCCATAGAGGTGCTTTTAGAATGAATTAAAGTTTTATTCTCCTCGAACTGACTATTAAAGTTTTATTTATGTAAATAACGTTTAACCGAGTGGACAGTCATTTGAACAAAGTATTTATGTATAAGTATGCTCATTGGTGAGCGATTTGATAGAGGGCGTTCGAGCCGCCAAAGCACCCGTGTAGCCCTTGCGTCCGTACATTACGTACCACACGTTCTGTCGGTCGCACGTAGTGGGGCTACAACATGCGAATAAAATACTACTTGACGGTCACCAGTACTATTTAAATTCCAATCAAATAATTCCGCATCAGACTACAACTTGAAGGAGAAATGACAGCTCAGGATCATTAGATGTTGAACATTTTACTTTAGTTTATGATGTTTTTTACAACTAATTTTCTACTAGATTATTACTGCCATTGTCATGTAGGTAATGATATCACAAGTTTCTAGCGATCATTTCAAATAACTAACAAGGTGGTGGCCGTCTTGTTAGATCTTTCCAGGGAGTTTTTGTAGCAAGTCAGAATCCACGCTCCGTGGTATTATTCCCGATCCCTTTTACTTGCGGATAATAACCAAACTATATTACGTAAAACACTACCAATATTATATTATATAGAGCAAAACAATACAAGATTATGAATAAAATATGAAGCACATTACATGATATTCCAAGATCCCGCTAAAAACTCGAGTTTATGATGTTAATGGAATATAATGTGACAGATGGAGTGGAGGTAGTGGCACTTCGGAGGGAGGACGCTGTGCCGGTCGCGGTCCCGGTGCAGGCCCCGACACGAACGAGCAGCGGTTGCTGGTCTCCGCGTGGTACCAGCTCGGGGCGCGCTGCCAGCGTGACGCCGTCGAGACCAGGTTTGCCTTACTCTCTGCCGGTCACTCGTTCCTGGCCCGACAGCGCCGCCAGCCGCCACGACCTCGCGCCTCGGCACCTCAACAGCACTCCACACCCCTCTCTACCCCGGCACAGGCACCGGCGCAATGACGCGCGCACTCGCCCCTCTGTTTCACCCTCGGATGGATAAAAATAGTCAACGAGGGAGTGCTGTATTAGTGACAATATGTGGTTCTGATGTTCTTCTGTCGTTGGGGACAAATTAACCTGCGCGGTACGGAAGTGCCAACGTCACGAGTGTATCTTGCATTTAAATGATTGTCCAAGTCCGTTGACGTGAGAACAATTTAACCTGTGCTGTGCTGTAGTGGTGACGTCACAAGTGTATCCTGCCTTTAAAAGATTGTCCGTGACGTGGGGACTGTTTAACCTGCGCGGTACAGTAATATTGATGTTATAAGTTTTTAAATGATTACTTACGTAGTCGCGTGGGAACAACTTAGCCTGCGCGGTACACTAATGTTTGACGTCACGAGTGTATCCATAAGTGTAAGATTTTCCGAAACGTGGGGAGCAATTTAGCCTGCCCGGTACAGGTGAAGTTTGATATCTCAGGTGTATCTCGCCTTTAAAAGATCGTCCGTGAGGTAAGGAAAATTTAACCTGCGCTGTACAGTAGTGTTGATGTCACAAATGTATCCTGCTATCAAAAGATTGTTCGAAACGTGGGGACAGTTTAACCTGCACGGTACAGCAGTGTTGACGTCACAAGTGTATCCTGACATCAAAAGATTGTCCGTGAGGTGGGGACAATTTAACTTTCGCGGTACCTGTAGTTTTGAAGTCACGAGTGTTTTATGTCTTTATATATAAAATTCTCGTATCGCGGTGTTTGTGGTTAAACTCCTCCGAAACGGCTGTTCCGATTCTCATGAAATTTTGTGTGCATATTGGGTAGGTCTGAGAATCGGACAACATCTATTTTTCATCCCCCTAAATGTTAAGGGTAATCCACCCCTTAATTTTTTTTTTATGATACAGCATTAGTAAATACATATAACCCTGAATTTTCAACCCCTTACAATCAACCCCTATTTTACCATCGCGATTTGAAACCGGTAATAACCGATTTGGTGCAAACGATGTTGCATGGGCCAGCTAGTGTCTTTATAAGATTCCGGATGACGTCATACCGGTTTGTGCTCACGACTTATGACGTGTACGTCTCTATGTCAATTTCTACGGAACCAAATTTATTAATAAGTTAGTGCACAACACTAACTGCTAACTCTGGGATATTAAGATTTTTTTTCACAAACATACGTATATAAAATACCTTTTTTGTTCCACTGAATATGTTTATACAGTTTATATAAATATCGATGCAATCTGTAATGACATAGTTTCATAAAAATTAACATAAATTTTGCCACCAATAGTAAACATAGGGAAACGTGGTCAACATTTGCCACGTAATTACGCATTTCGCAAGTACAAAGCGATGCCAGAAATGGCAAATTAAGATTATATAACAATTATAACCGGCTTTAGCAAAATCTTTCCCCACTAACACGTTTACAAAGAAAAGTACAAGCTTAGATTACATTATGACCGACATATATTTCTGTTATAATTTTGTTCTTGCGAGATATGTAAATATATAAAATAGTTATTGTATAATCTGTATTTATTTTCAGAATGTCTATATTGTATGTGTACTGTGACGTTCCTGTGATAGATTGTGCGCTTAAGGATATTAATGATAGAAATAAAAATATATTCTCCATGTAACCTCCTAGTTGTTTATTATATATCTGTCGCCCACGTAATATACTTCTATTCCGCTCCAAAATAAATAGAATGAAGATAGATTAAAAGTTAATTAATTTTTCATATCGGATTCGCAAATTCAGAGCCAAACGCGACTAAGTTTATAATCGTAGAGTACATTTAAGTATCGTATCGGATAACTTCTTTGAACGAATATAATTAATTTCTGATGAGTTATTTTTTAAATTATTGATATTAATAATACCTCTCATGGTTCGTTAGCGTCCGTTCGTACTATCTTCCAATTATAGTTTCGTTGTTCTTGTTTAAAGAAATTATATTTAAAATTTAAAAATAAATTTAATATTTTTTGCTCAAAACTTGGTATTTGCATTTCCGCAAAAAATTTATAAATAATGTATAGTTTAATAGTAATTTTGGTAATTATTTCTGATGAGACATTGTAAGTTATTGTTTTTGATGTTTCCTTTTCCTTTTGATTCTGTTTGAAATTTATCTGCTATTTTTTTTTCATCGATGGTGTTTGTATACGCTGTCGAATGTTTTATTTTTCTTATAATAATTTTGCTATCCTGACTTTCAGTATATTCTCCTTTATGTTTTATTATTATGCTTTGTGAATCTGAGGCCAAATGTTTATTAAAGGACATGATCCTTTTTGATTTCTTGAATTTAAAAATCTTACTTTATTTAAAAGGTAATCACATATTTAGTTATAAAACATAATGAAGAGATTTTTCGATTTGATTTTAATATACATTTCTGACATATAATAAATACTTTTATGTGTTTAATATTTTTGTTCGCAAAAAATGTGATACATTTGTTTCACATTGAATCTACGTTTAGGTAAAAAAGACGTACTTTATCACATATATAATAATTTAAGTGTACATTTAATATTAATTGTCTAAGTTAATAGTTACAACTCAAATATCGATTACATGTGAACAGTGAATGAAAATTGGTTCAAAGTATATGTTAGTTAGATGAATTTAATTTGGATTTAAGGAGAAGTATTTATAAAAACAATTACAAATAATAATTATATAAAACAAATTCTAACATTATAAATATTCATATTATATTATACTGTAAAAATAATTAATATGTAAATATAAGTTTAACTCATAAATAAGTATAATTTTTATTGTGTTACATTTGATGGATGGCCTTCTTCTTTCTTATTTTTTTATAAGTTTTTTTCGATTATCAATTCGACGTTATTTAGTCTGTGGTTTACAAAAGTGTGTGTTTTTTACTAATTTATATTTTAATTGAAGATAATATTTTGGACTCATATATAATTATATACTTCGATTATTTCGATATTTATTTAGTTATATAGTATTATTGTTATATAAATACAAAATTCTCAGTAATTACAAGTTTTTATTTGATATTACACAGATTATCTAAAAATAAGTTTGATACATAATCTGTGTGATGGCAGATAAAGATGACAAGTTTACTAAGTAGATATTTCTAAAGAAAAAATTACTTTTATGTTACTTATAGATTTTTTTTATATTACTTTCTAATAGTAATTCATTTATTTTATGTTTATTAGACGTTACGATACATTACGTAATGAGATTTATTTATAAAATATGCTCAAGTTTCAACAGAGTTTCCAATACACTAGTACCTTGATAAGTTAAAATCCAAGGAAAACGCAAAATATTTTAAGTTATAGAATTGTATGTTACACTCGCACCATCGCCGCACATTTTCTTGAAGGCTAAATCATGCCATTTCTCGAAGTTTTCTAACCAGCCATTGCTAGTTTTAAAATTAAAGATTTTCAGTGAATTGGCGAACTTTTTAGCTTTTTCCTTGACGATGGGTCTGTAAAACTGATGTTTTAGTTTGCAAACTGTTTGAACCACGTAAATAAACATTGCTTCAAAATAGTGATTCACCAATTTAAAAAAAGACAAACTTTTACATAAAATACTTTTTTTAGATTTTCGTTGATTCAAGAGTTCAGCTTAATTATATGGGATAATGTACTCTCATGTATTCCAAAATGTGCTGCAACATCTTTCCTTATAAATCCACTTTTGTTGCTTTCAATTTATCGGTGTATGTTAGTGTTATTAGTTTTTGTGTTAACAATTTAACTTCTAAACACTTGCAACCAAAAAGTTTCGAGAAACTTTTTGTTTTGTACATTCATTCGAAATGACTCATTGGCTGACAATTACAGAGTTAATCAAAACGTTTCTTTGAGTAACTGAGGGCTAATGCTGAAAATATTAGTCTAACTTATCGAGGGTGCTTATTTCAAGTAATAGAGGTTGTTTGTTTTGAGGCGAAGGGAACAGATTATTTTTTAAAGTTATAGAGGTTTTTATCTTTTCGAGGTTTCGCTTATTGAGGTTCTACTGCAACGTTATTATTGGATTAATTTATAGTCTAATTTATAATTTTGATTATAAGTGATTTTATAATGTAACTTTATGTTAGACATGAATACATTATATGAGGCTCAGCGTATACTTGTGGATGCGGTTAATGTTTTCTAGCAACGATATTACGAAGTCGATTAATTTGCAATGCAAATACAAGGAACTATACACATTTGCGGTGTTGACGCCGCTTTTTTTTTTGTATTTACATATATTTTTATGTCTGGAACCACAGGGTTCAGTGGTTACAGAACCACGAGTGGTGCTGGGCCTTAAACGGCTACACGTACCGTCCAGTTCTTGCATACATAAACGCATATGACTCGTATAGAATCATAGGCGGCTGTGTACACTTCAACTCATCTCTGGTAAAATGAAAAAATGTTTCCTTTCTAAAGTATGCTTGACATATAAACATTATTTTAATGTATGGATTAAAAATAAATAAAACATTATGGATTGTTTTTTATTCAAAATATGTTATCTCGCCACATAAAAAAACTTATTTTTTCCAAAAAAATATAGATCTATACGACCTATGAATCTATGATGAATCTATACGACTCGTATGCTATTTTAGCTTTTTGGTGCATTTGATAAAAAAGATTGCTCATTTCGAGTGGAGTTAACCCGTTTAAAATGTATATTATATGTGATCCAGTGAACAAATATATATTTATTAGTATTTTTGGTACGTTTTTCTTTCATAGTAATTCTTAAGTGTTTACATTAGTAATAATTATTTTAAAAAGGAAACAGTAATCGATTGAGGATTTGTTTGTTGAATAATTAACAGTCAACCCTCGTATTGTATTCGGATTACGTTTGAAATTAAAATTAATCAACTGTGGTGTGAATGTTTCCGTGATAGATTATATTATTATGTAAATTAAAATTACATGTGTTCTTTAATATTAACAGAGGTATAATAATTATTAAATGTAAATTGAAATTATAATCTATGTTCTGGATTCTCGCAAATTATAATTAACGTATTAATAAATAATTTTTATTTAAGTAATAATAATTGTGCGTTATAGGTTTGTAAATACAGACAGTATTGTTACAAAAAAAAAGTATTAAATACTTACTTTTAAAAAGTTTTGGCGCTTTCGTATCAAATGCACCGCGTTCGCCGACCGTTGCTCAGGAAAGTTCGAGTTATCTTTTTTCGCAAGTCTAATCTAACCAAAGCGAGATAGAAGAGCAAGATGTCGAATGTTCGGCGAGCGCGGTGCATTTAATACGAGAGTATCTAAACTTTTTCAGAGCAAATATTCAATACGTATTTTTTTTTGTAATAACACGAGTGTCCAGTGGCAGATAATAAACTCTGAAATGTTGTTAAATAAAACATATACATATAATGTAGAATTTTATTTTTGAAATTGTCTTTAAATGACCTTCTCTAAGCAGTAAACACTATTAAAGTCCCATGTTTTGAAAATCGTCTTAGCAACCTCAGTATACGGAAATTAATATTGCAAACAACGAACTATAAAAAGGTATCTGATGAGTTAGGATGTATAGACTTTAGTTGGCTACGATATAGTAGCGTTATGGGATAGGTCATTTTTTCACGATGAAAACTACCGCATTGCACTAACTGAATTATTGTTTTTATAATGACTATCGTACTGTTACTACGTATTTCGGTTGCAGTAGGAATTATACTGTAATCCAGTTGGAAACAATTTTTTTTTTATATAAATTTTAATATCTCTCCTAAATAATGGTTACAATTTGGCCAAGCTGTAAAAAGTAGGATGCTATATGCTAGACACGTTTGTGTGTAAGTTGGTAATGTATTTGTTTTGGGTTATTAACATACACTAGTAACGAATCCCGAAAAACCGTTCTTATTTATGCTCCATACGGAGTTAATTTTAAGGTCTATAAAAATTCACACGAGCCCAGCTAAATCTGAACACGACATGTACAGAAAAGGTTAGAGTGTTTCATTCATTAAAATAAAACAAAAAGTAAATGAAACATTCCACCTTTTTTTTAGTTGAGATTAAATAAACAAAAAATATATCAAATTTGTAATGTAAACTATTACAAAAATGAAACATGCGATACAAAGAGCAATGATGATCATGTTAGTTCTTGTTAACGGTAGATTAAAAGTTTGCTGAATTGCCTATACGTGGGACACACGTGGGAAAATGGAGAGATACTAGGAAACCGTGTATTTTGTATATATATCAACCAGCTTTCAACAAGTTTGTTACGGTTTCATTTTATAATATACTAATCGTTTGAAGTGCGAGTTTAAGTCACTGTTGAGGTATTTGTTGTCGCAATTTTGATACTATCTCCGAATTTATCTTCATTTGAAGCCGGAATCGTATAGATCCTGAATAATTTGAATTTTTAACGGATCCCTTTTGTGCATTGCAACACTCCAGACTTTGATTTTGGTACACCCTCTATCGGTACAAATATCGATGGATTGTTATTAATTGTGGGTTTTTGCCAGATACCATATTTTTTCACCATTTTGCCCGTGGCCATTCCATAAGTTCTATTTATGACACGTTAGTCCTAAACCTTCTTATATAAGACTGAACATCACTTATAAACGATCTGTATTCGATAAATGTGGTATTGACTAATCGAATTTGATTATAATTTACAATTTAGATCAAATTCTAGGTTCGATAAAATCGTGCTGGGTTTTTTTAGGTGGGATCTTAGTCAGCCATGTACTGGCTTTTATATTCTATTCATAATATTGTGTTATTTGGTTCTATAATTTGTATTATTGGTGGTGTTTTACGTAATATATTTCGGTTATTGTGCACAAGAGAAATGGCTGGAAAATACCAAGGCGCTTGAATTACGAGATGCCTCAACAACTCCTTGGAAAGCTCTAACAAGGGCTACCCTTTAGTAAGAACATGGACATTGTCGCAAAACAGTAATATTTACCTATAGAACAATAATTTGGAAGGTTGCCAAAAAAAATAATTCGCTAATTACTTCACTGTTGTATGTCTACAAATATTTATAACTTTCTGCTTGCTTTTATAACTTGCTGCTTGCCAGGAACATAGTTACGTAGTTTGAAATCTGCTACTGGATACCTGAATACGAGACTAGAGCGGCGGATTGGTAGTGCAAATTATTTGATCAACAATAAGTATAATTAATCCTCGTTGATGCTAATATTGAGTTTCGAGATAATATATAAATTTTCATATACATTATTTAAATTTCTTTATATCCTTAAGATAAGTGTAAATATTAAAGTCCAGCCTGATATGCGTCCTTTTATTTTATATTAGCTGGTTGCCCCGGCTTCACACAGGTTTACTAAAGAAGATGAGAACAAATCTTTGCTTAATCTTACCTTTACCGTGTGATGAAATAAAATAGCAACATCTTCAATTTGTCAATTACGAGGGCGGTCTGAAAAGTTTCCGACCTCAACTTGAAAATGGCAACACTCATCAATAAAAGTCAGGGAATATAGTTGTGCATCTTTTGACAGTAACACACCAAAGTTTCAGCCATTTTGGACGCGCAGTTTTTATTTGACAGTCCTTTGAGTGAGCCGAAGTGAGTATTTTTGTGAAAATGGAAAAAATCGAGTATCGAGCAGTCATAAAATATTTGATTTTGAAAGGGAATACGCCTACGCAAATCAAAGATGAGTTAAACTCTGTATACGGGGCCTCTTCACCTTCATTTACCACAGTGAAATTTTGGGCAGCTGAATTTAAACGTGGCCGTAAGAGCTTGGTAGATGATGAACGTCCAGGACGTCCAAAAATTGTAACGACTGACGATAACATCGATAAAATTCACCAAATGGTGTTAGATGACCGCCGAATTAAAGTGAGAGAGATAGCAGAGGCAATGAAGATGTCCAAAGAACGTGTTTGTCACATATTAAATCAAGATTTAGGTATGAGAAAGCTGTCCGCGCGTTGGGTGCCGCGTTTGCTAACTTTAGACCAAAAACGTGTTCGAATGAACATTTCCAATGCTCTGTTGGCACAGTTTAGGCGCAATAAATCCGAGTTTTGGCGCCGATTAATTACTGTAGATGAAACTTGGATACATCACTATACGCCTGAAACAAAAACACAGTCGAAACAGTGGACTGCAAAGGGGGAACCGGCTCCAAAAAAAGCAAAATCTGTTTTTTCGGCTGGGAAAGTGATGGCGACTGTTTTTTGGGATAGTCATGGAGTTATCCTAATTGATTATCTTCAAAAAGGGAAAACCATTACAGGAGCATACTACGCATCATTACTTGACAAGCTGAAGGCAGAAATTGCGGATAAACGGCCACATTTGCAAAAAAAGAAAATCCTGTTTCACCAAGACAACGCCCCGTCTCACACCTCAACAGTTGCCATGGCGAAAATCCACGAATTACGGTTCGAACTGCTTGACCATCCCCCTTATTCACCAGATCTAGCCCCAAGCGACTTCTTTCTGTTCCCTCAGCTAAAAACTGCACTCGGAGGACAAAGATTTTTGTCAAATGAGGAGGTAATCACCTTCGTGAACAACCATTTTGCAGAGAAGAACGCCGAGTACTATTTGGACGGATTAAAGAGATGGGAGCATCGCTGGGAGAAGTGTATAGAGTCACAAGGAGACTATGTTGAAAAATAAAAATAAATTTTATGATAAAAATTCTTGTGTCTATGTTAGGTCGGAAACTTTTCAGACCACCCTCGTATATCAATATTTATGAAGATCTTCTTAATCTTTTCTGACTTACTGACTCGCTTTTTAAATGGAGATTTTTCTATCCACATCTTTCTCTTTTCCTTGCGATTTTTAAAACATTTTCTTTTATATAAACGCTGTGCTGACAGGTATAAACAGCAACAAAAAAAATTGTCAAACAAGTGCAGCCGTACCGACGTGTTGCCCTTATATTCATTTTGGCAATTGATTTTTCTTTGTATAAATAAATATTCACTACATATTGATCTGATGGTTAAACTGATGGAAAGCAATGCACAAGTTATGGGCTGATGATTATAGGCAGTTATTTATTCTTATCTATACTAATATTATAAAGCTGAAGAGTTTGTTTGTTTGTTTGGTTGAACGCGCTAATCGCGCTAAATAAGAGCGGAGCACTAATGAAGAATGTCTCAAAACCGGGCTATTTTTAGAGCATCCGCTGCGTGTCAGTGTCAGTATTATATGCGTTGCCATGGTAACATGATAACATTCTATCGGAAATATTATTAGGGTTTATTTTGTGTTCCTGTTCAAAAGTTTATTATAGGTTATTTTTAATTCCAATTTTTGATTATAAGTAGTACGTTGCTATCGCAAACATTTTTAAAGTCTATTTTGTGCTGCTATTCTAAAAGGTTAGTAGTAATAATATTCGTCCATCACAATACAGGCGAAGGAATTAATCCATACTGTCAATTCTGAAATTGTCAATATAGGTACTTATTATGTATTCTCTATATATAAGCGCCAAATCTTTATATAATATTTCGTAAATTTTTATCTTCTTAATTTTCAAGACCCCAGAATACATGCTCCGTGGTATTATTTTTCATTTGTTTCACTTAGCATAATAAACAAACCATATTACATAAAACGCCGCCAATTTAACACAATATAGGGTCAAATAACACAAAATTATGAACAAAATATAAAATCCCTACATAACAGACTGAAATCCCGTCAAAAACTCCTCAAAAAGTTTATTCTACGTTTTGTTCCCAATTTTTAGTTTGTGATATATTACGTATTATAAGAATAAAGCGTGTGTATATAATATTCAAATAAATACTTTTTGATGAATACATATATCTGCGGTGCTACAAATATCAACATTTTTTTTTAATTCTGTCGATATATCTGTTTGTTTATTTGTTCCGGGTAATCTCCGAAACAGCTGGACCTATATGAACGGTTTTGTTTTCTTAGAAATGACTACGCTATTGACCTAGCAAGCTTAACAGCTTCGACGGAGTATAAATAATATTTGAACGGGAATTTTACGGGCAAATAACTAACTAATTAGCTGTTTTATTTTAAGCTAGCGAGTTCAGCAGACGATACCCGATATTATATCTATATAATAAAAGATTGAACACATATTGTTCGATAATGTATAGCTTAATATTTTCATTACTTTCTTATATAGTGTAAGTGAGCACTGAGGGTGATACATAGATAGAAGTTTAAAGTTCCAGCTATGTTGCCTATGATAAATCCCATCCCATTCGATACACTATTAGTATTCATATATATAATGTAAATGTTACCTGTTACTGTAGATGATGTGCGTGTCATACTTACAAATATTTTTGAAAGAGTATTATTGTTATTTACACATGTAATAACAATTTTAAATTTATTTAATACATTCAAAAAACGCGTGTGGAGCCGCTGGTAACAGCTAGTTATACTATATAGTAAAATCATTTTTTAAGTTAGCCGTCGGGAAGCAATCACAGGAATGAGATTACGCTCAGGACACATCCTATGTAAAAAGTTTGCTTTATGATGCGTAAAGTAACATCACCACTCTGCCAGAGTATCGGGCTCATCGATGATGTGCACCACATCCTGGTCGAATGTGTTCGAAGCGAAGGGATAGATCTCGGTTTAATGCTTCTGGTTCGTTCCACATTGGTATGTACAATTCCTTATTGTCTGACTCCATCTCGAAAGATGCCAGATAATTGTACAAAATTAATTAATTTTGTAGTGCTAGAACTACGCTGAAGCTATTACTGGTTTCAGCATGAATGGGCTGGTTCGACCGGGGTAGTACCACCCTCTAACAAAAAACCGACGTGAAGTAACAGTTCTTGCATTGTTGCGTTTCGTTTGGTTAGTGAGAGCACCGGAGGCCCACCTCTCCTCACCTTCCCCCTCTCCTTTACATTTCCCCCCAACTCCCACCCTCCCCCAGCACAGGTTGGCAACGCATTTCTGACTCCCCTGGTGTTGCAAGTATCTATAGACGGTGGTTATCACTTAACATCAAGTGACCCACCTGTTCGTTTGCCTCCTATGATATAAAAAAAATATAAGATATTGTTAATGTCAGTGTTATTGTTATAGAGTTGTATGTTACTTAGGCGATGTAATGCGAGGGCGACTAAGCCGTTAATAAAAAAAAGGATGTACATCTCAAAACTACATAACTAATTTGAGTGAACTTTTTAAACGAAACTGTGCATGTGTATGAGAGATCTAAGCTACATATTTCTATAAATACTGGGAGGATATGATAAAATTGTCTCACGTGAACGAGATTGCTTAAGTAATATTTTCAAGCCTGCGCGGAACGAGACTTCATAAATATGTTATTAAATGACACAAAATCAACCACACTTATCACTTGCGGTATCAAACAAATAATAGTCCCGTGTGAGATGTGAACCCAATATACTCAACACAGCGGCTGTGAGGAAGTGAATGCTCAGACTTATTACCTGCGCCTTTCATTTTGTCTATTGTCTGTTTACTGATAGGTTTATGACAAGAAAATGAATTCCACTGTAAAATATAGCCAAAATGAAAGAAAAGATAGTAATTTTACAATTTATTTTTTAACTGAGATCACAAACAACTTATAATTTTAAAATAAAATAACAATATGATTACGAGAAATAAAATAAGTAATTAATAAACAAAACACATTCTTATGCACGCAACAATTTTAAGGCAAGTTTTAAACGTTAACGTTATATTTTAACACATACACAGCAAAATCAATATTTTTCTTTCAAAATTAAGTATAAAATTCCTATGACACTAATGACAGGTTTACGAGGCGGTGGCACGCACTGCCCATTCGCATGCCACCAACTTAGGTAGTATCGTTTTAAAATAACGTTATAATGTAACAGTTATATAATTATTAATGCAGTTATTGTGTTGCAATGATATAATATTAAACGTTTTGTATTTAACCTATGATTATACGATACGATAATACTAATCAAAGTCCTCGTCGGAATCTGTTTTTAGTACGCTGTCCGATCCGGAACCAGGTTCGCTGTCCACTGCTATTTCACTGCAGGTGCATAAAAATTACATTATTTATGAATAAGTATGTACTTAGTAACTGTTAAATGCTTAGGTTGGCTTATCTTAGTTTTTTTTTTATGCGTAACACTAAACATCAAATGGTAAGTATTCGAGATTAAATTATAAAGTCATTCATAAACCTTTCGTAAATGTTGGTGTTTGCCAGGGTATAGAACCCATCTAGTCATACATTATACGGGTTTCATAGTCTATGTTCAATATTTAATTGAACTGCTAAACAAAGAAGAAACAAACCATCGACACTGGCAAATGCTTCATAGACCTGTCAAAACAGAAAAAGAAAAACATGGAGAAAAAAAATCACAAAACGAACGTATATTCATTTCGTTTTATGATTAAAAGGTGAATGAAATAAAGGCTTAAATTTGTTACAAAGATCCTAAATGTTAGTTTTCTATTGGCATGAAATATTCGATAATATTCAGTGCTGATATATTTGTTCCATAAAAAGTAGCTCAATATCACAATAATTAATGAATATATTTTAGGTTAAAATAGGTTCTGTGTACCTTTTATTATTTTTGGTTATGATAGTTATATATTTGAAAAATAGATTATAAAGCACTTATAAATTTTATATTGAAATACAAGATTACATCTAATATTATACGACATAGGTTAATTTCGACAAATCGCACAAAAGTCCAATGAACTCTGTTAGTATCTCTAGTTGCATATAAATATAGTTCTGAAAAATATTTCAGCTTAAAATTGGTTCTGTGTATTATTATTTGCGGCTATGATAATTATTCATCTAAAAATATTATAGAAAGCACTTAAAAATATTTTAAAATATAAGGTTAACTCTAATGTTATACGACATAGGTTAATTTCGACAAATCACACAAAAATCCACTGAACTTGCCTAAAATCTCCTGAATCGCTCAGTTTCACTTCTATTATATTTCTGTTGAAGAAAATTAGTCAAATCATTCAAGGAGTTTATATTTCTACCTTTTCCTGTATGTAATTAAGTGTATAGTGCGACTAACCCGTTAAGATCCTTTGTAAGTTGTATGTCGACATTAGTAGCGTTGTCGTTAAAACCGTTCAAAGCTTCGCAAAAGTCACTACCGACGTTCTGGAGGTGTTGTGTATTTAGATGAAAACCCTGAAAATAATATTTTTTATAAAAATAATAATTATAATGTATACTAATATTATAAAGCTGTGAAGAGTCTGGTTGGTTGAACGCGCCAATCTCAGGAACTACTGGGCCGATTTGAAAATTCGGTATTAGATATCTTATTTTTCTAGGAAGGGCTATATATTATCACGTTAAGACCAATAGGAGCGGAGCACCAATGAAGAATGTTTCAAAAACTGTTTTTTTTTATTCTTTTGAGAACTTTCGCTGCGTGTTAGCGTTAGCCCAAAGTAACTATTCCACGCGGACGAATTCGCGGGAACAGCTAGTAAAAGATAAAATAAATATAAAACAAATTCTTTTGCCCCTGTAAAAAGTCTAATGTAATTAATTAAACAATAAAAAATGGATATTTACAGCCTACGTTAAATCAATCAACAGTAAATAAATAATCAATCAAACAAGTCATTAGTCATCGTCGACTACTCCGCTTTATACAAGTAATATACAACAACACCATATAAGAACTCCTTATGAATTAATAATATGACGTCGTAAATGGTATAACCATCCACGTAATAGAAGGAAACGTTTGACAGTCACGCTAAGGTCCAATGCGCACAGGGACTCATTAATAAAACAACACCCGATCTAAAGTCTGCGTACATAAAATAGATTTTAGTTTTGTTGCATCTCCCAGCCTTATCTTAGTTGATCTAGGCACGAGTAAGGATTGGACTCCACTAGAACTAGATGTATTAGCCCGCATGCCGAGAGTTCACTATCGCAACATTTATCGGCATATCAGGAATCTTCTCTAATTGGAATATAAGAATGACATGATGTATAAAATTAATCTTCCGTTTTCATTGGTTGCATCGAAATAATGAATACTTATTATTTATTTACTAGAGTATATTAAGTTCTTTCTAATTAATTATCCATGTGGATATAGCGAACGTTCATTTAATAATTTAAGTATATGAAACAACGTACATTGCTTAAAAAATGACAAGAATTATATAATAGCATTGCCCATCGCAGCCTTTAAAGGATAAGGTTTAGAAGAACACATATAGGAATCTTATTCCAGTCTCTACTCGAGATAAGTTGAATTTAAACTGTTATTTACGGATAAGATAAATCTTTTTTAAAGAAAGTAGATGTGTATCTGGTATATATTTGAATAAAATAATGCATACAGAATTAATACAACCTGATCTTTCGAAAGTTCTTACTCTGTAACAAAAAGAGTTATCATTCTGGTCAGGGACTTCACAATTAGATGATACTTAAAGAAGAATGCGATGATGTAGAAGTATCCATTTTATTTTAGCATGGTTAGATAAGTTTGCAATGCTCAATAATACCTACTTTTAGTTTGTTGGGAAACGTAAGAGGACAATTTAGAAGTACCTACAGTCTGTGTAATTTAAAAAAAAATCACCTTGAAAGGTCCACGGTCAAATCCACAGAAGGACGCTTCCATAGTATAGGAACGAGTGACGCCGAGATGTCGCCATACGGTTACACGCGCTGTACTCTCCCTCTCTCTCTCTATTCGAAAAGAACAGGAACCGAGAGCGAAAGCCGGCGATATTCTATGCATCAGAGCTGGCAACATCTGCAGGACGGAAGTATAGTAATTAATTATCAAATGGCTACATACGAACGTACAACAAGGAGCTCGCTTTTACGAATAAATAAATCGTAGGTTTATTTTTATATAGTCTATAGTTAGCAGGGTTGCTATACTCTATCTGTGGCGTTCCTCGGCTATCGTCATTGATAAGATCAACATCTAATTACACTTACCCAAGTTTTACGCACTATTTTTAGTAGCGATTGGCCTCACATTTAAGAAATTGTTATGTTCTTTAAATTGGCCAAATTAAAATGTTTCCTTAAAATGTTAAAAGTAAACCTTTATTTTTTTTAAATTATATATACGTTTATTGCCTAATATTAAGTTAAACAAGTCTACTACTATATATTTTTGTATACAAAAATACATTGTCATGATGTTTATTCACGATGAACTTCAAAGCTACTCAACCGATGAAAGTTGGTATTTATTTATTACTAGCTGTTACCCGCGGATTCGCACGCGTTTTTTTTATATATTAAATAAATTTAAAATTGTGATCACACATCTAGTGTAAATTACAATAATACTCTTTTAAAAATATTTGTATCACACGCAAATCATCTACTGTAACAGGTAACGTGTACATTATATATGTGAATACTAATAGTGTATCGAATGGGATGGGATTTATAATCAGCCACATAACTGGAACTTTAAATTACTATATACCACACTCAGTGCTCACTTACACTATATAAGAAAAGTAATGAAAACATTAAGCTAAATATTATCAAACAATATGTGTTAAATCTTTTATTATATAGGTATAATATGTCCATAGTGTCGATATAATTAAGTTATTATTATACCTTGCTATAATTTATTTCGCATATAAACATACAACTTTCAATTATATTTATTCTTGGAGTCCAGTACAGTGCACGTTACACGCGCATGGTTACAGTGAACAACATATTTTTGATTAATTTCACACGGACGAATGCACGGATATTCATCACTACATAGTGTAAAACAGAGTCCTGTTCCACGTCTGTCTATATGTCTGATCGCGATAAGATCAAAAACTACAGAACGCCTCTTCATGTCGTTTTCACTAATATATAAAATTATTCTTGGGCAAGCTTTAGGTATAGTTTGTCTTATTATCAGGGCAGGCAACGTTTGCTTAACCCGCTACCTTAAAATAAAACAGCTAATTAGTTACTTATTTACCCGTAAAATTGACGTTCAAATATTACTTGTAGTCCGGTGAAGCTGTTAAGACCTTGCTAGATCAATAGCGTAATCATTTCTAAGAAAAAAAACTGTTCTAATAGGTCCAGCCGTTTCGGAGATTACCCAAAACATATAAAAAAACAGACATTCGACAGAATAAAAAAAAATGTTGATATTTGTAGCATCACAGATATATTTATACACCAAAAACTATTTATTTTAATATTACATACACACACTTTATTTTTATAATACGTAATATATCACAAGTCAAACACTGGGAACAAAATTAACGTAGAATAAACTTTTTGAGGAGTTTTTGGCGGGATTTCAGTCTGTCATGTAGTGGATTTTATACTTTATTCATAATATTGTGTTACTTGATTCTATATCGTGTAGAAATTAGTTGCGTTTTATATAATATCATTCGTTTATTTTGCATAAGTGAAATGAATGAAAAATAATACCACGGAGCATGAATTCTGTGGTCTTGAAAATTAAGAAGACAACATTTATGAAATATTATATAGAGGATTTGGCGCTTATACCTTTACATTAACTTGGACATAGAAGAAAATGTAGTCCGGTGAAGCTGTTAAGACCTTGCTGGGTCAATAGCATAGTCATTTCGAAGAAAAAAAACATAGAAGAAAACTACCTATATTGAAAATTTCAGAATTGGCAGTATGGGTTAATTCCTTCGACTGTCTAAAAAAAACATAGAAGAAAACTACCTATATTGACAACTTCAGAATTGGCAGTATGGGTTAATTCCTTCGACTGTCTTATTGGACGAATATTATCACTACTAAAGTTTTTGAATAGCAACACAAAATAAACTTTAGAAATGTTTGCGATATAAACGTAACACGTATAATTAAAAATTGTAGACAAAACTAACGTATAATAAACTTTTTGAGCATGAACACAAAATAAACCATGAAAATATTTGCGATAGAATGTTATCGCGTTACCATGGCGACGCATATAATACTGACATTAACACGTAGCGGTATAAATTAATAAACAAACAAATTGAGAAAACATGGTAAAGGGCTCATAGAATTTGAAAAATATATAGCCTATAACCATCTACGATTAATTCCGCGTCGAATGGTTGTGGTTTCATGCTGATCGGTCCAATAGTTTTCGAGTTTACCTCGGACAAAGAAAACAAACTTTTATATATATATATAGATTTGGCCCAACTTGAGAGATAGAATAACTTATATTTCGATGAATGGCCTCAATATTTTTAATTATAAATATTTGTTATTGTTATCAATTATGAGTTTCATAAGTCTCGAACAGATGGCGCTTTCAATTATTTTTTTGACAGAAAACTGTACGACCGACTGATATAGACACCTCATAGATGGCGTCACGTTTTAATTTTTAATTTATTATCGAATTTTAATTTCATTTTCTGTTTTTTACTCCGATAGTTTTTAGGCAGACCCATTACCCCATAATGCGTAATACTTTATCATAATTTTAATTCAATATGCAATAACTGAGCCACAGCAACGCGTGGCCGGGTTAGCTAGTATTATATAAAATTCATAATACGTACACCTTAGTCTGCATTGCGTTTTCTAAACTGGTGTTAACAGTCGTTAAAAATCTCCTTATCTGGTTTCTGATGAAATGAACGTAAAAAGTAAACTCACAAGATATTTAACGGGTTCGTCTTGGACGAGACGATCGTTGTTGCACCAGCTCTCGGCCCCGGCGCATCCGTAGAAAAACACATTCTTCTTACGCGAATGACCATGATAATCACAATACACCAACGGTGGCTTCTTCCATACTCGTACTAAATATTCTATCAAGCCCTAGACGGATATATTAAATTAATGTATTTTAAGTGATAAAATCTAAAGTAGATACACCAGTATTAAATGTATTCTCTATTGGTTAAAATATATAATAATATATGAAATATATTTTTGATTTACACTAACTTATTACTAAATGAATGTAACATTTTTTAAGTTAAACCTTCTTTGGGCGTGATGAGATTTTAATTCTTATATTACTTTTTTGACATTTTTATTGCAACGTTTTTGATGCAGTAGTCCAGTGAAGCTGTTAAAATCTGTTTGTAAATCTTGATACCTAATGACTACAAAGAAGTCACCGATAGTATGTGTATATCTTTTATATTTAAGTCACAAAAAGTAGTTTTTTATAAATATTTACTGCCCGACAGAGTGGGCACGGGTCAGCTAGTAAACTATACTATAGGAAGTTCTGTAGTATAAATACTTAACTATACATTTACGCACTTTGGTATATTATACACAAATAATATACTATACATACTTTACGTGTAACAGATAAGGCGTAACGCAAAATTTTCCCTACCGAGCTATAAGAAGTTTCACTTAAAAAAGGCAAATGAAAAAAAATGTATTTCAGCAATTTAAAATATAATGCATCATTTCAATTAATCAAAACCCTAATCACATTAAATCAATACCTTAGTATGATAAATAGACGGATGCAGGACAGGACTTGGCTTACACCAGCGTCGATTCAAATCTTCATTAGTCAAACCGCATCGATGGCTGTAACAAGAAATGACAGTTTATATTACGAGATAACTAAGATATTTCTTGACTAATAACACAGCAAATACCCGTATACGTCGACTGGACACGTTTGCTAAATTATAATGACGCATCTAAGGAATGAGACTCGGCCATCATTATTTTATTATAAAAGGTAAGGTCCGCGTGAATTCCACGACACGACACAACGCAGAGTTGTAATCGTGGTTGTATTCCAATAGATTCGTGACACGATAGCATCGAAAGTTATACCGTAAGTTTATGTAAATGTTAATTGATTCATGACTTTATATGGTGTCGATGAAAGACAAAAAGTTAGTATACGGGCACAATGTGATATGACAAGCTATTAAAATGAAATGAATGGGCGACCACGTAGGAATTCGCTGCGAGCCGGTGCCGGTGGTCGGTGCAGTGCGTGAGAGCAGACGAGAGCACGCGCCTCCCAACCTCTGATTGTAAAGTTGTCTCGCCGATGCCGCGCCGTTTCCAACGAATTTGATTTCATTATTTGTATTCGGTACACCTTTACATTTATATCGTTTATTTTGTTTCGTATTATTAATAAAACATGCGTACCTTCTGATGGACATCACGTCTTCCGGGATAGGAAACATAAGATTGTTGTCTCGTTGTTATTGCTTATTTCCTGAGCGTTTAGCGCCGCGTAGACGTTACAAAGTGTAAAGTAACTTATTTAATTTGTTTTATTTCGAATTAATTTTTTATAATTGAATAAAAACAAAGAGAATTAAGAAAACGACATACAAGTAAATTATAAATAAAAATTCGGTACTAATGACTTCAGATAAAAACGTAGGCTGGCATTCATCTTAAATGAAAAATTCTAGAAAATTTAATATTTTGGATATGTTTTGGTTTGCTCGTATCAACCAATTTACAAAATTTTAAACGTCATTTTACCTGACTACTTATTAAACATCGATTTATATTCTGTAAGTGTTTCTGATATAACCGTTTAACGCATTGCTAATAGAAAGAATCATACTATAAGAAATATACTCGTATATTATTATCATTAGCTTTTAATCCCATCACTATAAGAGTTAAGATGACTTTAACATAAAAGAATTGCCGAAAAACTTTTCTCAGAACAAACTTAAAATTCTCGCTCCACAGATCATGATAAGTGAATGCAAAGAAGGGGGCATGGTAAAATTATAACAGATGGATGCACGTTTCGTTTGCGTGCTGGATTTTAATAGAGGTCAATTTTAACGGAATTTGAAAATGTAATCGATTCGAAGTATTCACTTTTCACAGTTTTGCGTATTTGCTTTGTATTTTTATCCTGGAGCCGCGTTCCGTCGAGCGGCTGTCCAATTAAAGGGGCTCAGTGGAAGCACATCATTAGCTCGGTCGCATACTATACGAGCGCGTGAGTACGTCCCAGACTTGACACCAAAGCGGTCCCGTCCCTGGTCGCGGCCTTCGTTCGCCGACCGGTTACGCATCTTATACTCTAATCAGGATGAAAAAAAAGCGTCGCGTCGCTCGTATGCGCGAATGAAAGCGAACAAGCGAGAAGTTACACCCGGCCGCAGTCGTGTTTTATGGTAGATTGTTGCAGTGCCGCGTGCCGAACCAACAAGCGCAGGGTCGTCCCTGTTATTTATTTACTTTACTAATTACTATACATACCGCTGAAAAAAATAAATATATATATATAAAACTATTTTCTACGTAAGTTCCATTATTTATCGCATAACTTTAAGATTTTTACAAAGATAACAACCGGCCTAGAAATTTCAATCAACATTGTTAGCATTATTGATATGTTAAGGAATTCGTATTATTTGCTCTGGTGTATAAACCCTTAGAGTAGTGCAGTGACGGCCGTAGTTGGTTCAAGGGTCCGCTTGGCCATCTATTTATAGCCCGCGCTCCGATGCTATCGGACCTCGGCCGTACCTTGATCCTTGCCCGCCCTCTGTGCACCCTCCGCATAACGTTCAGCCGCTAAAATAGACCAAATAAACACTACCATTTTATATTTAATCCACTTATTTATACCGTATGTCCATTGTTCGGACCGCGATCAGGTATCATAGCTGACTGGCAATTCCAGTGCAGGTACATGATCGTCGTTTTATTGATCACGTACAGACCCTCCGATAAATTGGAATATTGTACATATTGCAAATGGTTACTTAAGGATACTGAGTAATCATTTCATTGTAAGTAGATATAACGAGGAACGTTCGTTGAGATGAGTAGGTGGGCTCGAGGTACACGTCACGCTCATAACGTATTCCAAACGTGGAGGATTCTTCCTGCGACCATCGAGAGTATATACAACTACAATTTCTCGATGCTTCGAAATGCTAGCCGTACGAACGACTCCTCACTTTTGATATCAGTATATCACAAGTGAGAATTGAGATCGAGATTAAAATGGTTGGGGTGTTGACGGTGAAGCAGAATGTTGACGATCAGGATTCGCTCACCAACGTCGCCGGTAACAAACTCAGTATTCGATGTCTGCACCGGACACGATGCGAGTTATTTACGATAGTCGCGAGACAATCGGCCGGTCGCGTCGCCACGTTTATCCGGTGCACCGTGACAATAACATGACGTGTCTATCTTTATTAAATAACGTCCTTTGGAATTAACACGTGCCTAGCTTATATTTATCGTCGCTGAATCATTCGCGAAAGAATTCCAACGACATTAGTTGGGGAATGGTAGCGAAAAACGATTATTGTTTCGCCGATGTACGTACGTAAGTGAATGGTACAACTTTTATTAAACTTGTCGGCTTTGTTTAATTACATTGCCGATATTCATCGCTGATATGATAATGAGAATATAAGGAATAAAAAAGTCTGTTATCAGCAGCGACAAATAAACGGTAAGTAAAGTTGAACTACCGTTAGTTCGCTTGGTTAATTGATTTTATTTACAGTGTTGGCGGAAACGAAGCAATTCGCCACAGGACGGGTCAATGACACGTGTCTTTTCTCTGACGACGCAACGACGGTCCTCACTGTCGGAATGCAGTCACCATTAGCTTGTAGCATTTTCTTGTTATAATCAATTTTTTACACTTAAAGATTTGATTAAATTAATTTATCCTTGTCGTAATTAGAATAATTGCAGTTGAATTAAAATAGAGGTAAAAATAATACCATGCCAGTGTTTAAAAGTACCTTGTGGAAGTCATATCGTTGCGAAACATAACATGTATTTATCATTTACTGTGTTTCGGTGTACATTAGCGTATTTCTAAATAAAATGCACGTTTAGATGTACATTTTCAAACTCGGTTTGCTGGAGAATTAGTTACATTAGTTTTTGTTAGTTCAACTCGTTGCCTAATAATATCATCTTAAAAATACTCAGTATGTTTGATATTTTTTACGACTTATTAGTGGGATAAGGAATCAGAGAAAAAACTGGAATGCAACTATAATGATGATACCAATAGACAAAAACTAAAAACCTATAAAATCGATAGAAAGTGATGATTTTATGACATGGATATTATTGATTCCGACTTTTTCCGTCAAATGATTGGAACTATTCTTGAGGCATCAACGTTCGTAAACATTGCAACCGTAGTAATATTTCCCTTCTGAACGTAAAATAGAATTTTCCTAAATTTCGTGTTTTAGAAACAAACTCGTTGACGTTCTGCTACAAGCGGAAGCTATTTTTTAAGTGATAATTCTTATGAGAGTGCCTTGAAATTCTGCATCTTTTTGTGTAACTAATAGTAGCGGAGGTACACACTGTGTCGGGTAAAGTGGTGAAAACATCGGATCTCCTACGATTATGGAACATAAGCAACGTCGGGTGCGGTCAATACTTGGTTAGGTGACTGTTTGGGAACATCGCGTAACGTTGACTTCGTGTTGTATTGTTTTATTAGAATATTTCTCTCTAATACTGTTATCTTTAGAAATAATCTTGTATTTTATACATTATTATTAAGACTCAATCACCAACTGACTAAACAACTATGTTGACATGACAACCACTTTCTTATTCATATATACAACAAATACAAAATTTCGTGCGTCTCTACAATACACCCTTTTTTAGTCATTTACAATATAAAAGCAAACCTCATGTGTGAAACCAATGAGTGAGTGAACCTTATTTTGACAAAAAGTTTTTACTTTCCTATATATAAAAATCAATCCTGCATCTATAACCACCTATTTGTTTATAGATAAAAAAACTTGAATCTCTTGCTTAATTTCCTTAAACATATTATCAGGTAGAATTTTCGATTAGAGTGTTACAACTTAGTGAATTTAGGGGTAAAAATTCTTTACCTAGCGATTGCTATACCGAATATATATATATATATATATATATACCGAAGCGAGCTTAACATCAGCGAGCGAATTGCTTGCAAGCAAAGGGTACAGTGCGGTGCAGGAATGGCGGCAATCGAGCGTACTTGGCGTAGGTACTACATTTAAAGCTCTCGACCCTCTATTATAATGCCTGCTCTCGCTGCTTAGCCATAACCATCATAATTCATTAGTTGAGTCTCCTCGCCTCGCATTATTTATGACCGCTTAGTTTTTGTCCGAGACCACTTTCATCGCAACAGTCATAGTTGCTTTTGATGGTCTCAAAAAGAATAATAAGGACATCTGAACTGACCGCCAGAGGTCAAGGATTCGTATTACAATGTTCCTTTCATATATCTTCAATGGGATTACGGCTCTCGATTTGATTTATTACATTCGACGTATTTATGAGGCGAGGATTCACAAAGTAACTTCGTGGATTTTAACAAGTAGTTTTTTATAGGCACACTGGAGTTAATGCATGTGTGATTTCAAATAATATCATTTTTAGCGAAGCACTGTTTATGAGATAATTTTGTAATAATAATAATTAACAATTAACAAAATCGTAAAGTATTAAACTTTTAACTTTTATGTCAGACAATTAGTAAATTGAATCATGAGAGTGGATTAACGATACTGTGATAAAATTTCTAAACCGGAATCTTACCTGACTTTAATTGTTGAGGAGATCAAGATTGCTAATAATATGCTAAGAGTAGAGAATGCAGTTCGGTTTTGAAGTATAATTCTCGGAATATGCTAATAGTTAATTGATATGTAATTATTTAAGAAAGATGTCTGTTCAGATAATGTAATAGTTTGTTCAAATATTGTGTTACGATTCTTTGTATAAAAAAAGTACTTCTGAATATAAACAATATTTTAATGCAAATATTTATTCTGGTGATCTCAGAAATTTATAATTTTTACTTTGTAACGAGACTTGATTAATTCCAACGGGAAGAGTCATTGATGAGATCGGAAACTCCGTTTCCCGGAAGATACAGATGTTTCTTTAATCGTTAATTAAGGAGGTTCGTTTTATAGAACATTTCTATAAGTACATCATAACGATTAATAAATCCCTAGTTGAGAATGTATTGGCGGATTATTCGCAGAGACTGGCGTGTTAGAAGAGGATCAAGATTTATAAGAGAAATTTATCGCCAATGTCATGAATAACAAGTGATTGCGAGTAATATCGAAGCTGTTGGTGCATAAAGTGAGGTCGAGTGCGCAAGAGCGATCCCGAGGGAATCCGGAAGCACAATGAAGCCAACACTAATTGTGCAATTGAGTTTAAGATACGCCGCGCCGGTCCGCTGCACACGCCCACTGTACAAATGGAAATGGCTACTTGATTTTCCCAGACTATTTCAATAAATATTACGAGAGAACGCCGAGCTTTATTGCCAATATACATACCATGTATAGTTCAAGTCGTCTAAGATATCGTCTGTTTTTTAATTATTTCTGAGCTAATCCCTGCTACTACCAGGCATCTCTGAAAAATTATCTTTGCATTTTATAGCTTATTTATTGAGGCAAGTTATAGGCTATTTAATATGCCTCTGTAAGCTCTAGGGTCGTTTTAATTAACATACAAAGTGTAGGTCTCAAAATTAGCTAAGCGAGATTAAAGTTTTATTATCCGCGCGGTTTATTAGGAACCCAATGGGTTATATTTCATTTTTATCTAAGTACCTGGACAAACGAGCCTAAATCGGTTCTTTAAAAAAAAAAAAACTAAACTGTTACGTGTGCCTCAAAAAATTAGCTTATTTATATGAAAAAAAATATCCAAAAATATTCCTTTTGCTGTCACTCGGATTCAAACTGGGGTTAGACGGATTTTCAAAACAACCGATTTCCATTCGAGGTATTTTTGTTTTGACAGTGGCGGCGAGATTTACCTTTATATTCTAGCTATATTTTTTCATTGCCTGAAAAGCCAGATAAAAAAAGTTGTCTATAAGTGAAATGTAGCTACATCGATTTATCGTCCACGAAACCATCTACGTAGTAAGTTTCACGGAAATCGCTTACGCCGTTTTTGAGATCCTGAATATATAACAATATACCAGAATTGCTCGTTTAAAGATATTAGATAGCTTTAAATGAGCAATTCTTGTATATGTTTACACAATCAGAATCTCAGAAACGGCGGTAGCGTTTTCCATGAAATTTTGTATTATATTTTATGTGGACAATGCTGCGAGCAGTTGCAACACGAAATTGAAATTTAGTAAAGATTTATGGTATAAATCTACGTTTTCTTACTTGTTTATCTATTATATCCCATGTTATATTAGGTATGTTTATATATGATATTAGCGTATAATGTGGAAAAGGTGAAAGAAAAAAAATCGCCAAATTATATGCATATTTAATCGATCCAAGTATCTCATCGTTATCTATATTTTATAGATAGTTAATTCATTTATTCCATTGCTGAAAACATCTTGGGAGGAGGATCATTACAAAATTTAAAGGCGGTTTTGACTATCTCATCGAAATTGAATTTTATTCCTAGCAAGAAATTGTCCAAATTCGGTAAAAAGGCATAATCTGTTTGAACAAGACCCAAGGAGTACGATGGGTAATTTAGCGAGAATCTCTCGTGAAGTATGGGGACTAGCGTTCTTTTGAAGAAACAGTGGGCTAGAGAGGTTAACAAATCTCGATTTTTTAACAGCTAGCTTTTCCATCATGGTATGCAATCGTAGACAGTATAAATTTCTCGTAAACGTCTGGTCAGGTCTTAGGAAACTGCAGAGTATGACACCAGCACTGGACCGGCAAACACACACACCATTAGGTACTCTTGTCTGAATCAACTTTCGCTTGGGACAGGATTTGGCCGGTATTCCTGGGTTCAACCATTGTGATTAGCGATTTAGAATGTCGTAAAGAATTCATTTTTCGTCACAAGTAATGATACGATTCAAAATTACCTCGTATAATGACGGCCTAGTAATGTAACGCAGCACTTAATGCGTGTTTGTTGGTATGCTTCAGTTATTACATACTGTACCCATTTTTCGAGCTTTTTCACGTTTCAAATTCATTTAACGTTTGAAGTGAGTTAAAATTGTTTTATCACTTACATCGAAGTCTGCTGCTAACTCAGCTGTGGCTTACAATGCGCCCTCTTTCACGATCACCTTTAATTCTTCATTGTCAACTAGGTTTTCCAGTCAGTCACGGGGCTTGTTCCGTAGGTCAAAAATTCTAGGCCGAAAATGTTGAAACTGAAAACGTACTTTACTTTCTTTTACGGCAGCTGTCTCATAAACATTATCAATTCTGCGAGTAAATAACACGATATTTTTGATTTTCTATTTTGTGCAAAGAAACGATATCAAAATGAGGCAAAACAAATGAATTACTAAATTCGAAGCGGATATACACAAGAAATTAAAAAATAAATTTGAATTTGGTATTTCTAATACAAAACACAAGTTTCATATGTAAGGATTAAATATTACAGTTGCAAAGGTGAGGTAGTTTGTTACGCTTTTAAGTCCTAACTATCTAACACACAAAATTTTACATAAAATTTTCCATGAATACAGGAAGATATAAGGCAACATTCATATAGAAAAAATAAATTATTACCAAGGGATACGTTAAATCTACATTAAACCGTATGAAACTGCAGGCAAAAGATAATAATATAATGTATAATATAAATACAGTCTCTTTGAGGCTCAATAATGACATACCTATTGAACGTCGACACGTAATTACAAAAAGAAGAATATCATAATACAAGCTTAAAAAGCTAATAAGTGTAAATAAAAATTGTACTTTGCAAGATAAAAATATAAAGAAAAACTTACTAACTTCTCAAATTTTAAAATATTAAAGCAATAAAAAAATGTTTGCCGATTCCATCGAATGAGTCACTTAACACCTCGTAGTTTAGAACGTTGCGTGTTATAAAATATACGGAACCAATAAAACTGGATTCATTCATTCGATATGGTAAAAAGAAACATCGAAATCGATCCGTCGTCGTTATTATTAAAGTAAACAAAGATAAACAACCGAACATCTGGTTACTAAATACACATCTCGAAGAAAACAGGGATATAAAATACATAAGTTTTTTTATCGTCATTTAAAAACAACGATATTGAATTTCGTTCCTTAGGATGTAAACATTAGAAGTGTTCGCTGAATCAATGCACGTCGTGAGAAAACGAAGATCATCGCAACAGATGAACAGTTCCGAACGGATTTACGATATTTCAAAATCACGTTCATAACCCTGAACTTATGGGAAGGAAATGGCACCTCGTTACAATAATGATTTTAGATATTCCTTATCGATTCGCTGACATGGAAGAGAGAATTCTATGATTATTATTATACGATCGAAACATAAAATATTATAATTTTTTATACACATAACAAATACACGTGTGTTAAGAGACATTAAATGTTATAACTGAGTACACACGTCATATTTTTTTTTTGGAATTGAAAACGCTGTTGACCTGGAAAGGTCTTTACAGCTTCACCGAACTACTGAGACGAGCGCTGAAGGCACTCAGCCGATTTGGGATGTTTGGGCGACTAACTCAAGGGTGCACGCACGGCACACCTCGGCTTGGACTGTCGCCTGATTTGTACAAAAATCGTTATCTACCTTTTTTTTAACGTGGGGAAATCCATTATTCGGGGGAGAGGGTGGGTTATGTCCGGCTCGCACGGACTAAAACCCCACGGTGTACCGTCAGACCGTAATTGTTGGGGCGGCAAGGGATCGTACTTGCTACTCAACCTTGTAGAGCCGCCCCAACGGTCTGCCCGGCGTAAGGTGGCCACCGGGCTCCTACTTATAGAGAGGCAGACTGTGTACACACCAGCTGCCACCCTCGTCTGCCGGACCTGTGCAATGAGGAGACAAGCCCCCCGGCCCATCCCCTCAGGTCTGGCTACAGTAGCAGGAGGAGTTGGGCAGAGCGCCGCCTCTTCCTGCCGGTCCTCATCTACCTGAGCTAATCTAAGCTAAGCCATCTAGATATAGGTATATGAGTTATTGAAACATGCATGTGTACCAAGCATGCGTGCCTCAATAACTCCTATATGTATTTTGTGTCGGAAAAATTCCTCTAAACTATATAGGATAGGATAGGGATAAATAAAGCTAGAACTCTTCGTCGTTTATTTCTCTGAAAAAGAAAAAAAACAGCGTGTAAGCGTGTAGGCGTGCACGTGTGTATAGGTGATGTGTGTGATGTTGTAGAAGTGATGTAATGTTTTGTGTCACAGTATCGCGTGAGTAGAGTACTCAAGGGCTCCACGCCGAGGGAACGGACCTAGGTTTGAGCCGCTCCCGAGAGGGGCCGAATCTGGTGACACGTCATAAGCGCTTCGACAGCGCCTTGTTAAAATTTGGCTAGCTAGCCAACGTGATCTATCGCTGTCAATCCACCGGTATCTCAGCAACGTATAAACATTTTGTTTTCACCATCGATATTGAGAATATGCCATCTTACTTCCGCATTATATCTAAGACAGTGTGGCGTTACAATTTTACTTTACGTATGTGTGCGTTATCATGCCAATTGTTTTGTCAAAATATCACACAGGTAACGTATTTACAGCTTTTTGGTTATAATATCATTGCATGTACATTAACGGGCTTTATACACGGTAATTATTCATATATATTCGAGTTTGATATCGCTTGTTTTTATATGACAAGTTAAAAAAACAATATGGACCTGGAAGAGTTATTTGTCGAGATTAAAATGGTTAAGAGTCTGTGTTAATTTCGACTGTAGAAATGCCACTCTCATATCCATTTCTATGTAATGTTTATGCTAGAGTGCTTAATAATTACGAGGAGCCAACTATTATGGACTATTTGAAATCAGCTATTTCAATTTAAAAAAAAAATGTTTAAAAATAGGCCCCGAGAAGGCGCCTATGAGCGTCAATACTACCACCGCTTCGGACAAGAATCCAGCCCTGGAACAAAACCAACAAGAAACTCTAGTCTTTTTTTATATACATATTTTTATAGAAATATATTACAGTTACAATCGCTTTTGGCAATTGACAAATACCAGTGTTAATTACAAACATTATCGTCGTTTACATATTGGTCCACATTATAATAAATAGCCTTTTGATATCAAAACCAATTTCACATGATGCTTGAATCTACTATCCAGCAAATCGGTAATCCGTTTTGGGATTTTGTCGTAAAACCTAACACTATTAGGTAAAAACTGTTATTGGTTTTACTGAACTTGCAAGATGGGATTTACCAATTTGTTATCGTTTGTAGTACTTAGAGCAAATCGGTCTTTTACTGAATCTAACTCTTCAAGTTTTTGCGGACGTATAATATATTAGCCTCTGCCCCCGAATTCGTTCGCATGGAATAGTTACTTAGGGCTAAAGCTAACACGCAGCGGAAGCTCTCAAGAGAAACAAAACCAGATTATGAAACATCCCTCATTTGTGCTCCGCTCCCTTTGGCCTTATGATGATAATATATAGTATATAACATTCTTCGATAAATGACATATATAAAACTGAAAGAATTTTTTAATTTTTCAATCGGACTCGTAGTCTTGAGATTACCCTTTACAATGTCACAACCTCACAAACTTTACCTCTTTATAATATTAGTATATATTATCAAAAGTGTAATGACAGGCCATATAAGATAACCTATAAAGATTACTTAAAATCAAGATTACATCATAACATAAGAAAAGTTGGAAATGCATTAATATTTTCTAAAGTATATATTATATAGTGCCGACGAGTGCAAAAAAGAACAACAAAATACTTTAGTTATCGTAGTTCTAGACAGAGCACGCCTAGACTGCGCATAGTTTCCAACACGATTAGATAAGTAAAAAGCAGCAGTCGTAGGAAGACACAGTTCACTGGCTACAATAAACCATCCAGTGCATATTTTTAGCGTATGCTGCATGCACACGGCGCGCCAATGACCTCGCTTTTAATTATTAAAACGAGATGCAACGTAATAACACAACGTAATTATAGGGAGGTCGTCGTGTCGAGAAATACGAATAATAAAAACTTTCTGTATAATTAGTTATATGCATTTGAAGCATTGACACGCGGTCAATGACGTTACTCCGACGTCTTAGTGTTAGATTATGCAATAATGCAATAGAAACTCATCAATAGTCTTTCTTTATTTGTATATATATCACTGCTCTGAACAATGTTAAGTTTAATGTTTAGCATTTTGTTGCCTTCTATCTATACTAATATTATAAAGATGTAAAGTTTGTGAGTTTGTGACGTTTTAGGGGGTAATTTAGGAACTACTGGTTCGATTTGAAAAATTCTGTCAGCGTTATATAGCTTATTTATCGAAAAAGGTTATATGTTATATATCACCATGCTGAGACCAACAGGAACGGAACAACAATGAAGAATACTTAGAAATCAAGGTTTTTTTCTCTTGAGAGCTTCCGCTGCGTGTTAGCGTTAACCCAAAGTAACAATCCCACGCGAACAAAGTCGCGGGCAGATGCTAGTCTATTATGAAATTAAATATCTAATTAAAACTATTGAACCCATCAGCATAGGATTATGACCATTCGGTCAAACTAGCCGCGTTTCGAGGTTTCACCTTCAATACCGTTTAACAGATTGTTATAGAAATGAGTATATGTAGATATTACCTATAACAAATAATAACAGCAACAAATAACAAAAAATCTTGTCTAACCCCGGGTAAAATTAGCAATATAATAGAACTGGACACAATTTATCATAGCGCTATGACAGACCTCTGACGACAGTAGAGTTTATAATTTAATTAGAACAAAATTTACGATGTTTGTCGGAAATTACACAGGACTATCGAGGCCACACTGCGGCTCACACTTCAGTCCTGACATTTCGTTCAAGCGAGCCCCGTGTACAATGCCAATTATAACGGGAACTAAACTTAGACAGGCCTAGACCGTTCTATAAAGTTTCAATTGGCGGTGGAGAGTAAAATCGCCCGACATGTAATCACACATATAACGCACCTTGGCGAAACTCACATTGATGTAGTTCCTAACGATCAACTCCTAACTGAAAAAAAGTTATTATCAATACTTTTTGGATTGAAAACATTTTTGGCTATGTTCTGATTTGAAACTCGTTAAAACGAAAATGCGACATAAAATAGCACAAGGAGTTTTTGGCGGGATTTTAGTCTGTCATGTAGTGGATTTTACATTTTATTCATAATCTTGTGTTATTTGACTCTATATTTTATAAATTTGGTGGTGTTTTACGTAATATAGATAGTTTATTGTGCATTAATGAAGTGAATGGAAAATAATAACATGAAGCATGAAGTTCTGAGATGCCACAAAAATTCTCTAGAAGGTTCTAACAAGGGATCCATGATCTTGTTAGAATATTGTATTACACGACGCAATATTTAAGTGATCGTACGACGCTTGTAATATTATTGACTACGTGACAATGGTAGTAATAATCTGAAAGATTGATTGCCAAAATTAAAGTTAAAAAAAATAGCACAAACATGTACATATAATGCACAAGTATGTAATACTATAGGATTTAACGCGCAAGAAAACGAGATACGAGTACATTATCGTTAATATGAATCAATATTTTATCATTTCTCAAAAGATTTCACTTCTAGCGTATATGAATTGCGCAAATGTTGATTTTTTAATTTTCATCTATACATATAATAGAATGTAAATCTAACGTGTCTGTACTTTTCCTATTTTAGTGGAAAAATGTCTGTCTGTCTGTCTATTTGTTTGTATAAACACGCATCACTGCGAAAGTTCTGGGTTCACAATAAAACTACACTAAGATAATTATAAAGCATATCTCCAAGAATTACTTACACTTTGTTTTATTACAATTGGTCCACTCAGTCAAAAGTTATTGTAATTTTAATGCTGACGTGGCGCAAGTATGAGAGAAAAGTAGAAATGGAATTAATACATTCAATAACAATAAAACTATGAATTATAAAAAATATATGATAATTGAGAACAATAAACATCAAAAAAATGATGGCTTTTAATATTTTGACAACAAAAATGAATAAAAACTTCCATCTCCACTAATATTTATATATTAAAAAGATGAAAATAAAGGTGCATGTTTATAACCAATTTTGCAACATAGTATGTTATAATTTAAATAAGCTGGATAGCGTTATGTTCTATGGCACTTTAGTAAAATCTTCCGAGCTTGTAAAATGGAAATGTAAAACGCAAAGTAAAATGGATGAAAGATGATTTTATGAAAGAGATTGTATGGCAAATTATAGCTTTATTATTCGACGTTCAATTACAAATATGAATATTATTTTATTATTATTTTAGTCGTTCTATTTAATTCGAAACTCGACTATAATTTAGTTTCTATATTATTAAGTTTTTTTTTGCAAAGAGTGTACAAATATTGTAGTCTAGCATTGTCCGCGACTCCGTACGCGAGGAACCTAATGTAAAAACACAGCGACAAATAAAATCATTGAATGTATTAAATCAATTTACTTACCTATTTGCTTCTCGTACTTAGTCGCGTCGTCATTAAAATTACAATAAATCTGATAGAGTGAAACGATTTAATGAAACCAAGATTAAATTATACTCGAGAATATGCTTTATGATTTTCTTGGTGAGGTTTTATCGTTGAACACAGTACTTAGCAGTGATGCGCGTGCAAACAAACTGACAGACAAGCATACAATATTTCTAAGAAAGATTAAAATGTATTCTATTACTTATTAAGAGATATAAGAGTAGTGGAGTATGACTAATAGTGATATTCATATATGTTATTGATAATACTAAAGACAAAGAACATATACTGACAAATAAAGGAGAAGATAGATACTGACTGTTGATACTTCTTACTACGATACTAGTTGTTCGTGTATTTGTGTATAGATTATATTATGATTGGGCTGATATAGAAAGTCTTTAAATAAATAGCATGTGTGCATAATAACGAATTAACTATAATGATTATGAAAAAAAAAAGTGTTTTTTAACTTTATTTTTGGCAATCAATCGTTCAGATTATTACTGCCATATGCGTAGTCAATAATACTACAAGTGCCGAGCGATCACTTGATTATTAAACGTCGTGTGAGTCAATATTCTAACAAGATGATGGTTCCCTGGTTAGAACCTTCCAGGGAGTTTTTGTGGCATCTTAGAGTTTCATGCTCCGTGGTATTATCTTCCACTCACTTCACTTATGCATAATAAACTAACTATATTAGGTAAAACACCACCAAATTTACAAAATATAGAGTCCAATAACAGAAGATTATGATTATGATTATGATGATGATGAAGATTATGATTATGATGATGATTATGATGAAGAAGAGATTATTATACATGACAGACTAAGATCCCGCCAAAAACTCGGGGCTGAACTTTCCAGTAATATCAAAAAGTTATAAACAAACATTAAAGATGGCTTAGAAAATATTCCAAGCTAGATTATAGCGGATAAGAATCATCTAATCTAATTAAGCTATGTATTTATTTTCAGGTAGAATTTCATAGATGTTATCACAATTCTAACAATGGCGAGACAATGTTCGCCGGATCTGTCAGTATATGATAAAGTTTCGTTTACATTACATACTTTTGTTTTTGTAATATCTCAAATAATAACAGTATAAAAAACTAAAGGTTAAATGTATTTAACCAAAGGTAAATAAATACAAAAAAATATTCGCAACTAATTTAGCGCTGGAACGCTGTGTTTATCTACAGTTCTTGATCTTGACAAAGTTACTTCTAGCTGGCAATCAGATAATATTCGTTTAGATTCCAATCGATTCAATCACTGATTTATTTGAATGAAATAAAAACAATAGCTGAATCCTAGATCGATTAAATAACTTCAGATCACTTGGCTGTAAATAAGTGTGGTTCAGCAACATCGGCTGCGTCATTCTAAACTACGAATCTATGTTGCCAATTAAATACTAACATCGATGATACGATATAGTAAAACCTTCTTAGCTAATAATATTACCCACACGACTTAATTAAATTGTCACGGGATTGATCCTTGAAAAGGATAAACTTGTAATTGGTAGGCATTGTTTAATTTAATAACGCGAATACTGTAATTAAACATTATCATATGCAAATTAAATATATATCCGTACGAATAAAAATCAATTGCCGAAAGTATATAGGTGCATCATTTTAGAACGCCTGCATAAATCTGACAATTTTTTTAGTGCTACTTTAAAAAATATTGACAGATTTACTGGATAGACGTTCCGTTGCCATTTTATTTCATGACATTATTGAACAAAATTGGTCCTAGTCAAGAAAACCCATCACTTTCATTGAACAGCTAATAAAATATGTTCTTATTTAAAATATTTATATTCGTTATTATAAACTTATAAGATGATTACTTAATAATAAAAAAAACTTGTGAATTTCATTTTTTCAGGAAACTTATGGTCTCAAAAATAATCTTACATTTTTATTTCATTTATCTAATGAGGTTGGATACTTCTTAAAACGAAATACTTTCGTACTCGAATTTTTAAGATTAGTTAATTTAGACATTTTTCACATTATAATATATCGTACAGAGGGTATTTTAACTCATTTTTTAAACATAAAAATATTACTCATAAATTAATTATAGGTATATTATTCTTAAGAATTATTAACTGTGTAACTCGAATACCTATAAATTTTTGAAAAAATTGTATGTCCTCAAGCGCTATGTGTAAAATGAAGATAGATATAGGATTGGTCGACATTTTTTAAGAAGCGACTCCTTGTAATATAACCTTTAATGGGATAAATGAGAGTGGTAAAGATTGTATGGACAAAATAATACTTTATATATTGTCTTGAAATTTAGTACAATAACTTACATAGTAGAAATAAACATAACACCTATTGCAGCATTTGTCAAATAATAATAATAGAGTGTGTAAAATTACGGATAAAATTTTTCATTAATACTTTTATGGATTTAAAGTTTAGAACGAATAATCGGATACACACACCTCATACAGAGATATAGTCCGAAATATAAAACTAAATCTTTAACTGTATGAACGCGGATAAAGCCGCGAGCATATGCTATTTGAATATTTATTTAAAAGAACATTTAGCATTATGGTTGTTAAATTTGACATGACAGCAAAAGCTTTAAATACTTCAACTTGTATGCCATATCATGCGTATATGTTTCGCACGTGCAGCCCTATTTACAACTTTTTGAACCCATAGTCCTCGATATTAGTGATTACGGTGTATACAGTTATAGCAAATGAGTCGTATTAAATCACAGGCTATCTACTATATATTTTTGGCAAAAATAAGTTTTTTATGTGGCGAGACAGCAAATGTTGAATTGGAAACGATCATAATATTTTATTCACTTTAATCTATAGATTAAAATACAAATTATACATTAATCATCACTGCAATACCTTAGAATGAAATTTTTTTTCTAATTTGGCAAAAATGAGTTCAAGTTGTATATAGCCCTTATACGACTTGAATGTTTTTTTTTTAATCTTTTTTAATTTAGGGACTTAAGTCCATAAAGAATATACCACTCCCATCGTACCCTAATGTTACCTATTCACAAAATAGAATTAGACACAAACTTCCACAGAATCTTGGCTACTTGAATGTAGTTTGAAATAAAATTTACGTGCAATTATTCCCTCAAGCCATGAAACGCATTTGAAAAGATTTTAAGTTAAAACATATCAAACTGGTATTGTATGAAGTTTGTATATATATATTAAAAAAATATATATATATATCTACAATGTTTGATTATGATTTAAATCGAGCAACAAAGAAATTTTTAATAAAAAAAATACACCTATAAAATTTTAATATTAAACATAAATTATCATAGAAAAAATTTGAACGTAATTGTTTTTCATATGGGTTCAGTTTATGGGCATTAAAAAAGTATTCATGCTCATGCTCATTAAAAAGACTGTACATAAATACTGCAATAAATTATTTCATTCTTCACATGAGTGATAGTGATTTTATTATTAAACGCAAATAACTTCTCTTTTTACGACAGATTTTATGCATTACGGTAGTCACAAGGGGCTTTATTATAATTATTGAATTATTTAATCGGCAAATTAATTAGATATATATTAATAATTAAATACGCTATTATGTTATTTTACAACGGTTATTATTATAAACGGTTGTTAATAGTTCTGTTGTTGGCTATTTTGCTATTTTATATCGTATTGTAATTTGTAACGACGCGATAATAAAATTAATGTTCGTTTTGGTATGATTTTGAGTGTGACCAACGGGAATTTCTCCCTCTGTCTCTCTCTCTTTGATTTTTGATTGGATAATGGTTACTTTTCGCATGTCGCAATAATACGGATCCACAATTGCCATTGTCAATGATATTTTCTAAGTTTTTGGTAGGATTTTAGTCTGTCCTGTGGTGGCTTTTACACTGTAAATACAATCTTACATTATTTGACCCTATATTGTGTAATATTTGTGGCATCTTGCGTAGTATAAGTACGTTATTATGCACAAGTGGAGTAACCTGGATGGGAGATATGTCAATAGTTTTTCCCGGAAAGTTCTAAGAAGGAGGCCGCTATCTTGTTGGAACAATAAAGTCATTACAGGACACTTTTGTAATAATAATGTACTTACAGAAACAATAATAACTTAAAATGAACATCAATGTAATTAAGTGTTAAATAACCTATATCTATACTAATATTATAAAGCTGAAGGGTTTGTTTGATTGAACGCACTAATCTCAGGAACTATTGGTCCTATTCGATTTTTTTTTCATGTAGCTCATTTATCGAGGAAGGCTTTAGGCTATTATACTACATCATCACGTTAAGACCAATAAGAGCGGAGCACCATTGAAAAATGTTTTAAAGTTGTTTGTATCCTTTTCAGAACTTTCACAGCGTGTTAGTGTTAGTACAAAGTAACTATTTCAAGCGGACAATGACGCGGAGAGAAGCTAATAAATAAAAAGATTAAATAGATTTTGATTGAATTTTTTTAAAATTTACATCCGACTTTTATCCCTATCTAAAAACTAATTATCGTAATATTTTCATTTAATATACAGTTATTAAAATTCTGAGAAACTACGATTATTACAATCACTAGGCGTTCAGGTATGTGTGTTTTCTTGCCGTGGAGTTGCAAACATGTGAAGGGGCAAAAAGTGTGATGCTTATATTTTTTCCAAGTACCTGGACATCCAAGCCTAACTCGGTTCTTTAAAAAACATTTTTAAATTAAAATAAACTGTTAGGTTTGCCTCAAAAAATTTGCATTTTCTTACCAAAAACAAAATATTAAAAAAGACAACTCTCTTGGTGCCACTCGAATTCGAACTGGGATTAGACTGATTTTCGAAGGAGCCGATTTCCGTCTGAACTATTTCTGTTTTGACAGCGGCGGTGAAATTTACCTTTATATTCTACCTATAGTTTTTCATTGCGTGAAAACTAAGATAAAAAGAAGTTTTCTATGAATGAAACCTGAATATATTAGAATATACAAGAATTGCTCGGTTAAAAGATATTAGATAGATATAAATAAAATGTCTTGGTAAGATAATAATTAACACAGAAGTAGTCGCGCGTATCAGCTTATAGATCGCATAAGAATGTTGTTTTACAAGATTAGTTATTGTAATAATGATCGCTTATACTAAATTGCACAACAGGCGATAGCTCAAGCCGAGGTGTGCCGTGCACCCTTGAGTTAGTCGCCCAAACATCCCAAATCGGCTAAGTGCCTCCAGCGCTCGACTCAATAGTTTGGTGAAGCTGTAAGGTGTTTCCAGGTCAACAGCGTATTCATTTCGAAAAAAAAAAAACTAAATTGCACGAGTGTATGCGATTCGTCAATTACTAAAGTATCAAAACGTGTACAAAATTCGCGCGTGTATCATCGAGCCTTCACTAACGATCCGGAGTACCATTTCACAGTTATAAATAATTCTCGTCATTATATACGGCAAAGAGCCGAGCGTGAACCAGTGAGCATGCAAATCGGTTGTCGTTAATGGCGTCGCGGCCGTCGCGGGTCTCGACCTGGGCGCACGTCGTCGGCCCCGGACGAAAAAAAAAGAAACAAGAAACATCATACCGGTGCCTGTTAAGGACATGTCATGACTTATACCGCTCCGAAAAGCTACACCTATATCGGTATAAGCTATCTCTAATGTTTCAAATCTCCTCAAAAAATAGAATGCCGACAGGATCCAACATGCTATCGTGTATTCGTTAAATGCAATACCGGTTTTGTTATTATAAATAATGCACGTTTTAATAAAATTTAATCCGTTTATAATTCCTATGCACATATATTACTATCATAAAGAGGTAAAACTCATGAATATGTATGTAATAGGTAATCTCTGAAACTACGGATAGAATTCCGAGAATTCTTTCGCGTATAGCTACTTTTAGGCTAATAATCAGACGCTTGGTTAAGCGGAGTTAAGTTTTATATTTCTTTCTTAAATAAAATCAAATATTACGTGTCCTTTTCAACTCTTTTTATTCTGACGCAGTAACATTGTAGGTGTCTTAAAAGATAAGAGAAAACAGTACTTATATTTATATTCGGAAACTATCAAAACATATATTACATATATACATTTAACGACAAGCGGACAACCAAAATAAAAATGAATGAATTTTGTTTATACTCTGGTCAGTAATACTCCTAGTAGACGTGGATGTGTACACACATTTTTTTTCGTATGAGGCGTTATTGCTGAGTTATTATTTTTATTATTAGTTATTTAGTTATTATTTTTATATTTTTGCAAGGGATAAAATATGTATAATGTAGTATTTTAGCATGTTAGAGCATAAACTCGATTTCTTAGAAACTGCTCAAAGCTATGTGTATGTACTTTATATGCTCTAAGTCTTAAACTACTGGTCACGTTTTTTCTTTTTTGTGAAGAATTAGAACATTTTAAGCTTTAATTCAAACTTAAAAATATTAAAAAAAAAGTGTCGAAGTTACTCAAAAATCAATTTGAAATCTTCACTTCTGGTTTACTATACGTAAAAATGTTCAAATTTAGAAATTAAAAAAATTTAAAACTTCAATTTTTAACTATATGAAACAATACTTTTTAGTTGTTTATACAAATTAATTGATACAGATAATAAACATGCAAAAATTCATGACTTCATTCTTACAAAATTTTAAAAGCTGATACATAAGTCAACAATAAAGCATCATACGAAAAAAAAATTGTGCGTATACATCCACGTATACTAGAATTATAACTGACCAGAATATAAACAAAATTCACAACCTCATTTTTTTTGGTTATCCGCATGACGTGAAATGCCCCATACCACAAGTCAAGAGCTGTAGACATTATTCTTTATTAAACGTTTTATATACGCGGTTATGTGGATTAAGTACAACTATAGCATGTATTATGAGTACCTTGATTAATATATCAAGTATACATTCTTACATTTTTTTTTATTGAAGCACGACATAGTGACTGCACTACGCTTGATGTTAAACATAGTACAATCCAAAAACATTAGCAACCACCGAGAGATAGATTATCCATCGCCGGTCGCCTCTGTCATGCCGGCTATAATGACGAAAGTCACCCGATACTGGATATGCACAGGCTGATCCCGAAACGCGACGCGCAGAAGCGAGTCACTATGACGGTCTTTTTCGCCATATACATGGTGGTTGCGACCCAGTCGGGCTGTAAAACCCTACCACCCCGCTATCGCCATTGCCTCGCTCGTTATTCAGCAGGGTGCACCACGTGCAGGTGAGGTTGGCTTGGGTGTCTCAAGTCTTAAGATGTTACGCGACGCCCCTTACACCCCACGTTTTTACCCCTTAAATATTAAATTGATTATTATGATATTTTATATACACGTCAGGGTTAAATACAGTTTACAATGCATTTTACCTAAAAGAAAGTGGTGTTTTCGGGGGATCGAAAAATACTCTTCGCTACAGTAACGCGAGAAAAGAAAAAAGATACAGGCAACTCTATATATACCTACTTCATACGTGCTAATTATGGCATAAATACTGATAAGAATAAAATGCAGTCTACTAGTATTGCTATATACGCTACTATTAGTAGTCTAAAAAGTAATACTAATAAAGTGTAGTAGTAAAAGTTAGTTATTTAAATAAAATTGAACCCATAAACTCCGGATTTGATTTTTTAACGACGTTTTGAAAAACATGTTCATATGGATGTATTTAAAGTAAATATGACAAAAAATTTCATGAAAAATACGTTCTTCTGTAACTACAGCTCGTGATCCTATGAACACGCGAAGTATTAGGAGAACCTACACATTAAAAAAAGAATTTATGGTATGTCTTTATTATACGTATAAAAAAAAATGAATACAGGACAAAAGAATATAACGATTATTATATATTATTCTTATTTATTATGAAAATAAACAAAACAATTTAGGGTAAGTCCAGGGGAGTTGGTAATAAGGGAGAGATGGCCAACGCAAACATTTCAAAGAATTATCCCTAGGTGGAACTACTTGCTATTTAGTTTTGTCCTAGCCGTGCGACAGAACACATGTAACGCATAACACCGGAGAAAATTAAACAAATAGTAAGCAAAATCGGTCTTAATTGTTTTGTCCACTAGTATCTATATATTAATACGTGAAGCAAATTGTTTGTATCCCTTTTTAACCTATTTCCCGTCAACGGGTGAACTTGAAATTTGGCATAGTTAAAGTTTATATGGCGGAGAAGTGCAGAATGCTGTTTATTTTATATAAAATGCATGAGAAGTACATTAAATTAATTAAAATATGCACTACTCACACTACTACTCGAATTTTACACAACATATACACACATGTAAATAAAAAAGACATTTTGACAGCCGTCAATAAATACGTATTTCAAAAAAGGTTGTGAAAGAGGGAGGTCGCTATGCTTGACTATATGTATTTTTTAACTCTTACGTTCTAATTACCATTTTTCATCCTACATTCAACAATTATATTATAAAATATAACTATTATTGTTATGTTTATTATTTTTATAGTGCACACTTCAAATAATGAATTAATAAAAAAAAAATGAGCCAAATAATACTTTGTATAATCAGAATACGAATTTTGTTCATAAAAGTAATCCATGACTTAGACCTCCGCGGTTACAATGTTGAAATTCAACCTCATGTATCAACAAAAAAGAATTTATTTTCAAAAGCTAATGGTAGTATTAAAAACGTCTTTGTCTTGGATTCACCATTTGATTGTATTGTGCATCCATTACTTTTCCAAACGATGACACTGGACAAATCACTATTTCTTATAATGAACAGACTACATTTAATTCAATATCACCCAGAAATACCACCCACGAATGGTGTCGTGTAAAATTAATTGAAAATTGTGTCATGGGTTGCGATAAATTTGTTTATTTTCGTAAAGTTATTTACTGCGTGGTTTTTGTTTCCAATTTATAATTAATTTCAATTTTTCATTTACACATAGATTTTTTAAAATATTTATATAATTAAAGATCATGGCAAATAACTGAGTAGCCACAGTCTGTTAGTGGTATCCGCCGCAAACTATGAACCCGTACCTAACGCTGCGCGCTATAAAAGACGTCCGCGACACACATTTACCAACCCTCCTGATTCAATCACGTCAGCGAACGATCAGTACCAGCCTGTCCCTCGAAATAGAGCGTGTTTACGCCCACGCCCGCGTAACCACAGATCACGCCGCCGTGGTCTGGGGGTTAATTTTGCTCCCGCACACCCGATTAGACCTCCCACGGCAGCGGCTGAAGCCTAGGTTCGATCCCTCGGTAGGGAGCCCTTGAGTGCATTGCTTGCGCGATACGGTGACATACAAATATACATCACTGCTACAACACTACACGATCGCCCCCACATACGTGCGCGCCTACACGCTTACACATGAAAGTGGAGGGTTTACTTTTTTCCCCTTATCGAACTGAAAAGCTCTCAATTTTCCGATAATAAATATATGGAGGAGTTGTTGAGGCGTGTATGCTTGGTGCACATATACGTTTCGGCAACTCATACATATATGAATAGTTAGCTAGGTTAGCTAGATAAGTCGCGATTTTGCATGCAACGGGCAACAGCCAGGCCGAGGTGTGCCGTGCACCCTTGAGCTGGTTGCAAAAAAAAACGGCTGAGTGCCTTAAGCGCTCGCCTTAATAGTTCGGTGAAGCTGTTAAGACCTTCCTGGGTAAATAGCGTAGTCATTTCGAAAAAAAAAAAACAACTGAGTAGCCACGATGAAAACCTTTGATTATAGAAGTATACCCTTTAACAAAAGAACCCTAATAAAGATCAAACTTTAAAAAATCAAATAACTATGGTCGAATGTCGACCACTGGGCGCCCAATCAGTACGTGAATTATGTTTCGTAATAACCTCAAAATTGTTGTTCAAGTTCAAGTTGTTCTTTATGTACATTATTATTTTTGCGATGGCCATCTCACCCGGAAGATTAGGTGAGATGGCCACGCTTAGTCGGTATATGATAGCCATGCCATAATTTAATGTATAGTACCTGGGCGACTGAGCCTAATCCGTAAATCATTAATTTAAATGAAAATAAACTGTTAGGGTTGCCTTATAAAATTAACAATTTTTTTACAAAAAAAAAGTTAACTTGGTCACTGGGATTCGAACTGGGGTTACTTGGATTTTTGAAGCAATCGATTTCTGAGCTATTTTTGGTTTGATAGCGGCGCCGAAATTTACCTTTATATTCTAGCTATATTTTTACATTAACTGAAAACTCAGTAAAAAATATCTATGAAGAATCTAGCCAGATTGATTTATCGTCCCCGAAACTACCTACATACTAAGTTTCACGGAAATAGATGACGCCGTTTCCGTGATCCTGAATATAGACAAATATAAAAATATACGAGAATTGCTCGTTTAAAGGTATTAATTATTAAATAAGGAAAAAAAACAAAATACGAAAGTCCGAATGTCAATGGCGAACAAAATTTAAGAAAAACGCAGAAAGGTAAGATTTAAAAAGTATCGAAAGCAGCAAAAACTTTGAACCACCATAAAATATAAAAAGAAAACTAGATTGATTCTAGTCACCAAGCAATAAATATTAAATGTGATGGATCGGTTAGTGATGTGAACAAACAAGATGACAACTGTATTGGATGAGGGAATAACCACTATGAAACAAAAGAACATGAAGACAGGCTTCGGTAGCAATAGATTAGGTAAGGGCCATCTCTCCCGTAATCCTATGGCCATCACACCCGGACCTACCCTATATATAACCCTAATTGACACTTAATACATTCAGTCACTATATTCAGTTACTATAGTAATACTGTCGTTTAAACAAGCTGTTCGCAATACCCGTGTTATTTTTTTTATAATATTCGCCTTAGAGAAGAAACCGTTTCTTGGTACTATGTTCTCTCCGAACGTATCCGTTCCGTTATAACTACTCTCACGTAAATATATAAGCAATGAGATACTAGTAAATAGATTAACAAAATACAGTTTAATCTTCTGGCAAATTATTCAACATCTGTACTAAAGGTGCTGCTGCTTATCTAAGCTCATTGTCATATAAGTCGTTACCGTTCGGGTTAATGGATTAGTTTACCACAGTTCAATTGTTTACATCCTCGTTTGGCATAATATTGCACCATACTCTATAGTTCGGTGAAGCTGTAAAGACCTTTCCAGGTCAACAGCGTTTCCATTTCGAAAAAAAAACCATACTTTGGTCAAAATTTAAATTTTGTTCTGGCGGAAACATATTCATGCCCCTATTTTTCAACGAATTTATCAAAGGCCATAATTTAAACATTTTACCATTCTTGGCTACGTTGGTGTTATCTGCGAAATGTATGAATATAAGATTTTCAAAAGACAGTCTCGTCTCATGGCGTTAATAACTAGCTCATTTTGAGTGTCTAAGCCTTGCTTCCCAATAACACCGTTTAGAAGGGAAAATTATCAAAATATACATAGTACGTGCCTATTTACCAGTAAAAATGGGAAATCACGCCTGAATTTGATAAATAACGCTGTGAACGTACTACCGGAATGAAAACAAAACAGCATCTGCAAAACCGGCTAGTATAACTGCATAAACATTTTTATATTTTAATAGTAAATCTGATCAAATAATGAGAGGTATGAATACGAAAAAGTTAAAAATAAATATCGTGCAGAATAACAACACATAGTTATAATACCGTTATAGTTTATTATAAAACGTTAACAAACACATTAAACACGTAAGTTTTTATCTAACTACGCGGTGACTGAAATCGTGATGGGATGTGAAAACGTGTTTGAATTCATACGAAACACAATATCCATTCGTTCTGTTAATTTTACGCTTTGTCGAACATGAGGATTAAAAATTTTTAGAAAAACAAAAAAGGGTAATTGAGCTTCAGTTCGTTCAACTCGAGATAACCAAAGCGCGATGAAAAACTCGAAGCGTTGAAGTAAGAAAACGAACGGGCTGTCTCAACAGACGGTAATATCTTTACATCGACACTATTAACACATCTTTATGGTGTTCTTCGTTGGTTATCGGCAAGGAGTTCTGTAGCTATTTGACGTTTGTTGAACGAATGTGGTCACGGGCTAGTTACTAAATAGATAAGTTCTTATTTATTTCAATTCGATTAAGTGGATATTATCTGTAGAACATGTGGGAATGCCTCGTAAGAATGTAGTGTGCAAAACGTAAAATTTTATATATAAATGACGTAGTGCAGTAATTTATTTTCATAGTAAATATACATTTATATATATAGTATATATTTACACATAATATAAATTTACACATAAACTATGTATACATTAAATACAATGATTACTTTGAGGGTCAATCACGTCATAACCAAAGAACGTATTGATATACAACTAAGACCAGTCGATGCGAAATTCTTCGTTCATTGTTCTAGGCAACTTATTTTTTGATTCGATTGACACTTTACCACTTTTTTTAATGTTCAACGAAGCGGGAAGGAATCAATTAGCTAGTAATTATATATGAAATTGTCAATCTTAGATGAGACATATTCTACGTATTTCAAATGATATTAAGTATGTAAAGTAATGGATATTAATAATTGGTATTTAGAAAATATACTTAGTCAATGATACATTTACATAATAGAATATACGTGATAAAAGTAATACTCAAGACGTTAGATACAAGTTAGTGCTAACATAGTAAGCTAAGTGCTATAGAAAATGACGTCAACTTTTCTATTGCTACCTGTGGAACTCCTACGCCAAACGTCAAGTGCTGCTAAAGTATGGTAACGCGTGTATAAAACTCATTTATGCGTTCACACGCATTATATCGAGGAGAGGCACGCGGTTCGCCGCGCAACCTCGCCCGCCTTGCATCCGGGCTTGCGTCCGAGCCATCATCCACGGCATTCAATAAGCTTGGGGTATATAAATTTGTGACACAATAGTTCCAATTTTATGTATTGTTAAAGTCATGTACTTTATAAATAAAATTACCTTAAACCTTTTACGCGTAGTCTTTGCCGTTGATTTGTATACTCGACATAAATTAGTATACTGTTTAATGCAGTGTTTCCCAACCTTTTTAGACCATGCCCCATCTTAACATTTCTAAAATTTTTATTCCCCTTCTCCAACACATACTTTATAATTATTAAAAATTGTTTTGTTCCCTTAAGAAATACAAATAATAAGTTTTAGGAAGAAATCACTCTGAAATTGTTACCAAAACATCGTAAGTAAAATTTCATAACATAATGAAAATTTACTTGACGACTCTTATTACTCAGTTGATATTTTGGTAGCGTCACACGGAATTATACCTGATAATTATTTACAGCATTTTTTTTAATTTGCCTGTTTTGTTAAATTTGTCACCAATTGCATTGTATTTAAATAACCCAAAGCGAAAGGGTTAAAGTCGTGTGGAGTCCATTTTTAAATTGCTCCCCATAACTATGAAATTGCCCCTCTGTGGGGCGTGGGCCTCACGTTAGGAAACACTGGTCTAATACATCTACTTCGGCTGTATCAGCTATTCACTGGACTCTACCTTACAATAGAGTTAAAGAAAACGTTGTTTACAGGAGTGACAATACATGTATACCTTTATTCTCAAAACCAGGGGCGTAGTTTGAACAAACGGCATAATTAAAACGAAGTTAGGTTATCCTTACAATACCACCTAATTCTTACTACGAATATGTTTTTGCGATTTAATCATCAAATTGAATCATCAACTTCTAACCCTTATCCTACTTAAGCTGGGTCGGCAGTACATGTTTTTTTCTTTTACTCTTCCTTGTCAGATGTTATCTCCGTATTCACACGTTTTATATAGATATTATTTTTTACATAATCTATCCATATCTTTTCGAACTTCCTCTACTTCGGCATCTACTTAATTAAAACTTTTCTATTTACATACTTTCATATCTCCTCATGACATACCCGTATTATGTTCACCTTTTACTTTTTAACTTCTTTGTTACCGGTGCTATTTCCAAACTTCCTCTGATATACTCATTCTTAATCTTATCCATTCTAGTCACACAATACATCTATCTTAACATTCACTTCCCTGCCACATATAAACTTCTTTCACTCGTCTCTTTCGTAGTATTCGTAGTATTCCATACAGTATGATTTATCTTATAATACCTTACGTTACATTATAATACACCTTCCCTTTAAGTGTCAAGGGCATATGTAAGTCACACGCTACCTGAGACACCTTTCGTGATTTCACCTACCTTGTATTTATCCTATTCTCCACTTGTTTACAATCGTATTAGATCAAGGAACCGAGGTACCAAAATTGGAGCAGAACGAATGTTCAGTTCTTGTCCTATTAAGCACTAAAATTCTCCAGTGTTTAAAGCAGATTTCTTGTGCAAACCTACACCACATTGGTATATTCGATAACACTAGTTTCGGACGCTACCGTGTGTTTTGGTATGACTGTACACACAACGGATAAGTTGTAGGTACTTCCCAGGCACTCTAATAATTAAACCGAATTTGAATTGAAATAGCACATGAGTAAACTTCTCCAAGATGCTAGGGCATTAAATATATGTTATTAAGGTGAAAGAGACGAATTAATTATATCTCTTTTCTTATCTATGTTTGTAATACTGTTGTGTATATTTTTTTATATAATACTGTGATGTTTTAATGTTAATATGTTAAGAAAAAAAAACGAGAAACACTATTTTATCGTTACACTCTATGTGGACAGCGTTATTCTTCGAGCGTGCGATTATTTTGCATTCCCGAGTACGTCATCATTGTAGATATGTATGTGCGGTTGCTTGAAGTCACGCTGCACAACCCACGCCGATATCTCAATACACTCACTCTGCTGTGTAGCTAAAATAGTATTACTTTAATGGCAATGCTATAATCAGCATCAGTTGTTATCGAACAGTGTTTAAAATAAAGTTATTCCTATCTGCTGCTATTTTTAATATTTTTTCCGTGTATTATGTATCCTTGTTGTACGAACAATTCAACTAAATTTTGTTAGATAATTATAATTATATTTATTTGAAATTGAATTATCGTGAAATTTATCTAAGCTTATCATTTCATTAAATACATATATCGTGCAAATCTATACTAATATTATAAAGCTGAAGAGTTTGTTTGTTTGTTTGTTTGGTTAAACGCGCTAATCTCAAGAACTACGGGTCCGATTTGAAAGTTTATTTTAGTGTTAGATAACTTATTTATCGAGGATGGTTATAGGTTACACATAATCATGTTAAATCCAATAGGAGCTGAGCACTAATGAAGAATATCTCAAAATCGAGCTATTTTTGAAGCTTCCGCTGCGTGTTAACGTCCGTATTATATGCGTTGCCATGGTAACGCGATGACATTCTATCGCAAATATTTTCATGGTTTATTTTGCGTTCCTATTCAAAAAGTGTATTCTATGTTACTTTTGTTTCCAATATTTAATTATATGTGGTACATTTATATCGGAAACATTTCTAAAGTTTATTCTGTGTTGCTATTCAAAAAGTTTAGTAGTAATAATATTCGTCCAATAAGATAGTCGAAGGAATTAATCCATACTGCCAATTCTGAACTTGTCAATGTAGGTAGTTTTCTTCTATGTCCAAGGTAATGTAAAGGTATAAGAGCCAAATACTCTATATAATATTTCGTAAATTTTTTATCTTCTTAATTTTCAGACCACAGAATTCATGCTCAGTCGTATTATTTTTCCTTCATTTCACTCATGCACAATAAACGAACTATATTACATAAAACGTCACCAATTTAACACAATATAGACACCAATAACACAAGATTATAAATAAAATATAAAATCCACAACATGACAGACTAAAATCCCGCCAAAAACTCCTCAAAAACATTATTCTACGTTAGTTTTGTTCCCAATTTTTGATTTGTGATATATTACGTGTAATAAAAGTAAAGTGAGTGTATTTTATATTAGGAATATATGTGATGCTACAAATATCAATATTTTTTTTAATTCTGTCAATATGTCTGTTTTTTGTTTGTTCCGGGTAATCTCCGAAACGGGTAGACCTATTTGAACGGGAATTTTACGAGCAAATAAGTAACTAATTAGCTGTTTTATTTTAAGCCAGCATGTTCAGTAGATGTTGCCCGCCCTGATAATAAGACAAACTATACCTATACCTTGCCCAAGAATCATTTTATATATTGGTGAAAACGACACGAAGATGCGTTCTGTAGTTTTTGATCTTATTGCGAACATACATATAGACAGACGTGGAATAGGACTTTGTTTTACACTATGTAGTGATAAACTGTTATCCGTGCATTGGTCCATGCGCTGTACTGAACTCCAAGAACAAATATATATTTTATTTTATGCCAAAAGGCAGCAAACAGGCTGACGGCCCACCTGATGGAAAGTGGTTACCATCGCTTATGAACAACTGCAACACCAAAGCATCGCTGTTGTAATTGAAAGTCATATGTTTATATGTGATTTAAATTATAGCAAGGTATGATAATAACTTAATTATATCGACATTATGGACATATTAATATCTATATAATAAAAGATTTAACACATATTGTTCGATAATGTTTAGCTTAATATTTTCATTACTTTCTTATATAGTGTAAGTGAGCACTGAGGGTGATATATAACAGTTTAAAGTTCCAGTTATGTGGCTGATGATAAATCCCATCCCATTCGATTTACTATTAGTATTCACATATATAATGTACACGTTACCTGTTACAGTAGATGATGTGCATGTGATACTTACAAATATTTTTGAAAGAGTATTATTGTAATTTACACTAGATGTGTGATCACAATTTTAATTATTTTTTTTTTATATCAAAGGAGGCAAATGAACTGGTGGGTCACGTGATGTTTAGTGATCACCACCGTCCATAGACACTAGCGACATCAGGGACGTCACAAGTGCGTTGCCAGCCTGTATATGGGAGAAGGGGAAGGGGAAGGAAAGGGAAAGAGGAAGAGAGGTGGGCCTCCGGCTCTCTCACTGACCGAACGAAACACAACAATGCAAGCACTATTATTTCACGTCGGTTTTCTGTGAGAGGGGTGGTACTACCCCGGAGGAGCCGACCCATTCATGCTGAAACCAAAAATAGCTTCAGCGAGGCTCTACCACCTACATTTTATTTAATATATTTAAATAAAACGCGTGCGAAGCCGCGAGTAACAGCTAATACGTAATAAAACAACGATGAGGTACATTCAAGTATTCTCAAAAGGTTTTTTAAAGACAGTTCATGTCTTAGTCATCGAGTCTTGTGTTACAGGAAACTTTAAAAATTTAAAATTAATAGATACAAAATTTAGAAGAATCATTTGTATGTAAAAGTTGTTGTGGTCCAGTGGTTTGTCCGATGAAATATCGATCAGATAGATGTCCGTAACTTCGAACTGCGTACCAACGAATTTTGCGTACATTTACTAATTTCAATTGGTAACAACTATTGGCTGACTGACGGCGAAGGAATTATCGTCAGAAAACCGGAACCTGAGAAATGTTCTTGTAGTAGGTACCACTGTATGTGAGAAAATTTAGAACTGGATTTCTCAGAGTTTGAAATCACCGATATTTCGTGAGCTGGTGTGGTGATTATTTCCACATTATTCTGGAAGAAGAAACCTATAGCCGTGCAGTGTGTTTCTTATAGGATGATGATTATGATAATTTGTATCACACAAATATAATGTGAATTATAATCCGTATTGAAAATATAAATACAATTCCTTTTTTGTCGCTTCTACTTCATAATATTACTTACAGACTGATGTTACTGATAAAAATAAGAACAATGGTATCGGTAGTACCAACTGGAACTGTTCCGTAACAAAATCGATTAAAAACAAAATAAAATACTTGTCTAACAAAAACACCTTTCCAAAAAGGGCTCTCAATGGTCACTGCAACGGGAGCTTAATATTTATTAGTCACACAATGGTCACGAAACCGAAGATACGCAATTTGTTTAAGCTACGGGAAGAATCGCGACCGCAATTATTAACCGCTCGATTTGCTCCACTTCGAACGTGACCACTCTATTCAATGTAACACGATGTGTCTCTACAGGACTGTACTTGCTCAGGAGCTTGAGGGGTGTATGACCCCACATGTGACGGTCGACCCGGTCTGACCTGTATACATAGTACATACATACGTATGAGAATATACAGAACTGAATGAATTTTTAAAATATTACATTCCTGAGAAAGAAGTTCTTTTTTTCTGAAAAAAAAAGACAACATATATTTGAAAAGTAAAATAAATAAAACATCACGAATATCGTTAGAGCTGTTATTGAGAATATAATTATACACATAAAAATTGCTAACTTATTTAGGTGTTTCGTTTAGTCTATTAGATTTAAGGTTTAATCTTGTAAGGTTTTAAAGAAGTATTTTATTTAAAGTTAGCAATCGAGTTCCTTTGTATTAAATTATAATATAGTGCACATAATGATACCATACCTCATAACCATTAATCCTAACGCAGTTCTCTATCAAACATTTTTTAAATTGTTGCGTGTCTCTTGAAGTAGGTTGTCATAAGATTTGCTTCGGCAACATAATCATGAACTATAGATCTTTTATACCCTGTATCTTTATATATCTGTATATGTGTAAAAGGTAACGATAATGTTATAGTTCTAATATTCTCTATTCATTTTAAATTCTCAAATATTAAATTTATTCGACGTTTTCTATAGTAATAAGTCTGTAGTTCTGTCTGTACATTTAAATTTTCTTTTCGAGATTTTGTAACGAAAAAAATGTATCTGTTGGTCTATTTCTATATTCAGATTTATCTCAATAACTTCACCGATTTTTATGAAATTTTGTGTACGGTAAGCTTATCTCAACAAATTGTGAAAAAGTCTATTATAACGCCATCTCAAAACTGATAACGTATAAAGATTGATATCAATAAAACATCTTTATTCTCGAGCTATAAAAATTATCAGTAAAATTTCCAATAATTATATATAATGTGTTAAAAATAATTACTTCATAAGAAACACGTACGAAGCCGTGAGCAGTTATAAATACAATCAGAGAATCAAAACCCTTTATTACAATACTATTTTCATATTTCAAATGTTTTAAAAAATATGGAAATGGTTGGCAGTTTACTATTAAAAGACAATTTTTTACACAATAAATGTCCACCCTTTTTTAAATTCTATAGGTCATAAAATTGGGACCCGCCCACGTACTAAAATGCAGTACTGTTGGTAACGCATGTAGTATTAAACGAATAAGTACCAATTGAATTTTACACACAAGCGAACCACGTGACAGTTTAATAATATACATATGTGCGTGTTGAGGGCCCGTAGTACAGAATAGGAATGTACTCTTATTCTGTTTGTAGATAATAAGGCTTTTGTGGCCTTAATGGATTGTCAGAGGAAAATAAATGTGTAGTGTACCATAGTTATGCTTTGACTTAACACTTAGATATAAACAGACGGTTCATTATCTGCTACATAAAAATAAATCCCGACTGTTAAAATATAATGTATACTATATATAGATTATTGTAGAATCATAACTAACATTATAAATGCGAATATGTGTTTTTTTGTTTGCTACGTATTAAATACTGAACCGATCATTATAAAATTGCATAGAATACACTTCATTCACAAAATTACTGATCCTAAGGGATAGGTCAATTACATTAACGCGATTTTTTTACTTAAATGTTAAAATCATCAATCAATCAATTACATTAACACGATTTTTTTTCTTAAATGTTAAAATCATCAATCAAAATCAAGCTATAAAAGGCTTGCTAAATAATGGACAACCCTAATAAATATATTTATGTTTTAATAAATATACACTAAAGTAAATATTATTTATCTGCGATTTTATTGTATTAATCTATATAAATAAATACAATTGAAATGTCGCTCAGTAGTGTCAAAATAATTTACTAAATGGACATGATAGTTTGTAATAATATTGGAATAACAATTTTTATTTGTCTCTCTGTCATTGTATGTTTGTTCTGGCTAATCTCCGAAAGGATTCGGCCGATTTTCAAGCGACTTTCAATGGCGGATGTTCATGTTATAAGGCCACTTAAAATGTGCAAAAATATACATCTTGTTATTTTATATACTTGCGGCATATAATAGTCAGATACTGTTCCACAATTTTCAGAACGAAAACAAACCCATGGAAATTTTTCAGTATTTTCGAATTTCCATTTAGAAGAACCGTGTGCCTCCACGTGTCCCCATAAAAACCCCTACTTGTTATTATCAGTAACTTTTATTTTAGAAAAAGAAATAGTGTTCCAAAAAAATATAATTATCTTGTAAAGTATACGAAGATGCAGACGAGACGTCTGCTAGTGTATTATAAAATAAAAATAGCAGCAATTATTTAAAAGACTTAATGTAAAAAGTTTATTATTTACTGAAACTATTTTATTAACCAGTATTTTACTGAGAATCAACTTTCATGCGAACTTACACGACTATTCCATAAAATAAATTTTACGTTCTGGGGTTTATTTTTGGAATAACAAACACGTAAAACGAATGACTCAAGTCTACATTTATTTCCAAAGTATTATCGTATGTAAGGTGTATAAATGCATTCAATTCGTTCAAGATATATTCTGTTCTCTGCAATGTTGTATACGAGGCGAATAACACGGCATGGTGCGATGTGTCACAGATAAGCGAAACCAGCTCCTCTACTCCATTGTGGAACAACGATCAATATCAATTACTAACTATTGGATCCTTGAAGTTAATACACTTATATATAACTAATTATACGTTCCGTTTAATCAAATAAGAATGTTGTGGGTCAGTGTTTTATTTATAAAGTAACTCGATATTGAATGATGAGCGATGCATTTTTCCACGAGCCGAACAGGTCAAGTTTTTTTTTTTCGAACTTGCTACACTATGAACCTAGCAAGGTCTTCACAGCTTCACCGGACTACGCACAGGTCAAGTCTCAAGAGCGTTCTTTTTTAGTTCATCTTTGCATATACGAAGGGTGGCCAAAAAGTAAGCGGCATATATTTAAGAAAAGTATAAATCCAAAACTGATGCCGAGAAGATATGGTCTAAGATTAGTAATACGTTATATGTATAAATGGAAAAAGGTTATTTTTAATACTAACTACAACATTTAGATTTAAGACAAACTAAAAGTGAATTGTTACTTAGGAACAAGTTAACATCTACTACGTTCTTCTTGAGATCCGAACTGGATTGTAAAGCAGAGACTAATTATAATGTATTTTATATTTCCTATTTCTAATTCTGGATTAGTATCAAATTGTTATGTCAAACATATACCTTAAACTTGCTTCTCTCGAATGCTGAAAGTTATTTTAATTAAGAGAGGGAGACAATGCGTATCTGAGAATATTAAACAGTTCTTTGGATGACAGATGTAAGTGACCTTAGGGAATAAGACTTGAAGTAAGAATAACACATATAAAATTATTTAAGACAATATACATATGTAGCTTTAAACTAAATATCGTATTTTACATATGAAATATTGATTTTCATTTAATTTGCTTATCGTATATTATAACGTTAAATTAAATTGCAATTCATGTTATTTATTCCAGTTTTATCTCCAAAATGATTAAAATGATAACTGTATGATATGTATGTATGTATGTATGTATGATAACTGTGTTAATAGAGAATTTTATCCGAGTACTATCAGATAATCTATATAGCATAATGCCTTCCTGAAGGGGTTAAGCATTAATAATAAAAAACAATACATATTTGATCCAAATAATATATGCAGTTATGAGATGTCAAAACCGTTTTAACTAGAATGAAGTTACGTGCACAATGAATTCTTAAACATAACATTAGAAATACGGAATTTGAGTTTGTTTGTTTGTTATACTATCGCGCTTCAATTATTCATAGAACTTTACATACATATGGCCAGGGTTTCATAAAAATTACATAGGGTGCCACCACCTTTAGTCCAAAAAGAAGCAAATCGCTTGGGATAGCTCAACTCTATATTCATAAAACGAAAGACGCGGGCAGTTTATTGTCTTTAAGAAACTTGTTACTATAGTTATTTTTGTATAAATATACAGACAATTAATATTTAATATGTTGCAAATTTAAATTATGTAAATGCAGTAAAATCTATTCTTCTCGTATATTCGATACTAGCCTCTGCCCGCGACTTCGTTCGCGTGAAATAGGTACTTTGGGATAACGCTAAAACACAGCAGAAGCTCTCAAAAGGAAAACAAACCCCGATTTTTAAATATTCTTCATTGGCAGCCCGCTCCTATTGGCCTTAGCGTGATGATATATATCATATAACCATCCTCGACAAATGAGCTATATACCACTTAAAGATTTTTTCATATCGGATCAGTAGTTCCTGAGATTACTCCCTACAACATCACAACGTTACAAACTTAAGCTCTTTATAATATTAGTATAGATTAGAATATGTATACTTTTGTACACAACCAGAGTAGGTTGTAAGCTGAAAATAAAATTCGTTATGAGCGTCTCATGATACAGTCTCAGAGTCAAGGTAATAATTTTCTTAGGTTAACTTTTAACAATAAAATATATTTCTTTATCCTTTCATAGTAAATAAGATAAAAAAATATAAGTATTCGTGACTCATCAAAGAAACTAAAGCGTTTGCAATCATTGGGTATAATTTAATGGTACGCTCTATGTAAATGCCAAACTGAACGCCTGCCCGTAACAACTCTTGGGGTTGCTAGGTTTATAATATTATAAAACATGATTTTGAATGAATAGATTTTTTAACAAGATCAGTTTCTTCTGTATTATCTACCGGATGACTGTGTATATTACTTATTAATCAGTGTTTATTTAACAGGAGACATTTTATTATTATATTTAAGTGATATCATATAACAAAAGATTTGAGGTTAAGAAACTAACTTATTCCATATCTTTTTTACCAAAGTAGTTTTATCAATAATGATGACAATTAGTTAACGTTTACTCTATTTCGTAAACAAATCCTAAAAGTTTTTTTTTGGCTTCTTCGATATTAATAAAAGTAAATATAATACAAAAGTACCATTATTAGTTTTTTCTTAAAGGAGAACACTATCATTACAATAACTTTTTTAATATGAGCTACCCGCATCTCCATTTACGTGGATTACGAATTTGTACTAGCTACTATATGTGATACCCGCGACTTCATCTGCTTCCTCTATTATCGTAACAATATATATATTATGTACACAGGAATAAATATAAGCTTGCCTCACTCCTACACGGCAAGGCAACACACAACGCTGAACGCGTAATGATTGTAATGATCATGGATTTTTAAAATTTTAATAACTTTATATAAATTCTTTAATTTCTCGTGATTTTTTAAATATCAAACACCTGTATCTCAGAAGTTTATACAACAAAAAATGGATCGAAATCTATCCAGCAGTGTTTGATTAATGCGTGCACAACGGCAGATCTTTAAAATGTTGTTGTAAAAGAAAATAAGAAGATTGTAAAAAGTAATTTTTACTAATATTGTAACTGTAATTTTAATTAAATTAAAGGCAGAAGCTACAAACAGTTCTCCAACTTGTGTTTAACTTAAATCTGCCCTTGTTCCTTATAATAATAGATTATAATTTAAACATAGTCGGTGTTATCACAAAAAACAATACGTTACGTACGTTAACAATACCTATTGAATACTTTCTTTAAAAAACTTTCGTATCAAATGAACCACGCTCGCCGGAGGCAAGTTCGCGTTTTTTTTTTTTTCGAAATGACTACGCTATTGACCCAGCAAGGGCTTAACAGCTTCACCGGCCTACTAAGGTGAGCGCTTGCGGCACTCAGCCGATATTAATTGAGCAACTGGTTCAAGGGTGCACGGCACACCTCGGCTTGGGCTGTTGCCTGATACATGCAATTCGCGACCTGTCTGAGTTGACCTAAGCTAACTATTCATATATATATGGGTTGTTGGAGCATATATGTATACGAAGCATACATATATTTCGTGTCGGATAATTTTCCAAACTATTTCAGTTCGATAAGGGAAGGAAACAAAACCCTTCTACTTTCATGCGTAAGCGTGTGTGCGTGCACGTGCGTGGGGGTGATATGTGTAATATTGTTGCAGTGATGTAAGATTTTGTGTCACTGTATCGCGCGAGCAGTGCACTCAAGGGCTCCCTACCGAGGGATCGAACCTAGGCTTGAGCCGCTGCCGTGGGAGGCCTAATCGGGTTGGAGTTCGCGTTATCCTTTTTCTTAAGTCTAACGTAACCTAACCAAAGTGAGACAAAAGAGCAAGATGGCGAACATTCAGCGAGCGTGCTGTATTTAATACGAAACAATTTTATAACAAGTACGTATTTAACTTTTTTGTTATAACACCGAGTATTTTTATATTCATATGTATCCGGATAAAAATTGTACATCTGGCAATTCTACATATACTCCGCTTAATGGACGATATCAGGCGATACTCCAAATGTTATTCAGGGACTTCAAGCTAAAGAACTGTCCACATAGCGTTTTATTTTTAATCTCCGTTGCGATTGCCGTCGACTATTATGCGATTATATTTAAGGTGGAATTAAAACGATAGCTGGTAGATTTTTTATCGTAATCGTAGCGATACACGTGCGATGCCCACCAACGACGTTAATACGATAAGCGAGTTAAAACACATCGGGATAATTGTCAATAACTACGAGATCCGATTCAATGCTTCGAAGATTATGTCAAAATTTATATTACTGGCATATTACAGTCTTACAACTTTTTTTTTTCAAACTGACTACGCTATTGGCCTTACTAGGCCTTTCCTGCTTCGCCGGACTACCAGTCTTACAACCATTTTTAAAAAAGAATAACCAAGTTTTAAAAGCTTTTTTATATTGGTGACATTTAAATTACTAGTACACATTTTTTGTAGGTGGTAGAGCCATGCTAAAGCTATAATAACTGGTGTAAGTGAGTTTTTGGCGGGATTTTAGTCTGTCACGTAATGGATTTTATATTTTATTAATAATCTTGTGTTGACTCTGAATATTTTGTAAATTTGTTTTACATAATATAGTTAGTGTATTGTGCATAAGCGAAGTCAATGAAAAATAATATCACTGAGCAAGAAATCCTAATATGCCACAAAAACTCCCTGGAAGGTTCTAACAAGGCAGCCGCCTTATTGTTAGAATATTGATTCACACGACGCTTAATATTGAAATGATCGCAGGACGCTTGTAATATTATTGACTACGTGAAATGGCAGTAATAATCTGAAAGATTGATTGCCAAAAATAAAGATAAAAAAAAACTGGTTTCAGCATGAATGGGTCGGCTAGCCCAGGGTAGTACCACCCTCTCACAGAAAAACGACGTGAAGTGACAGTGCTTGCATTGTTGCGTTTCGTTCGATCATTGAGCGCGCCGGAGGCATCACCTCCCCCTCTCTCCTTCCCCACCAATATTGGTTGGCAACGCACTCTCGATTCCTCTGCAGTTGCTGGTGTCTATGGACGACTGTGAGCATTTAACTTTAAGTGACCCACTTGTTTGTTTTCCTCCTCCTATGGTATAAAAAATACATTTTCTTAACTATTATACAAATAAATATTAAAAATATTACGCTTCATATATTATATACGCAGTGGATATATTTGTTTAAATTCTCTTTCTAACTGCGTAAACAATTTCTGCTTATATTTAACTACCCCATAGTGTTGCTAACATAATAATAGACAATAAGATTGGATTACAAAGCTCAAACCAAATCTCTTGTAATAATTATTATTCTTTACGTTTATATTTTATTTTATTACGTATATAGAATAAGTCTTTACTTTCAGATGTGGGATATACGAACTAATTCTTTTAATTTTGCTGTATAAAAAAAAGATATATATTCAGATTCGTGTTGGGTATACATTTTATAGAAGAGACATTGATTTAAAAAGATAATAATCCAATGATAAACGCCAACATCGAATGACTGATCGGCATGTAAGTTGGCACACAGGACCTAAGTGTCTTTTGCATAGAGAAGTTTATTTTTATCTGATTCATTTTAATATAACCGATCACTAGGTAGTGGTGCACTACAGTAAATCCAATATTATTCAATTAATCGTCATTAAATCTGCTATGTATAGATAGTTGAAAATGGATCTTTTTTATATTATAGGTGGCTAACGAAAAGGTGGGTCATGGTAAGTGATCACTGTCGACCATAGACACTAGCAACACCAGGGGAGTCGCAAGTCCGTGGCCAGCTTGTGTTTGGAGGAGGGGAATAATAAGGTGGAGCGGGAAGTGGGGTGTAGGACGTGGTCCTCTCACTGACCGAACGAAACGCAACAAAGCACGCACTATTGCTTCACGTCGGTTTTCTGGCCAGTAATAGCTTCAGCATAACCCTACCACCTACAAAAATCTATCCATCCACACATTTGGTTAAGAAAACAGCTAGTGAATGTAATAAATGATATGAAAAAAACATGCACAGCCGCACGCAAAGCTAGTATAATACAAGTAAATATAATATAAGCAGATAATAAGTGCAAACTGCAAGTTTTTATTATAATACTGGAGTCATTGTTTGAACGGGCAGCGGAGTCCTATTGCTATTATTCAAAACATCGGACTCATGCGCCCGCGTTCAATTAAATGCACCCCGAAGCGGAGTAGCGTTTCGAAAAAATCTTTATATCGGATGGATCTCAGTACTTTTTCTTCTTTTGCAGCTATTAAAGTAATACGCTTTATTTTTTTATGAAAATAAAATTGTGAATTTTATTTTATCGCCTCGTATCTCCTTCGAGTGTAACCCATCGAATGTAAAACAATACTGATAGCTATCGGGTAAGCACGATTAAAAAGAAATTTTAAAATATCACCGCCGGCTATGGAGCAATTCAGTCCCTCTCTTGGTCATTTCGAACAGACTTTTGTGGAATGTATGACTGAGGCATTAAAAATGATTGAGTAAACTTACGAAAGGTCGGTACAGCGACGTCACATGTACATACGATTATAAATAATGGACATAGCGTGCGCTTTCGTGTCAAAGCCGAGTCGGTCGTATGCCGTGCAAAGCAAACAGCGTCCCACCAATTAACGTGGCTTTCAAAGCTACATGTTTGAAGTGGTAAAGCAGTGACCGCGGCGGCTTTCAAGTGCCCCATCATCTACCCTCGATGCTTTTATTTCAGTGAAGATCTATCTTACATTATATCTTTATCTGTATCTTCAAATATAACACCCTAATTAATTTGTAACAAAATAGCTTCGTTTTTCCAAAATAAATGAACTTCGTTGAGATCTTTTCTATACAATGTCACATTTCAGTTATTGTAAAGTTTTCATCTGACACGCTGCTTTATTCAATTCATACAATTGATTATGAAGTTCTTAGCAGAATCAAATTAGTATACTCTCTATAATTGTATTTGTGTTCATTCAATACTCAATACGAGTTTGAACAAAAGGCTATTCTTACTTGTGAAAAAACTACGACAACATCGAAAATCCTTTGAATAAATGAAGGATTCACGTCGACCGCAACAAGAACAAATTGAGTGCGAACTATTGTGCGGTACGATTTGCTGAGATAACTCCGGTTTCGAGGAGCGACGGAACGCGGGCGCCGCGCCGCCGAGCTGCGTGTCCGCCGGCCGCCGGACGTCCGCGCCCGGCGATTTGATGTACAAACTCAGTTTTCCTACGAGCGATAGTCCCGCTTACATTTCTCGCTAGCTTCCTTGTTCGCTTTATACGACCCATCCGAGAAAGCAGTGTACGTAGCGCATTCGGGTGAAATCGCTGTAGCGGTCCCAAATAGTGGTGTGCGAGGGACGCGCCTCATTTATAAGGGGGGTCCTGTTGATTGTGGGCTCAGTGTACCCGAGTGTCCCGTGTTGCGTTAGCGCACTCCCGAGTGTGTATAGATACGCATTTGCCCGAAGATACCATTCGCTTATCTCAATATGCAGCTGCTTTTGGCAACATGTTTGATGCTGTTCACCGCGTCCCTCGGTCCTGTTGCAGGTACGTGTAATTTTATATAATAATATTAAACTTTTATCGTCTGGAATAATTTACAATGTCTTGAAAATTTTATAGAGATAAATAAATCGCATAAAAGTTTTTATTTATGTACTTACTCATATTTTGTCTAAACATTATCTGGAAGATTGACATTTATCAACATCCAAGAAATCAAAAAAAGGTCGCTACTGAAATTATTCTACTGATTTATGTGAAGAATACTGTCATTTGTTTTTTTTTTTTTTTGTTGACTGTACAAGAGACTACTGTCCACAGAACATACATATATAGAAAAAAAAATCGTTTTTCGTACTTTATTAAAATACGAAGCAGTTACGTCATTCTCGGGCATAGGAATTCCAAAAATGTCCTATAGCTTTACATCGGGGGTAATAGTGAAACTCTAGTAGGTGTATCAGGATGCCTGTTGTGACCGAGGTCCTCGACCTTCATTGTTCGACTTTCATTACAGTACAATGCTTGGTTCAACGCAGTATTAGTCGTACAAGCTAGGTACATATATTCCTCCTTACTCCTATTTGAAATTTTAAAATAAGCGTAAAATCTAAAACACTTATATATTTTTGACGATGAATCGGTAATGTTAATATATTCGACATATCTGCGCAAACTTGCGGACTTTATAAGTATTCGCTGATAACATATCTATTTTATCGAAGACGTGTCTTCGGCACAATTTCAATTAAGATACGTTTCGATATTTTATTAAATCATTAGATACACTACTAACTTGCGATTGGATTCGTGTTTTTATTTACCAAAAATATCTGAATATTACACGAGCACATTTACGTGTACAGAATAGCAGAAGTACCGCGCTAATAAGTTTGAGTCGAACCTTATAGAGAGAAATACATAAGATAAATCGTCGATAAATAGATTATCAAAAATGGTCACAAATAATGAAAAAGCTATCGCTAAGCTATAGCTATTATTAAGCCTTTATCGTGTTTAAAACAATACCTTTGCTTGAGATATGGGAAAGTTAGAAAAGTTTATTACAAGGCTTCGCTTCTAAATATATATTAATAAGTATATGGAAAAGTAGGTATTAAAGAGATAAAATATAGCAAAAATGTATATACAAGAAATGTGCACGTTTTGTATGTTAGCTTATAAATAAAAAAGTTTTCATATATAAAACGTATTTTTAAAATAACTAAAATTATGTCATACAAAAATTGCTTTGAAATTATCGATTTTGTAAGTAACCTATTTAAACAACAACGTACAATCCAACCCTGTTTTGGAATATATATCAAACAGTTTTTTTATATATCTATTTCTCAAAGTATAATCAATTCACATTGAACACAGATTATTCACACATATGTACACATATTATCGCATGATAAACATTCCAAAAATTATCACGCAAATCGTTTATTTAAAATGTACATGTAAAAACATTTCATTCTATCTTATAAGAGAATTGAAGTTGGCAACCCAGAGAAATTTCATGGTTTCGCATATATTGACTCAAGTGCGACAACAAGGTGTAACCGCACAATGGTATGCGAGAACGCGACATCACTTTGCCACGAGCGAGAAATATCCCGATACAATTGTTATAGGTACACACCGACTCAAATTGGGCTTTAAAAATAGCGTCAATCGAATCGAAAAAAAAAGTATAATCTAGAACCGTGGTCAGTAGAGTTTTTGCGTGATTGAGCCTTATAAGAACTGTATTTTTATATTTACATAAAAAAAACAAATATCGTACACAAACGTATATTTTTGTTATGTTATATAAAATAACTAACACAAGCCTGCGACTTCATCCGCGTAGTAATATTTACTTTGGGCTAACGCTAACACGCAGCGGAAGCTCTCAAGAGAAAAATAAATGCCGATTTTGAAACATTTTTCATTGGTGATCCGCTCCTATTAGTCTTAGCGTAATGATATATAGTATATAACCTTCCTTGATAAATGAGCTATATAACACTGAAATAATTATTCAAATCGGACCAGTATTTCCTGAGATTACCTCTACAACCTCACAAACTCACAAACTTTACCTATATTATATTAGTATAGATTTTATAAAATTTATCCATTAGTAGACATTTTCACTAACGCATATTTCTATTATAGAAAAGCGATAAATATTTTTGAATGTACAATCCAGCAAAAATCTTCCTAATTAAAAAGTTAAGTTAAATTTTACACTATATTTTTATTCAAGTTTCATTATTATTCAATACTATCAACATTTTAAATATATGATATGGTCAATGTATTTTACCGACAAAGTAGCAAAGATAAAAAATATTTAAAATAAATGGATTACTTAAATTGCCAAGACAAAAAATTCTACAGACGTAAGATAAATAACTACAAAATCTGAAAAGGAGAAGCATTTAATAATAAATTGTAGCAAAGTATTTTTTCAAAGTCAATGACCGGTTGTCGTTGACTATTTATTGCAATACCGCGCACATTCCTACCAAGGATGTCTTGGAAAGGGTCTATGGAAAAAATAAACGGTTTATACCAATCAACAGAGTACCTACAGGGAGCGATCGCTTTAATGAAGCGCATCTGCCATGATCGGACAGGTTATCGGCAGGTTTATAAAAACTTCCACGGAAGTCGGCGCCGGGAAAAAATAGTGACTGTGCGGAGTCGCAACGGGCGCGGGGTTCATCGCCCCACGACTAGCCAACGCTTGAAAGGACGTCTAACTCGGCAATTCCATGAAATACCTAGTAGTTTTAGAATTCATCCTTGCCTACTTTTTCTTGTATCAGTACCGTAAAAGCTAGATTCCTCTTAGAACACTAGTAGATCTATATTGGAACTATTCTGGGAAAAATAGATTCTTACGCATTGAAGATGAAGAAGGTAATTAGTAAAAGCATTCCCTTTAAAAAAAAGTAAAATTTTTTTTTTTAGGAAACAACGTTTACGAAGTTAATTCAAAAGGAGTAAAAACAGGCCTACTTAAATGTTTGCAGTAACTCTAACGAATGTGCGACTTTGTCAAGGCGGATATAATTATATGGAAAAGTATTTGAAGTTTATAATTTGCTTATAAGTTTTTGACAAAACGAGATTAATAAACTTTCCCTCTTTCTTTAATGTAGATATAGGTAGGTAGAAGCTAGAGCCCATTATTAATAAGACCATAAATGTCAAAGCTAAGTTTATAAACACAGACCTAAAGGTAGTAAAGTATTATAACTAACATTTCTGTTGAATTAACCGCAAAAGCAAAACATTATACGTGACTGCGTCTCGATTCAATAAACTTAAACAATCGTTCCCAAACACATAAATAAGGATAGAATTAAATCTTGTATTTCAACTCCGAAATCACCGTACCTAACGCGGTATAGACGGACGAAGTGAAGATTAAAGTAATTTAATGTTCAAATGTCGGGTGCCGAAAGCAGCTAACTTTTATTTATCGAGGTCCAACTATTTCACATTTTTTGCCGCTATTATTCAAAAATAATGTGACGAGAACACCGGGTGGTATGACTATCTCAAATTACGTCAGTATAAGAATACCATTCCATATAAAAATGTGGCCTATAAAAGAATGTAATTTGAGACTTTATATTTGAAGCTTTTTGCCCGACTGTCTGTCTTTACAAGCTGACTTTATTGTGTTAATAAAGTATGCTCAAGTTTGCTCACAAGTTTTTTCTGTCCGTGAAAAGTGTTAATAATAAGCTGGTCCAGCTCGTTAGTGATAAGTGGAATAACTAGCATTCGCGAACGTTTGTTTGTGTCCTCGCGGGGCGCGGGACCCGGGGATCGGGTCGGCATCGAGTTTGATTACTAAAAATAGTATGGTGGGTACATTCCGTACCGCGGGAGGGAGAGCGCACAGTCCTTCGGCTCTTGTCTTCGACTCGTGTGCTGTTATTATCTCGATTCCTTTTTTGCGTTATCCAGTTACGAACTAACCGATATACGTTCTCACGGCCGTGTCTAATTTGATAGAAGTTAAAATTGCACTTTTTATTCAAAATTGATTTAGGCAATTTGATAATGCTTCTGCGGTTTCGGATGGTATATCTTAAATATCACTCGTAAGCAATTCGGTGTACAATTGGTGTTCTCATTGTAATCGATTTCCGCCTATAGGCCATTGCCTTCGAAAACAAAGCTAAAAAGGCTTCTTCAATAGCAAAGTTTTTGTTTACTGATGAGTCAATACTTTATAAGCAGGTTGGAACTGATATTACTTATTGTTCTTCGGAATTTATGATTATAGTTTGAATACGAGTAGTGTTTGAGTTCGTACCGTGTAGTCGTGACAATGAAATAAACTCGTGCAATGCCGCCAGTATCAAGGGCCAGGTGTTTGTGCCCGACGCCAACTGGTTCGCGTTATGTAACACACGCATTGCGCGCGCACAAGTATACCGTGTTACCCGCTACTGGCGCCAACAGTTTGTGGCCGCTGGATTACAGAGCTTTTAATTTGCATATAAGCTTCGTTACTCGTACTCACGTTTCTTAAATTAATTAACATATTAAGTTTAGTTAGCGCACTAATGTCCTTATTCATGAATGCTAATGCAATGCGTTGCCTTGTTATCTAAATAGGTAATTTCAATACGGAAGTTACGACGAGGTTTTTTTTTATTTTTCTATAGTTTGAGACTAGCCTCTGCCCGCGACTTCGTTCTCGTGGAATAGAGTCACTTTGGGCTGACGCTAACATGCAGCGGAAGCTTTCAAGAGGCAAGAATCCCGTTTTTCAAACATTCTTCATTGGTGCTCCGCTCCTATTGGTCTTAGCGTGATGATATATAGCCTTTCTAGTTAAACGAACTATATAACACTGAAATAAATTTTCAAATCGGATTAGTAGTTCCAGAGATAAACCCCTACAACGTCAAAAACTTTACCTCTTTATGATATTAGTATAGATTGAATCTAAACATTCTATAATATATAAACTTTAAATTATATTGCTCTATAATACCAGTATACACTAATATGTGTACTGTATACTCGAACTTGAAACAATCTTGTTCTCTTTTTTATTTGTAAAATTAAATATTTATAACACTTTTTAGTATCACTGGTATGGAATATTTTAACACGTTATAAATATTAGTTACATGGTGTTTTACTTTGATGGTTAAATAGAAATAAATGATAATGAATTTATAACATCTCACAAGTTTGATAAGCTGTTAATTGTTTACAAGTTTTTGTAACCCTCTATAAATTGCAGGGGATGATAGGAACTCTCCGCAATTAATTTACTTTTGAATGTATAATTTAATACATCTCTTACGAAAATATACAAACACAAAAACAAACAAGAGCAACTCAAAAAACAAACATTATTCAATTTATTTCTGATACTCGATGTATAATAGATTTAATAACCGCACATATAAATAAAACTGTCATTACCCGGTGTTTTTTTTGTGTTTATCTGAAACCTGACTTGCCCGGAAATTATTATCCGCAATAAGTATAAAATCGTATCTATAAATCTTTATATTGAATACCTGTTTACCGGCAATATAAGAAGACATTAAATGTCCGATAGGGAGGGTTAATGTCTTATACTAAAGTGGTTTCGTATTAACAAGATAATGTAAGCGTCGATATTATATGATGGTGCGGTGATAGCTCATCAATTAGCGTGTTTAGATACCGCGTCGATCGACACAGCTTCAAATCCTTGTGAATAAGTCCCGGTACTAAATAAGTCGTAAATGAACAAGTAACCGATTCGGTTTGTATCCCACCACTGTCAGCATGTTGTGATGTCAATGGTACACGATTCAGATGACGATTAACGACTGACTTATTTACTTCCACCCACATATACTATACAACATCTTCCCCTTAAAAATTAACGTGTACAACATCTTCCCCTTAAAAAAATCTAACGTATACAACATCTTCCCCTTAAAAAGTATCGCATACAATAGAAAACATCGTGATTAAACTGTAGTTCATTCGGCTGAGTGCCGTAAGTGCTCGTATAGTAGTCCGGTGAACCTTGCTAGGTTATTAGCATAGTCAGTTCGAAAAAAAGAATCACTAGTGTGACGGTAGCACTTTTCTTAAATCCGTCTGGCTACTAACGGTCCTCAAACAGAAAACATGTAGGCAAGCATCTATGAATATGTTTCCGACACTGAAAGCGAGTCCCGTCTTGGTTTACTATGTCTGCCATCTAAACCATATCATTCTTTAAAATCAGATGAGGTTATGGACAAAGGCTAAGTCTATAAAGTAAAAAAAAAAAGTTCAGAGGATCTATCTATATTTTTACAGGACATTGATTTGATAATGTAATATGTCCACTACTGCGTAAATAAAACGTTCAAATTCTTATATTATAAAATTACCATGTATTCTCGTTCGTAATTCTCTTATTTTTTTGTACTAATGGATTCATCTGAGGGGTTCATAACTATAGTGGATTCAATAGCTGACGCTAATGGCTTGGTCAACTCTTTTTAAAATCTCTTGTAATATTTTCAGTATCCCTTCAACTTTCGCTACTTTATGATAGAATGTGGTAGAATAAGGTCTATTTATCAGGCCCGCTAGTTAAAATATACATAAAAGACATGATTTCAGAAAGAATCATAAAGAACTGGCAAGTAATAATATATATATATATATATATATATATATCGTACATTTTGTTGTTGGTGAATGAATAATATCTGAATTTGATGGACTGTAGGAAACAATAACTAGAAATAGTTATTGTTAGAACCCGTGCCTAAGGATATCGATGAACTGTCGGAAGTTGTTTTTATTACGTGATACGTGAGATAACTTGTCGAGTTTGTAAATGCTAATGATGATATCGTTCAGAATGTGAATTGTCTCTGGTAGTAATGATATAAAATCGGTAGAAGCGTATTGTGTATGCGCGGCTGCGTTTATTCATGGCACACTTCCGATGTTTCGTAGCTGATCGACTGAGTTAAATAAAATGGTTATATTAATGTGTAGCGTTAATAATTTATGACAAATTTATTTAAGTAAATCATGAAATAGATGGTTTTTAAGAGGTAGAGTCACGCCGAAACTATTATTGGTTTCAGCACGAATAGGTCGGCTTGCTCGAGGTAGTGCCACAGAAAACCGACGTGAAGTAACAGTCCTTGTATTGTTGTGTTTCGTTTGATCAGTGAGAGCGCCGGAGGCCCATCTCCTCTCCTCTCTTCTCTCCCCCTTCAATCTCTTCTCCCCATCGCCTTTCCTCTCATTCCCCAAACAACACAGGCTGGTAATGCACTTGCGAGTCTCCTGGTGTTGCGGTGGTTATCTCTTAACATTAGGTGAACCATCTGTTCATTTGCCTTCTATGATATAAACAATATACATGTGTATATATATATATTTAAAAGAGAAAATAGTATGTGATATTGGTGGCATGATCCCTTTATTGCTAATATAGTAGAATACTTTTATCATATTTATAATGCATGACAACGATCGTTTAACTTTCTATATGCTAAAACATACCCATAAAAACCATGGAGTACTTAATTAAACCATAAAATCGGTTATTTTAAAAATCACGCACGTACACACTTAAATACAGACCAGAGAAACGAAGTACGTTGTTTTCTTTGAAGTCTGCTAATTAAAATACATAATTATAATGCTCACAATAAATTTGCACAAATAAACACGAATAGAATGTAACATTCAACGTCGTTTGTACGGTATCGATATGATTCGATATGACATTCGCGTAATGTATTTGGACAAGTGACCGTTAGGGTTTCGACGCGTCCGGTGGATGAGTCTGCCGGATATCAATAAGTTGCAGACTGATCATCTAACCAGATATACCTTTACCTGCTAAAAGGTATTTGTTTTACAGATAATATAGAGAAAGTATTGTTTTAAAGGTCGCCATTTTGATGTGAAACATCTATAGGCGAAGGGTGAACCTGATTGTTGGCGTGGCGACGGAGAACCCGAACTTTGCAGTATTAACGAAATACTCAAAAACATATGCAACCCTATGTGTATATACATGAGATTCAAACTGGTTGGTAGGCCACTCGTTTATGTAACAAAAAAAATAAATAGTCATTATTTTATGGAACAAATTTGTAATGCTTTATCTTTTCATTATGCGATACCTGATTCCTGTCGTAATCTGTTATTTTATGCATCTCACTTATACAAAGTAATTTTGATGTTTCACATCTGCCAGGCGTCCCGTGACGGCTTAATTTTTTGTCGGTTTGAGCACTAAACTAATGATCATTAGTAAGCTACAAAGAATAGAATCGCGAGATTCAAAAGCAATTACTTCCTTGGAAGTATCATAAAACACGGAGGAGTTAATCGCGATGGTATAAAACTATGCTTCCTCGATTGTGCTTGGTTCCGATAATACTACGTGTCCATGCACACGGTATAGGCCGGCGTTACCGGGCTCTTCCTTATCTGTATGCCGTGCGCGTGCATGACTCAAGCGACGTGACCCGCCTCCCTAAGTTTATTGTTGCTGCGAGCCTCTCAGACGGCACTTTCTACATTCTAACGATCGCGTATTATATCTCTGGCTTATGTATTAATCTCATATACATTTCAGGAATATTCTTTTTAGATATAACAGGCTTGTTTAGCTCTAAGAGAACTATTATTGCGAAATATAGCTTTTACAGTGACATGCAAAAGATTAAAAATACCTGTAAATTTAAAATGAGATATTAAGAATTAAAAATTAGATAAAAACAAACTAACAGACTGGAAACCTAACAGAAAATATATTAAATTATTTTAATAAACGACATATTCTATATGCCACTATATCGCTTTGAAAATGTAGAGGTATCTACAGATATCTGATATAGAATAGTATTAAATAAGCTCTTTCATAATTAAATAATAAAATTCCAATTTTCACTCGAATTAAATTCTAAACCTTTGAATTACAGTCATCGTAATTGGGTATGCTTAGATGAATTTTAAATTACGTGGGACTGTTTTAGTAGGAATCGACTACATGTTTGAGCTCACAGACATAGGCATTTACAGTTCGATTCTTCCCATAGTGTGATGGGAGATAGTTTATAACATTTTTCAATTAATTGGCTATAAAAAAAGGTTGCTTTTATCAATTTTAATTGTCGTTACAGAGACTAACGCATTACAAAAACACAAACCTCTCGATTGTTATAAGTTAGTATAAGTAATTACAATTTAAACTTAAATAATTCAAATACTGGATAGATTTCAAAGTATAGTTATGTTTGCCTTATAAGGACGACTAAAAAACGCAAATTTTGTCATAAAAATCTCACATAGAATGTAAAAGCAAATTAGATGAATAATGCGCGAGATCGTATATATAAGAACCCTCATTATATACGGATTCCAGTTATCTCTAAAAAACATAGTTTAGTTTTACAGCTCAAGTTGCTTAACGATCTCTGTTGTGATTTACCCGTGTTGTAACGATTACGATCTTAAAATCATAAAGGTAATAAAACCTGCCTGAGGAATTTTAGTTTCATTACATCTTTTGTTATAAACAAATCTTTTCTATTAAAAACTTGTATGGATTATTTAAAATTGTTATTAAAATAATTAAATTCAGATTATAATGTTGACTAAAGAATGAATATAAACTCGATTTGGACTCTGAGAAGGACCCTAAACTTATAATGTCATCTATCGCTGATAAATTTAGATATATATGATATAGGTACACCAAATTATGACTAAAGTATTTTTTTTTAATCTTACATAATAAATGTGAAAGTATGTACCTTTGTTTGATATTTAAAATGTAAGTTTTATATTGTAAAAAAATGCGGATAAAATTCCGAGCAGTAACTAGTATTCTGTATAACTAGGCAGAGGAAAAACTTGTATTATCTAATACCTTTAAACGAGCAATTTTTGTATATTTTTATATTTGTACTAGCTGTTACCCGCGGCTTCGCACGCGCTTTTTAAATATATTAAATAAATGTAAAATTGTAATTAGATGTGTAAGTTACAGAAATACTCTCTCAAAAATATTTGTAAGTACGACACGCACATCATATACAGGTAACATGTACATTATATATGTGAATACTAACAGTCTGTCGAATGGGATGGGATTTAGACTCAGCCACATACCTGGAACTTTAAACTACTATATACCATCCTCAGTGCTCACTTATACTATATAAAAAAGTACTAAAAATATTAAGCTATACATTATCGAACAATATGTGTTAAATCTTTTATTATATAGATATAATATGCCCATATAGTCGATAGAATTAAGTTATTGATATACGTTGCTATAATTGAAATTACATATAAACAATTAAATAGTTAGTTATTTGCCCGTAAAATTCCTGTTCAAAGATTACTTGTAGTCCGGTGAAGCTGTTCAGGTGAAGCAAGTCAAATAAAAAAAACCGTTCATATACGTCCAGCCGTTTATGAGATTACACGGAACAAATAAACAAACAGACATATCGACAGCATTGAAAAAATGTTGATATTTGTAGCACCACAGATATATGTTCACCAAAAAGTATTTATTTTAATATTATATACACACACACTTTATTTTTATAACATGTAATATATCACAAATCAAAAATTAGGAACAAAACTATCGTACAATAAACTTTTTGAGGAGTTTTTGGCGGGATTCCATTCTGTCATGCAGTGGATTTTATATTTTATTCATCATCATATCTTGTGTTACTTCACTCTATATTGTTTTAAATTGGTGGCGTTTTATGTAATATGGTTCGTTTATTGTGTATAAGTGAAATGAATGACAAATAATACCACGGAGCATGAATTCTGTGATTAAGATGATTCTGAATTGATGATGATTCTGAAATTAAGAAGATAAAAATCTACGAAATATTACATAGAGGCTTTGGCGCTTATACCTTTTCATTAACTTGGACAAAAAAGAAAACTGGCTAAAGAATACATATCTAATAACAACCTATATTGATAACTTCCGAATTGGCAGTATGGATTAATTCCTTCGCCTGTTTTATTGGACGAATATTATTACTATTAAACCTTTTGAATAACAACACAAAATAAACTTTGGAAATGTTTGCGATATAAACGTACCATGTATAATTAAAACGTATATAATACTAACGGTGACACGCAGCGGAAGCTCTAAAATTACCCGATTTTGAGACATTCTTCATTAGTGCTCCGCTCCTATTGATTTTAACGTGATGATATGTAGCTTATAGCCATTCTCGATAAATTAGCTATCTAACACTGAAAGAAATCGGACAGGTCGTTCTTGAGATTAGCGCGTTCAGCCATACAAAGAAACAAACGCTTCAGCTTTATAAACTTGGACCTAAAAGAAAACTGGCTAAAGAATTCGTAATAACTACCTATATTTATAACTTCAGAATTGGCAGTATGGATTAATTCCTTTGCCTGTCTTATTGGATGAATATTATTACTACTAAACTTTTTGAATAACAACACAAAATAAACTTTGGAAATGTTTGCGAAATACACGTAGCACGTATAATCAAAAATTGGCAACAAAACTAACGTAAAATAAACTTTTTGAATAGGAACACAAAATAAATCATGAAAATATTTGCGATAGAATGTTATCGCGTTACCATGGCAACGCATATAATACTGACATTAACACGCAGCGGAAGCTTCCAAAATAGCCCGATTTTGAGACATTTTTCATTAGTGCTCAGCTCCTATTGGTTTTAACGTGATAAATGAGCTATCTAACACTAAAAGAAACTATCAAATTGGACCGGTAGTTCTTGAGATTAGCGCGTTCAACCAAATAAACAAACAAACAAACTCTTCAGCTTTATAATATTAGTATAGATATATTTAGGATCTCGAAAACGGCGTCATCTATTTCCGTGAAACTTAGTATGTAGGTAGTTTCGGGGACGATAAATCGATCCAGCTAGATTTTATTCATAGAAAACTTTTTTAACTGTGTTTTCAGACAATGAAAAAATATAGGTAGAATATAAAGGTAAATTTCGCCGTCGCTGTCAAAACAAAAATTGCTCAGATGTAAATCGGTTGCTTCGAAAATCCGTGTAACCCCAGTCCAAATCCGAGTGACAGCAGCAGAAGAGATATATTTTTTAGTTTTTTTTCCTTAAAAAAATATTAATTTTTTAGGACAAACCTAACAGTTTAATTTAAAAATGTTTTTTAAAAAACCGAGCTACACTCGGTCGCCCAGGTACTGACGTTTATTTGTTCAACTCCTATTTTATTTTATATCATGAACATACTGTTAAGTGGAGGATTTAGTTTTATATTCTTGGTTAGTAAACTCTTGTGAAGACGAAACTGGCAGCTAGTATAAATAGTAGTAGTAGTAATATTCGTCTAATAGGACAAGCGAAGGAATTAATCCATATTGCCAATTCTGAAGTTCCGCCGAAAACTCGCTGGTATAAATACATATATTATCTTCTTTTTTTGTTTTGGCTCCGCAGAAGCGTTTGCCAGTGTCAATGTTTTGTTTTATGAAGATTGCAACACATTTTACATAATAAGTGACGTCTGATTATTTCACTTTTCCAACAAGATGGTGGCTCCCTTGTTAGATCTTTACAGGAAATTATTGTAACATCTCAGAATTCACGATCCGTAGTATTATTTTCCATTCACATCACTTATGCACAATAACCGAAATGCATTATGTAAAACACCACCAATTTTACAAAATATACAGTCAAATAATACAAGATTATGAATAAAATATAAAATCCACTACATGACAAACCAAGATCCCACTAAAAACTCAATACTTATATCATTAACACAGAAGAAAGTAATAATTTATGTTTTGTAGATACCTATATAACTGCCAATACGATAGAATACCGATCAATAATTCAATAAGATCGCTTTTTAACGACTGTCTATTCAGATCAGATCGCAATAAACACTCATAACCTTAATTGCGTGTTTTTGTTCGCGTTCACCGGTATTACCATTAAAAAAGCATACATGATGCCATGACAGGACGTTCGTCTTCATTTACTTCGAGGATCGTTTACAATTACAATTTGTAAGATGCGGTGCAGCAGATCTAAAGATATAAATGTACCATTAAACTGATCATTTCTATATCGTTTTATTTGAAAGTGACTGATTTAAAATAGTCTGAGGGATGCAGCCGGGGGTATTTCGTGCTCGACGGCGGAGGAGATTCGCGTCGTTGCTTCTTAAAATGAATGACTGTGCATTTCCAATCTATTATCTCGGTGTATTGACCGCGGCCTATAGCGAATGAGATGACGTCGCCGGCTCGGCATTCATACTCGATGTTGAGACTGTTCAATATTTCATGTACAATATCGTGCACGACTCAGACGATATAAATTATACTAAGCAATGTCATTGAAGCTCTAACTAGATATACCACGAATGATCATGCGCCTTGCATTGTACGTAAGTACGACAATTCCGGTTCTTATTGTTGCTTTTTTATTGTCGTTCCAACAACAAAGATACATTCATATTGCAGTGTCAGAATATGAAATAAACTCTTCACGTTTATGGAGTAGGTAATAATATCGACGACGGCGCCACCGATTTTATATTATTTTCTATTTGCATAGACTGGTACTTAATATTGTTCTACTTATCACTTTCCATTTGATGCCATATTTATGAGCTATAAAGTTTGCGGTTGACCGCAAAATGACGAAGTACATAGAATTTAATTAAGTTTCCCATAGCGAGTGAGTGCGTCGCGGGGGTCCGGCACCGCGATGCGTGGTGCGGTGGTATGCCCGTAAAACATTGCTGCGTAAGTCGTTCCCGTCCAATCAATATGCAATAATGTATGGACGTGCGAAACTGCATTTTTATGACAGTGCACTTCAGGCGCCGTCCGTCTCTTTATGATGAATAATTTAAGACCTTCACTGCGTACTTTTAGCTGTTTCATTTTACCAAGTTTCGAGTTTGTAATTACATTAATTAATTATGTTATTTCTTATCTTATTCTTAATAGGATATATAGATACATTTTAACTTTTAATTCGATTGTCAATTTATCGATTTCTCGTACGATATCTCATACAAGATACCAAATATTAAGAATCGTTTATACGAATCGTTTATGATTATTTCATAATAGGTTTGGATATTTAGATAGCATGTTTAAACTAGAATATGGTTTAATATTTATTTATTTGCATTATGTTTGATTTCAAAGCTGCTTTGTAAAATTTTGATAAGTTAAGATTCAAAGTTAAAAAAACCCCAATAAACATTGACATTACACTTTCTTAGATCTTAGAATGTTATAACGGGTGGATTCAAACTGTTTTTAGCATTGATTGTAAGCAACACCCCTAAAACTACATTTAATAAATCGCGAATCAATAAAAAAGACGAAATTACAAATGTGTCAAACTGCAGCGGTTTGGTGTGTGTCTAATATTTGAAATCATTACAGGATTGTGTTGACACAAGCTTCGCAGTAAATTTTACAACGACGAAGCGGAATCAATTCTCATAACAGCCCAGTTTACACAAAGCACATAATTATTACGCAAAAGATGCATTTTCTTGAGGCCATACTAATTGATAGACAATATATATTTTCTTTTTCCTGTTTCATTGTAGTAGTTTCAGCTCATCTCCAGTCAAAATTTATTATAAAGACCTCGAAGGTACTACTCAAATTTAGTCGTAAAAACCGATAGTCGTAACAACTGGTGATGTTTACACGATAAAGCATTCAGTCAGGACCTTTGTTCTGGGTCATTATAATCGATATGTTGTTCTAAACGGTTTTGACTATTTCTCTTCTACTAAACTCTCTCAACCGTCAACCTCTTTTGTTTTCGAACTGACTAAGGTTATTAGCTTGAGGGACTTTCTCAGTTTCATTACAATTTTTTGGGCGAGTGCTTTAGGCTCACAGGTCATTCGTATAACAACTAACTTAGTAAAAAAGCAGTTGAATCTCAGCTTGTCCTGCTGTCTTGAATGCAACATCGACAATGTGACTAAGCTGAACTAATCATACATATAGGAATTAATGAGACACGCAAATCTGCCTGTGATATGAGATGTTAATTATAAAAAGAGTTAAAAAAAGAATTGAGAAAATGTACATAATTTAGTAACAAATAGTGACATTGTAACCAGTTTAAGTACAACGTTTTAAGAATTAAGTTTTCATAATGTAAATATGAAGCGCAATAATACATCTAATGACAGAGAAATAAACAGATGACGCGATATGCTATTTCCGTATGTCATACATTATATAGATTATATATATTTGTTACAGCTCAAAGGATAACGACTATACAGCTGGATGGCGTGCAATATTTCATTTCGAGAATGAATCCGTATAGCCCAGAGCTGAACTATTTCCTAGCTTATCAATATTGCAGGTAAGTGAATTTTGTGACCGCGTTATATCCGAAAAACTATTTATTATTATTATTCTGCACGATTATTTTCACAACCAATAGTCTAGTTGTCTTATATATGCTATGATAAACTTTGATGTCTTATGTTTGAAACATATTCACAAGGTTCTGATTAAATTACATAGTTAGGTTAGTATTAACAATTAGGCTTGTTCTAATGCACTGTATCCAGGAAATGCTAAATAATTTGCATAACCGTTAGAGGTTCTGGGAAAGCTCGAGAACAATGTCGACGTCCCATTGAACCTCTTCCGCAAAACATTCTTAATATGAATATAGCAAACAAAGAACAAGGAGCTATTATCGGTTTTGTAAATTACGTAAATACAAATAAATAAAAATATTACATAAAAATACATAGTACTGTTAACAAAATGCAACTTGTAATGAACGTATAATGTTAGTGCCATGTAATTAATTAACCAATATTATGGATGTAATATTAAAAGAACTATGAAATCAATTAAAAGCTGTCAGGAATATCAAATTAGTCAACCACAGGATCTACATATTTTAAAATAAGAATTACTGTCTTATTGGTAATGAAGTAAAAAAAAATGGTTTTCGTATAATAAAAACCCCTGAGATTTTAAATTGACATATCGGTGGACCAAAATTAAATTCTCTAAGTTTGATTCTAGTGACATGCACGATTAGACCATTTGTAAAGGTCACTGGCCTCATACTTGCTCATCAAGTCCTTTTATCGTAGCGCTGTCACGACCTATTTACAGTTTCAATTGTTACTTGGCTTTTCGTCTTGTTGTTCCGAAAATGTTCTACGAAGGAAAAAATATAATAAAGAAATCGATTAAGGCCGCAATAAAGCTTACGTGTAATTTGACGTGGACTTGCTGTTTGATATGACAGGCACGTAAAATGAGATACGATTCACGAGCAGGTGCATAGAACTGTCGCAGTAAAGCGTGTCGATGGAAACAAAATTGGAGCCGAGGATAATTTACCAACGCACCGCTCCGTGCGGGCTGCGTCTCGCTTTGTTTGCGGCGAATGCGAAGCAAAAGTAATAACGGTACCTATCTTAACGATGGTAATATTTGATAGTCATTAGCGAATTCCACTTTGCTCTGTTATTGTATCTTCTATGAAAATAAAAAGCAGTTGTCGAGTGTACGTAAGCGCGCCACATCAGAACGTTTGTGTAGCTACTTGTCTATTCTTTTGTTGTTGTTGTCGTAAGGAGGTTTGTAAGAAAGAAAATATGTAAAAAGCCATACGAAAAAACGAAATAAAAGTCTGTAAGGAGATCTTCAAAAATATTGACAGAATTGACGTTCAATTCAGTTGACAGCTGCAATCTCATCTCATTACATGTTTTTAAAATAAACAGAACATTTGGGATCATTTTCTTCTTTAGTACACCCGTATGAAGCCAAAGGAAGCAAACTACTATCCAATAAAATGCCAACGATATGATACACTAAGTTAGATTACGGTAAGACGTTATGATTTCGGATGTTGCAAAAAAAAATTCAACTACAAGGAGGCTTGCAGGTCCGGTAATAAATATAAGTTAAATAATATTGCGAATTGGTATACCGCGTAAAAATAATACGACATTAAATTATACTCATGCATTCTATATTTTAAGACTGCTTGGGAATGTTGTCCAACGAGTAACAAAAACTGAGATGAAGCGCCAATACCGCGTCGAGAATACGATAATGGGCATCAGCGAACTGCAGTACTTCGTGATCAATTCATGTCTTGTATAATTTATGATGTTTTAATTTACCACAAAAAAGAAAACGTAAGTTGAAACGTGTCTCGTTTTTCAACGCGTTGTAACTAAAAAAATATTTATATATGGCGTAAAATAGTACCAATTTTAAACTGGACTTATAGAACGATACCTACTAGGTTGTATGATGAGCGTAAGGCTTCTAATCTTAAGGAGTATTTTGAACTCAAAGTCGGAATGCGGTTCAATGTAACCGGTGCTACCCTGCAACGAGTGTAATGTCTTGAACGCACAAACTGACGACCTATTCAATTTTAATTATATTGGTAGCTACATATTATAAATCACAGGATAATTATTTTGCCATACGGTTTATAAAAATGTATTTAAACAAGTTTCATTAATATCGATAAAGGATCAACGCACTCTTAATCTCTTGGATCCGCCACGTGCATTAAAGTCGTGCAAATAATAATTAGGAATTCCGAGAAACGAACTATATACGGTTTGGAAATACAGGAATTTTATAAAATACTGGTTCATATTTTCAGATCATTAGGGCTGCAATTGGCATCTTTCGAGACTAAAGAGAAGGCGGACTCTATAACGACGTACCTCACGAATGCAGGTAAGCCAATACTCATATTTTAATACACGCTATTACATATTAAGGTTTATAGGAATATACACGCTAACTCTGGAATTAACAAATTGGATGCTCGATGTCGTAATTTATATGGCTTTGTAAATATTACTTATAAAATTTTCTTGGATCGTTATTCGTTTTATTATATACTTTTATATCGATGATATATTTAACTTCTCTTATTAGTATATTTAAATGAAATCATTTTAGTGTTACTATGAACAAAGATAATTAAATATTTTAAAAAATATAATTGAAAATATTCCCTGGTAAGTCTCACACATTCGTCTGAAAACAATTTTCCAATTGAATTTCGAAAAAAAAACTAATAATATATTTATAAGTGTGTAAAAGCAAAACTGCCAGTTGTCTAGTTTTTTTGACCATTCATTTGTTTTTTTTTTTGTATATAAATAAAAATCAATTGCCGAAAGTATGTAAGCGCATTACTCCCGAACGGCTGCTCCTATTTAGTAATTATTTCTTTGTTGTGCATTGATATACAAAAACCCAAGATGCACACATAAGATCTTAATGCCGACACACAAAAAAGGCTGCATAATTTTGGATTATGAATAGAATTATAACTAATTTCTTGAAATAATGCCGATTTTCATAGTGATGAGTCAAAACGTGTTGGAATTTGTAATATATACTCATTATTTTTAACGGACTTCAAAAAAGAAATAGTATGTTCTGCTGCATGTATTTTTTTACATATGTTAATTAATATCTTTGTTAATTGTGAACCGCTCTTAATGAATCTTTTTTTTATTTGCATTGGAAATATTTAGTGGTGGATCCATTAAAATATGAAGAAGATATCCTACTCCCACGGAGCGAAAATACCACTTATTTGATTCCATCCATTTTTTCGTCTAACAATCAGCGACATTATCTTCGATTTTAAACACGACCTTGACCTGACCTGACCTGTCTTTTGAAAAGACATAAAAAACTTAAATGTACACAACCGGAGATATATAAAATTTATAATGTACGTAGGTTATAACAAATACGACTTCTGGACATCGGGGAACAATCTTGGTACGGACATGTATCTCTGGATGAGTACTGGATTACCATTCAACGCGACCTTTAACTACATGCGAAGACTGCCAATTGATGCACCAGCTCAACACGCTGATGACAGCATTGACCCTCTGGATGTGCCCCAGGGCAGCACTGCGCCCCAGCGTACCGCTAGACACGGGTACGTATTTTTACTAATCTTCTAATACTTCCTACTAATATTACAAATAAGAATATTCTTTTGTTTGTTTTATATTCACACCCGAATTACTAAACCGGTCTTCATAAAATTTAGCGTACCTACACGTTGCTACGGGATACAGAAAATGTTATAATGAAAAAAATACTGTTCGAGAAAGATAAGTCAAAACTTTTTTTGGAAAAGTTAGTGGCTAATATTTAAAACTTGCTGGTGTCGCGACTTCCTCTACGTTTTTTATTATTTTAACAATATATTCTTTGTACAAAAAAAAAAAAAACATTAAAAAAATAATGCAAAAGTTAACTGTTCACAGGAGTTTTTAGTCTTTTGTAGTGCTTACAAAAATAATAATTTCTTATAACTCCAATAACAATATACTAATATATTAAATGAAGATATAAGTTTTTTTTAGATAAGACCAAGTGTCTTAGAAGCTATACTATTAAAAATTTGGTCGAATTTTTTCCAGTACTGTTTGCTTGATGCGTATTTATAAAAATCAACTGTTATTAAGATGAACAGGCTTACATGCGAGAACTATATTACGACTATCTATTACAAGGAGAAACGAACTGCTTAAAATGGTTATTCAGTTATACCTAGAGGATAATGATATAAATTACTGTTATAGAAACAGTAATTTAACGAATTTTATATGTATCTACTATATAATTCACCTAAGTGGGGTGAAATATACTCAATATATAATAATTTAAAAAATGACAATATGTACGAGACCAAATTAAAAAATAACGCAACAACGTATTTATTGTATAATTCATATAATAAATCGATTTACGTAAACTGGAGAAGATATTAATACAGATTGCATACATGTGTAATATTGTAATAGGCGTAATTACACATAATTATATACACATCTCCTTTGTAGAATTCCATTAAGTTTTTATGTTTTGAGATTGCTTTTGTTGTTACGCAATCGGTATTGCTCCATCAAGGTACCAGATCAAATTATTCTTAAATTGTTATTTGATTGTTAGGTAGAGCTATACCGCGTAGCGACGTGAACGAACTACACCCATTAAAATGGTTTAGTCACTTTGTTGTATTAGTTTTGTATATTATAAATGTTTTGTACACTTAAAAACTTCACACTTTTTACGTAACAGTCGGTCTGTTTGTAAACGCTTTACGCCATAGTTGGAACGGTGCTAATTCTTACTTATTTTAGAAACTTTAATGAGTTCTTCCTTTCCCGAGACGTACATATAACTTGGTCATTTTACATTATTGTGTTGAAATAAAATTACCCTTAAATATTCTTTACCGGATTTATCTTCTTTAGTATACTCATCACAGTAAATTGATTTTAGTGAGGCATTTATATGTCTGGTTATCAGTTTTATCCTTACATCAAGTTACAATATGTATTGCATAAAAACTAGTTGGTATTCCAGGACGGAGCATGTGATGACCAACGGGTGCATTTCTCTGAAAGCTCCAACGTTCCACTGGGAGCCTCAACACTGTGGCGAGGTCAAGGACTTCATCTGCGAGCAGACCCGTTGCTACTACTACAATTACGGATCCATCCCCGTTTCTTCAGCGCAGGGGTAATGCCAGGTGAGATGCCAACTGTCTCCGGAGGCCGGTCCCCGACAAGCCGCGCGCTCTCCCCTCGTCTAAATCGCTTTTAAATTCATCCAACTTGTATATAAAACCCAATATATAACACACATCGGGCGATAAATATATATAACGTAAATGTAGTGAGTGTGCTAACATACTAGACCAAGTTTAAGCCTTGGTTCAATTTCGATGTAAGTAGCGCGCGGGCCCGCGGGATACGGCCTCTGCGCCAACCCAACCACCAAACAAGAGCCCTACACCCAGCAGACAAGGTCTGGCTACTACGAGATTACACTCTCATTTTTAGTATATTTCAGATACAATATATACAAATCTTTTTTTAAATTATCAAATAAAATCTTTTGGTGGGTGGGTGCAGGGGGCTTTGCTTGGTATCTCTTAATCAAGTGATACAATAAATTGTTTTATGTTAACACATTTTGATATTAGACTAAGGTTTTGCAATTACATAGTGTTATGTTGGAAAAAATAGATTTTTAACTAACAATTTGGTGAAAACTGCCCGTTTTAAATTTGGTTTTAAAAACCTGTCAAAGTAGTTACTTCGTTGTATAAATCTATTCTCTTATATTTAGTGATCAATATGATTACAGTACCTAAATCATTTTTAAATAGTATACATTACTATAAGAATAATTTACACGAGACACTACGCTTATAAAATTAGCCAAAAAAAATTCATTGAAACTCTTCAATAAACTTCTTATAAATTGGGTCTTTCACATTAACACCTTATAATTGCAAATGCGTACGTACTAATAGTTATATTCATGTATTTATATAATAATTAACAAAATCATATTTCGTCACTAGTTTTCATAATAACCAATTTACTTTGTCACTAAAATGGCAACAATAGCTTTGATTTCTAAGCGGCTCTCTAACACGAGGGTCGGCCTGTTTCGTTCGACAGGAAACCGCTGTCGATGACGACCACGACGACCGCTCATCCGCTAACGTCGTCTTCGCCGCCGCCACCGCGCTCCGAACACCTGCCGACTCACTTTGGACTCACTGACCTCCTCGGCAAGCTCCGACCTAGTTCACTCGATGGCCTCCAGTCCCCTCATCTCAAAACCAGCGCGATGTTAAAGTCACCGCCGCAGATCGACTCTCATTATTCTCGCGCCGCCGACGCTCACTCGCACGATCATGAACAGGAACAAAAAGAAGAGCCTACTCAAGGTCCATATGAGGATGACGACGGTATGGTGGGTGACGACCCGGCCGCTTATCTGACCCACGAGGCCGGTGACGCTCCTGCTGCTGACGATGCTCCGTCCACCGCCGAGCCGGACGCCACTGAACATTCCGTCCACGCCAGCGGTATGCTGGCACCGCCCGCCTATTAAAGTCCGACTCGGTAATAGTCGCACCTTTCTATGCTTCATATATTGATTAGATATCAAGTCTACCAAAAGTATTATTGCATTATTAAAGCATCTATATGAGTCTAATTTTAAGAATTTTATTACATAGGAGCTTGCTTGTTGAGAATACACCGCATGCCTTGGATTTAGATACTAAGCAATTGTATGTAAATGAGATTTTTAAGGATCCTAACATTAATCAGCATGTCATTATTTTTGACATAATTATGGGGATTTCGAAGGTCTTAATGGGGCAATATTATAATATCGATTGAAGATGCTGGCGACTCGTTTAATACGACTTACCTCCGTCTTCTTTAAATTTGAATATCACAAAATAAGTATTCGAATAGTATAGATATGCTAAGCTAATTAAGTAAAATGTGTCAGATCTCTCGTATCTTCTTATATACAACGAAATGTATTATCACAACTAAGAAAATTTAGTTGATATTCTGTCGGCACATATCATACGAAATAGTGATTTAAGGTAGTGTTTATAAATATGACGTACCTAGTTATTTAAGTGTAAGATTAAGTAATGTAGCGAAGTTCATAAACTCTCTAAACTATACAAGACGTATTAATTTTGTTTTATTTAATACCCAGCATATACTTCCTGAAATATATAGATAGCCCTCGTTCAACAGATATTGTTTATTACAATGAAAGATAATGTCAACAGTTTTAATACAATTAAAATTAAATACTCTTTGTACATTGAAGTCCTTGAAGCGGCACTTATGATCAGTTTAAGTTAAAACTACCAACAAAAAATAACACACACCAAAACTTAAACAATAATAATCGATCTTAATAATAATAGATGGGGCATTAGCAACAGTGAATTATGTTTAATTTATATTGAAATTTACAAACAAATTATGCCATTTTTTCTAAATTATTACATAATAAAATAATATTTACTGTGTACAAATACATTCCATTTTGTTTATAGATGTATTTCAAACTTAACAGCAGTGCATAATTACGAGTGTTAAATAAGACGTTAAAAAGTTCATTACAAAAGGAATCTAATTCTTGCTCGTGCTACTGAAGAAGTTTTATATTCAACATTTTTTGTTAGTTATATGAAAAGATTATCTCAATCGATTAGGTCAATTAAACACGGTTGTTAAAAAATCTATTAGTCATAGAGTTTTAGACAAAGAAACCCCATATACATTTGAAATACCTAAATGTATGAAAATAGTACAGTATTTTTTTTGCCGTCTTGGTCAACCGATTTTCTTTCTTTTTTAGTAACCTTTCGTTTTTCGTCCTTACCATCGACGAGCCTATGATTTTATTTAATAAGCTTTAATTCATCATACTTCAGGATATTGACGTCTACTAATTTTCAATATACATATAATTTGGCAAAAAAACTTTAGTAGGATTAAAACTTCAAATCTGAATTACAGTCAAACTTCGACCACTCAACGACGACCTTTAATAGGTAAACGTAAATTGACATTTGGCAATGTCGATTTTTGCGCGAAGAACACTAAAATGATTAATGCAATTATCAAACTTAAATAGTAAAATACTTACCAACCGTTGAGAACACCTTCCACATTCAGCATTGGAACAATTTTGAAGACGTACTTGTTCCGAAGAGCTGATGCGACAACCGTATCACCAAAGAGGCAATCCAGCGTTCCGTCCATCACCCAAGACGCATTGCTCTCTCCAGGATGTACTCGCGATGTTAGAAATATTATTTCACGATCCTACAACGAAGGATTCATTTAAAATAACACAATTAATTAAAGTCAAATAAAGGAAAAAAAACAATTAAAAAACCAATATAGGTTTTTATATCTTTTGATTTTAAAAGTAAAAAAAAACAAAACCTTATCATAGAAAATAGAAAAGATTTACAATTATGAAAACTTCTTAGTAACTCTATTAACTGTTATTATTTATTTTTGTTGTTATCTAGTATATAAAAGTATATACGTAAATGAAATTGAATTGTGTGTTGTCTGTCCAGGTAAATCTCCAAAATTGCCAAAACGATCCGGACGTAACTTTTACGGGCAGATAAACATTTTAAATTATTATGTGGTATTATATGATTATAGTTGTAGAAGATACATTAAAATCAATAAAAAATGGCAACCTACAATTAGTCCAGATGAAACACGTAGTTTCCAAGGAACAATAAAACAATTTTCATGTGAAGAAAGTCACGGGTACCAACTTGTATAAAAAGTATGTAAAATATATACCACAATAGGATTCGTAGGTGTGTCTTCTGCGGATACCGTCAGTAGCGGCACCTCGTTGTTATTCAAAGAATAGCAGAGAGGTTCAGCACGAAAATAGGAGCCAGGTGGCATTTGAAGACTCCATTGCCAGATACGAGCCTGTAGAACGAGACTTTACTCAATACATTTTTTAAAAGGCCATAAGCAGGTTTTAGTATTTGACTATACCAGATTAGCCCCCCCCCCCCCTCGGCAGCGGCTCAAGCCTAGGTTCGTTCCCTCGGTGAGGAGCCCTTGAGTACGCTGCTCACGCGATACAGTGACACAAAATCTTACATCACTGCGACAACATTACACATATGACCTCCACACACGTGCACGCATAGACACTTACACATGAAAGTAGAAGGGTTTTATTTCTTTCCCTTATCGAACTGAAATAGTCTAGAAAATTATCCGATACGAAATATAAATAAGAGTTGTTGAGGTATGTATGCTTGGTACACATATATATTCCATCAAATAAAATCGGCTGAGTGCCCTAAGTGCTCGCCTTAGAACTTGCTAGGTCAATAGCGTAGTCAGTTCGAGAAAAAAAAGCGTTTGACTATTATCTCATAGGATATTGAACCATGTCATCTTAAAGTGTAAATATGGTCAATCTAAAGGAGCGCTGGCTTTGAAGTGTACTTGCCGCAATACACCTGTAAGTGCTGAAGCTATCACTGGTTTTAGCATTAATGGGTCGGTTTGTCCTGGGTAGTACCACCCGACCCACAGAAACACCGACATGAAGTAACAATGTTTGCATTGTTGCGTTTCGTTCGGTCAGTGAGAGCGCCGGAGGAACACCTCCTCTCCCGCCTCTACCGTTCCTCCCCCCAAACAGAGGCTGGCAACGCACCTGTGAATTCCTTGGTGTTGCTAGTGTCTATGGACGACGGTGATCATTTAACATCAGGTGACCCTCCTTCGTTTTCCTCTTATGATATATCGAAAAAAAGTACTCATCGACAAATTTTCTATTTGACGGTGATAGTAAGGGGGCAGCGGACTTTGAAAAAGTCGTACCAACATGTCATGGGTTTTTTTTATATCATCGGAAGCAAACTAACAGGTGGGTTACCTTATTTTAAATGATCACCACCGTCAATAGACACTTGCAACACCAGAGGAGTCGCAAGTGCGTTGTCAACCTGTCTTGGGGGAGAGGGGGAGTAATGGAAAGAGGAAGAGGAGGTGGGCCTCCGATGCTTTCACTGACCGAACGAAACGCAACAACGCAAGCACTGTTACTTCACGTCGGTTTTCTGTGAAAGGGTGGTAATACCCCGGTCGAGCCGACCCATTCATGCTGAAATCATTAATAACTTCAGCGTGGCTCTACCACCTATGGTTTCGTTACGATGTCTTATTTCACTGAAAATTCTGGCTCATTCACAATGATTTCAATCTAGGTCGGTTCAACACTATATAGTTCTTTGAATAGATCATTCATTCTAAAATCTTTGCTACTAACATTTCACTAGGGATTTAAGGATACATGACATTAAAAGTGCATATAATTTCTGTCTCACAGTAATTGATTTTACCTTTATTATAATTTTACAAAGACAAACTGCACATAGTGTATGTATATTATATTCGATATCATATTGCACTGAAGAAGAACGTATACGTACCATCATCATTGAGTAAGTGAAGGGGTAATGGTATGCTATGTAACAAACATCATTCGAATGCGGGAACTCCATGTTAAAGGTAACAGTTAAGTAACATTTGTTGTGGTTCTTCTGGTTCGCGTAATGGTAGCTGTTACGATAGTAGCAGATGTCAGAACCTGTACGAACCCAACCTGAAATAATCGATAATTATTATTGATATCACCATTATAAATATATACAATCTATACTAATACTTATCTATACTAATATTATCTTGATAACTTGTAACGTTTGAGTCTGTGACTTTGTGTGTTTGTGACGTTGTAGGGGGTAGTCTCAGGAACTACTGGTCCGATTTGAAAAATTCTTTCAATGTTATAATATGGCTCATTTACCGATGACGGTTTTAGGCTGTATATTATCACGCTAAGACTAATAGGAGCGAAGCACCAATTATGAATATTTCAAAATAGGTTTTTTTTTTATTGAAGCACGACAAAGTGACTGCACTATGCCTGATGGTAAGCATAATACAATCCAATAACAGTGGTGACCACCGAAAGACAGATTATCCATCGCTGCTCGCCGCTGTCATGCCGGCCATAATGACGAAAGTCATCCGGTACTGGATAGGCACAGGCTGATCCCGAAACGCGACGCGCAGAAGCGAGTCACTATGACGGGCTTTTTCGCCATGTACATGGTGGTTGCGACCCAGTTGGGCTGTAAAACCCTACCACCCCGCTATCGCCATTGCCATCGCCATTTCTTTATCCTCTTGAGAGCTTCCGCTGCGTGTTAACGTTAGCCCAAAGTAACTATTTTCCACGCCAACCAAATCGCGGACAGAGGTTAGTGAGTAATAAAAACAGATACTCTTTTTTGGAATTATAAAAAATGTTAATAATTACAACAACGTTTCATTTCTTATCTATGTATATTAATGAATGTGATACATCTGGAATAGAGAAACTCTTCTATTATACCGATTCATTCAGAAAAAAAGTACTGTTCTCTTGGTATCAGTTAAATCTATTTTAGCTTGAGAAAAAACGTGGGCAAAAGCTAACATTGTATATAAACGTATTGTAAAACCTTTTCTTTATTATTCTCGGGTAAATATTTTTTTACATCAATAAACGTAGGCTTCAAAGATTATGTTTAGACTTCGATATCTGGCTATGATATGATTTTCATAGGATAGACTGACGAATTTCATGGATATTGACCACCTCAAAGTAAATGATTGTTATTAAATCACCTTAGGGAAATTTGGATGCTTTCTAATATAAATATTTTTATATTACTACACGAATTATTGCATATAGTATGTCTTGGTAACTGGACTCGTATCACCCTTTAACCGAGGGACTTTGCCATGTAGTGGGAAATTTATAGGCTAAAGTTGACTTCTGTTTTAAAGAAGAAATCAAATACAAAGAAATTCCACATATAATTATAACAGTATGTTGGTATTCATACACATAGAGGGCACAAAGAAAATACTACATCGTAAGAAAGTAATTATTCCTATTTACCTGGTCTTCCCGATACTGCTTCTTTCACAGAATACAGTACAGGTTTCATACCAAAGTTGAACTGGCTGTCGGATTTCTCACAGTTAACAATGTTGAAAATGTACGGACGCCCTTGATGCATATTACGGACCTCAAAATAGAACCATTGGTGCCTTTTCGTAGAGTTCACATCTGGCATCAAGATAAGTTCGTACTCTCTTGGACCTATCTGGAGTAAGTTAGCATTTACATATACATTAGAATATACTTATATTCGTATCTGGAGGTAAACTTCTCTCTCACACACCAGACTAGGCAAACTCGACAGCGGCTCAAACCTAGGTCGGAACTCTCGGCGTGGAACCCTTGAGTGCGCTATTCGCGCGATACTGTGACACAAAATCTTATAACACTGCAACAATATCACACATTCACCTCCACACACGTGCACGCACACATGCTTACACATGACTTTCTCATATAAGAATGAATATATAGCTTAACTTAGGTTAGCTCAGATAGGTCGCGAATTGTATGAATTAGACAACAGCTCAAGCCGAGCTGTGCCATACACCCTTGAGCTAGTTGTCAAAATAAAATCGGCTGAGTGCCGCGTAGTCCGGTGAAACTGTTAAGACCTTGCTAGGTCAATAGCGTAGTCAGTTCGAGAAAAAAAAACCCGGTCAATTAAAAATAATATATGTAAATTTATAAATACATATACATCTATAAATTACAGAAACTACAGATCGAAGAAAAAAATCACCCAGATAACACAGGCTATATTTTTATCAAATTTAATATTGTAATTAAACTAAATAAAGTCGCAAGCTGTAATATTTAATTATTTACAAGTAGTAATAATTTATTCCTAGAGCAATTTACGTTAGTGTGATAAAATATTATGTATACAATAATAAGAAATACATTACCCAAAGTAATCAATACCTGAGTGGCTTTCCGTAAATTACCAGATTCAAATCTAGACTCGAAGTTGAGTCGCGAAGAAAAATTATTAACTCTTGTTATTTCTTGTTCGTCGTTGTTATTGAGAATAAGGGAGTTCAAACTGAAATTGAAACATAAAAAAATTATTCCGTCGTAAACACAGCTATCATTCTAAGCTTTATGTTAGAATAATGTAATGCCAAATTATATTAAATTAGCTGTGCTCTCGGATTCCTGCATGTATGCCGTTATTTTTTGCAATAACTTTTGTAATGAGTTTTTTGTGGAATTTTAGTCTGTCATGTAGTGGATTTTATATTATATTCATAATCTTGTTTTTTAACTTTATATTTTGTAAATTTGGTGTTTGGTGTTTTACGTAATATAGTTAGTTATCGTGCATAAGTGAAGTGAATGTGAAATAATACCACGGAGCATGAAATTCTGAGATGCCACAAAAACTACCTGGGGTGTAAGGGGTGTCGACTAACATCTTAAGACTACCGGGGGTTTTCGATGTTTTTGGATTGTACTATGCTTAACATCAGGCAAGTGGAGTCACTTTGTCGTGCTTCAATAAAAAAAAAGGTCCTAACAAGGGATCCACCATCTTGTTAGAATAATGATTCACATGATGCTTAATATTGAAATGATCGTATGACGCTTGTAAATATTATTGACTACGTGACAGTGACAGTAATAATCTGAAAGATTGATTGCCAAAAATAAAGATAAAAACTTTTTATCAAAAAATTAAATCGCCGAAAAACTGAAAAGCAAAAAATAATAAACCTTATTAATCTAAATAACTTAGCTCTTCAAGTAATGTAAGTATACCTAAATGATTTTAAGTCGCGGTCTTAGATATAAACAGTGAGTGAACAATCAATCATTCTCTATTTTCATACCCTTAGGGTTGGATTTTTTTTCCAAATTGATATAGGACCAACGTCGAAGTATACTCTTTCAATTTTTAAAATCTGACTATATTGTAAAAAGTTATGCGTGATAATACATAAAAAAAATATATACGCGTCGAATTGAGAACCTCCTCCGTTTTTTTCATCGATTAAAAGAAAACTATTCTATTAATTTTTCTTTTTTCTTTTTTTTATACCAAAAGTCAGCAAACAGGCAGACGGTCCATCTGATGTTAAATGGTTACCGTCGCCTATGGATAACTGCAACACCGGGGATATCGCTGTTATGTTGCCGACCTTGGAGAGCGTGTTTTAATTCCTTTTTGAAGAGCCCCATGTCATAACCCTGGGGGAACACAGTACCAGGTAACTCATTCCACAACGCCAAAATGCGCATAACAAAGCTTCTAGAACACCTTACGCTTGTGGCCATTTTGTTGGGCTTTAGCGTATGTGGATGAGCAGCCAGCCGGGTGTTGCGAGTTTGGAAAGGGGATGAATACTTCAACCATCGTTATTCTATAGTTCTACGAAATCTGTCATAATACAAACATGCTTTTAACAGCTCAAGTTCATAATAAGGGCAGTAAAATGTCTGTTACCTTTTCTGGGATACTGTCTCATTTACGGACCCATTACTGCTGAGCTGATCTAGATCGTAGACAACTTCATTCATATAGGCTTCAGGATTGATTGCTCTATCTACACATGACAATAATTTGGATCTGGAATGTTGAGAATTTGTTTATTAATCCTACGAATCTGTATATGAAGATATTTTGTGAAAATTACGACAAAGATAGGATAAGTACCGCCATATTTTATTTACAAATGCAAACTAATGTGGGATTTAATTGGCTGGAATATAAATGTTGTGATTGATCATAAAGGTTGTTAGCCTAATGGTCCTTTAGAGCTTTACTGGACTTTAGATCATAAAATAAATTTATAGCTTATAAAAGTATCGGTAATGGTTTCATTGCTATACATTTCTAAAGGTGTTTCTATAAGTACTCCAATAGGTGGCGCTAGATCATATCTTATACTATTTTATATTGTAATTACGAATTTATTTTGATGAAGCCGCGGGTGGTTACCATTGTTTTTATGAAATTCGATTACCTGTCTATTATTTAAAACCTCCCCTTATTATGATTATCATAAAAACGACGAATATAAATGAAAATTCAATCGCTTTTCGAGAATCTATGTCTATGTTCAATATTTCCAAAGTTTACTTTTACCAATTCCAAGTTACCAGAATTTGCAGATTTTTGAGTTTTTTGAAAAGCTTTTTTTGTTCCAGTGCTATTTTTATATATTAATAGAGTATTTCTTATGTATTATATTTTCACATACACTTAAGGCAAGTAAAATGTTGAGTCAAAAATCGACAAGTTCAGCAGATATTGAAGATTGCAACTAACCTGCAAGCGGTTCTTTCCATTTTGTTCAAAGGCTCAGGTTGGTTAAAACTCTGGCCACCCATCATATCTGGATACGCGACCTTTACAAATGGTATTACGCTTCTGACCCTTGACGACATTGTGCAGTATACCGTTGCAAAAGAACTATATTTGGACACGTCTTTGTGAATTTTGAGTGATGAACAAGACGTGGTCGCTGCAATATAATAACCACATATACAATTAGATTTGTCCGTCGCTTTGTTAGCGGTCATATTGAAATTGACAGTAAAATACATTCCATGGTACTCGCTGACAATGTAATTTTTTACAAATAAAATTCCTAGACTGGGCAGGTACCTAACCAGTGGCGAATTTGCCCTAAGGCCCAGGAGGGCAATCTTGACAAAAAATTCACTGATGATAACAAGAAATAACTCAAAGTATGTAAATATTTCAAAGGTTCGCGCACATTATGGTGGGCCACACTGCACCGCATCCTACAACAAACATTCTTAAAAGAAGTTGGCAAAAATGTAAATTTATTATGTACTCAATGTGATGGGTGCTGAGAAAGACGCGGCTGGTACTTACTACATGGCGTAGGGCGGCCAGGCCTTTTTTTTTCGAAATGACTACGCTATTGACCCAGCAAGGTCTTAACAGCTTCACCGTACTATTAAGGCGAGCGCTTAAGGCACTCAGACGATTTTATTTTGGCAACCAGCTCAAGGGTGCACGGTACACCTCGGCTTGGCTGTTGCCTGTTGCATGCAAAATCGCGACTTATCTAGCTAACCTAGCTACCTATTCCTATATGTATGAGTTGTTGAAACGTATATGTGTACCAAGCATACACGCCTCAACAACTCCTCCATATATTTATTATCAGAAAATTGAGAGTTTTTCAGTTCGATAAGGGGAAAACAGTAAACCCTTCCACTTTCATGTGTAAGCGTGTAGGCGTGCACGTGTGTGCGGGTGATTTTGTAGTGTTGTAGCGGTGATGTATATTTGTGTCTCACCGTATCGTGCAAGCAACGCACTCAAGGGCTCCCTATCGAGGGATCGAACCTAGGCTTGAGCCGCTGCCGTGGGAGGCCTAATCGGGTGTGCGGGAGCGAAATTAACCCCAGACCACGGCGGCGTGATCTGTGGTTACGCGGGCGTGGGCGTGAACACGCTCTGTTTCGAGGGACAGGCTGGTACTGATCGTTCGCTGACGTTATTGAATCAAGAAGGTCGGTAAAAATGTGTCGCGGACGCGAGCGTTAGGTATGGGTTCATAGTTTGGCGGCCAAGCCTACAAACCCGTCACTATACTATAACTATAGCCTAGGACATACTGATGTTCTTTTGGGTACATTTCTTTGAAGTTGGCTTTATATTTAAAACAAACTGACGATACTTACAAGTGCTTTCATGTATTCTATGAAATCCTTGAACAAACGAAGAAGACTGTGACGGTCCTATATTTTTGTCGTAATCGTTATTACTTAGAAGTGCTGTTAACGATAAGTTGAGCGAAGAGGACATATTCCTGTTACCACTGCTTTGGGATATGAGGAAATCTTCTAATATTGAACCTCGAGAGTTCGAACGGCTCTTCACTAGTCTTACTTGTTTATTGTAAGAACCGAATTCTTTGAAGTAAATAAAATATCTGGAAATAAAATAGTGATGAATTATGATCATAACTTATATTTCATATTTGTTGTTGTATCGTTAGCGTTATTCAACAGAAACCTTTGCTATAAATCTATTGTTGACGTTCAGATCTTGTTAATAAACTAGTATCGAGACGCCAACTTTTTGGTGGTCATGCACGGGAACGAAAACAAAAGGGGTGTCGAATAACATCATAAGACTTGAGACACCCAAGCCAACCTCACCTGCACGTGGTGCACCCTGCTGAATAACGAACGAGGCAATGGCGCAAGCGGGGTGGTAGGGTTTTACAGCCCGGCTGAGTCGCAACCACCATGTATATGGCGAAAAAGCCCGTAATAGTGATTCGCTTCTACGGGTCGCGTTTCGGGATCAGCCTGTGCATATCCAGCTTTTTATAGGCCGGCATGATAGTGGCGACCGGCGATGGACAGTGTGTCAATCGGTGGTCGCTATTATTTTTGGATTGTACTATGCTTACCATCAGGCATAGTGCAGTCACTTTGCCGTGCTACAATAAAAAAAAATCGAAATATATTATCATATATCAATCAGCAAAGGATCGACAACTATCAAATCGATCAGCAGCATCATAAATATCATCATCATAATCTAACATAAATACACATCCGTGGAAGCTCAGCGGCCAGCTGCAACGCAAAGAATATGACGAGGTACGTGCATTCTATCTTTACTGTTGTTAGCTGGATGTGAATGAAAACATTAAGAGTTCTAGAAGACCCTCTGGGGTCCCCCAGTGTAGCAAAAAGCCACCAATAGGCTTTTCGACGGTGCGCATGCTACAGTTGTAGTAATTTAATGGACATTATATAATTATTACTAATAATGTTGATTTTTGTTCTCAATTATAAGTTTCATCACTCTCCAGAAGTGTGATCTGCACACTTTAAATTAGTTTGATTGATAGAAAATTGTAGGACCGACTAACTGTTATAGATATGTCATACATTGCGCAATGTTTTAATTTTGAATTTCTTTTTCAACTCCAGTTTATTTTATGGAGTACGTGTTCCGTTAATCCATTAAATACTCTATCATTATTTTAATTCAATATGTAATAACTGAGCCACAGCAACGCATCGCCGGGTCAGCTAGTGTGATATATCTATCTGTCTAATATACCTCATAACTTTAAACGAGCAATACTTGTATATTTTTACATTGTTATATATTCAGGATCTCGGAAACGGGATCAGCGATTTCGGGGACGATAAATCGATCTAATTCTCATTTCTATTTCATCTAGATTAGATCTAAATCTAGTTTTCATTCATAGAAAACTTTTTATCTGAGTATTCAGGTAATGAAAAAATATAGCTAGAATATTCGTGAATTTCGCCGGCGCTGTCAAAACAAAAATAGCTCACATGGAAATCAGCTGCTTCGAAAATCCGTCTAATCCCAGTTGGAATCCGAGTGACAGCAAAAGTGGTCTTTTTTTAATTTTTTTTTTTAATTAACAATGCTAATTTTGTGAAGCAAAATTAACAGTTTATTATAATCTAAAAATGTTTTTTAAAGAACTGAGCTAGGCTTGGTCGTCCAGGTACTAATATTACCACAAGAAATTAATTTTATTAAGAGAAAAGGCACCGAGTCTTCATGGTCGTCATGAGTGACGTTCTCGTTCAAGTTAGCCTTATGAATAGCTTTTATTTATTTTATTCAACCTGTAAATTAATTTAAACTTACTACAGAACTGATATAGCGATAAAAGCCCCGAAATAAATATAAAAAGAAATATATATATATATATATATATATATATATTTATTATTCTTACTTTTTTAAGTCTTCTATATCTCTCTCGTTAGGGTTAATCCACATCGAATTTTGCAAGCTATCCCCACTCTTATTACGGACTTTGCAGTTATCGTCCTGATTTACGTTCTTTATATCACAGACGTCCAATTCGATTTCAGGAAACTCATCACCATCGTCAATATCCGTATCAGGACAATCATCATCGAGATCAGAGTTGACCGTTTTAGAGTCAGAATTTGCCCCATCATCTTCATCATCGTGACAAGGCCACGAAGCGCTTGTCCCTGAAAACAGACAAATATTTTTAACCTAGCTGATACTCGCGACTTTGAGTTGACTGTTATCTCAATAGTATGTTTTATATACATAGGAAACATCTAAAGCAAAATTATTATATATTTACATTTTTTTTAGTATTTTGTAGTGCTTATAAAAATTCTTGTTTCTTAAAAAATTATACTAGACTAGCCTCTGGCCGCGACTTTGTTCGCGTGGAATACACGCAACGGAAGCTCTCAAGAGAAAAAAAAAACGATTTTTAAACATTCTTCATTGGGGCTCTGCTCCTATTGGTCTTAGCATGACGATATATAGCCTATAACCATCCTCGATAAATGAGCTATTTAACATCTAAAACACTTGGTTATTTTATTAGGAAATAGGAAAAGAAAATATATAGTAACTAGCTTTTTATGTATAGTTACCCGCAGCTTCGCACGCGTTTTTTAATACATTCAATAAATATCAAATTTTGATTAGATGTGTAAATTACAGAAATACTCTCTCAAAAATATTTGTAAGTACGACACGCACATCATGTACTGTAACATGTACATTATATATGTGAATACTAACAGTATCGAATGGGATGGGATTTATCATCAGCCACATACCTGGAACTTTAAACTACTATATATAGGTTACCATACATATACCATCCTCAGTGTTCACTTATACTATATAAGAAAATATTAAGCTATACATTATCGAACAATATGTGGTAAATATTTTATTATATACATATAATATGCCCATATTGTCGATATAATTAAGTTATTGATATACGTTACTATAATTTAAATCACATATAAACATTTGACTTTAAATTATATTTATTCTTGGAGTCCAGTACAGAGCAAGTCTCACGTGCGTTTTTACAATGAACAACATATTTTTGATCAATTTCACTCGGATGAATGCACGGGTAACAGTTCATCGCTATATAGTGTAAAACAAAGTCGTCCGCCACGTCTTTTTATATGTCTGTTCGCAATAAGATCAAAAACTACAGAACGCTACTTCATGCTGTTTTCACCAATACATAAAATGATTCTTGGGCAAGGTTTATGTATAGTTTGTCTTATTATCAGTGCGGACAACGTCTTCTGAACCCGTTAGCTTAATATAAAACAGAGAATTAGATAGTTATTTGCCAGAAAAATTCCCGTTCAAATTCACTTGTAGTCCGGTGAAGCTGTTAAGACCTTGCTAGGTCAATAGCGTAGTCATTTCTAAGAAAAGAAAAACGTTCAAATATGTCCAGCCGTTTCATATATTACCCGGAACAAATAAACAACGGACATATCGGCAGCATTTAAAAAAAAATGTTGATATTTATAGCATCACATATATATATATTCACCAAAAATAATTTATTTTAATATTACATACACACACTTTATTTTTATAATACGTAATATATCACAAGTCAAACACTGGGAACAAAACTAAATTTTCAAATTGGACTGGTAGTTCTTGAGATTATAGTGCGTTCAACCATATAAACAATAAAGTTCTTCAGCTTTATATATTAGTATAGATATAGATGTAATATTGGATAACCTTTCAAAATTTGTCCCAGGTTAAATGTAGCCGGACTCGACGCTGGAACAGGTAACGTTTGATGCTTCAAGCATAATGTAATAACGGAACATACTCTAGCTAGAAGACGATCAAACTCTTGTTCGTCTGGACAGTGTGAACAGAATCTATGAAGTATTTGCACGTGTTTCTTTGTGCACAACGATCGGCGACCGGCTTCTGTAATACATATTTTAACAGAACTATGAGCAAAAGTGGTTACATAATTGATAACACGGTTGCTAGTTCTAGTAGGTAAACGAGTTCAAAGTATTTAACGAATTTGATAAAAACGTATAACATACTTAAGTTGCACAGATGTTGAAGAGTTTGCAGAATATGAGCGCAGATTTTGAGTCTCATTCGCCCCTCGTAGCGATCCCAACGGTCGAATACTCTGAGCAAGACGCTACACAGGCCTGTCTTCACGATCTGCATGCAGCATACCTCTGTGTGAGTGACGAATGTGTAACTTATGTGGCATACACATCACGCATTCGACATGCGACACTACTATGTACTATATTGTTTAAAGTGTATCATTGTGCTCTTGAATTGGATGGATGATATGAGTATGCATTGTCTTCATGTGACGTCAGTCTATTGTTACATACAGTGTGACACTTCTTAATTGTCCCAGTAAAATATTTGCATGTCTGCACTGCATGAGTGTAGAGGTGGTTTGAATATTTATATTGTCGTATACCGGACATGAAAATAATAATTGTAATTATTTCTGTATATACATATATTACGGAAGAGATACATCAACTATTGACATACAGAAAAAACCAGACAAAACAATAAATATAATTGACATAACGTACATAATTTACAACTAGCTTTTTCAATGTACTGCCAGTTACGATTAATTACAACATATATGTTTTTATAGAGCTTAAAACTTGTACTTTTTTGGTAGTTTTACTAAATAAATAATTGTGATTGTATGTTTATATACAATAGTTTTAAAGTTACTTAACTGTTTTTGCTGAAGTAGTCTATTGCGTCCAGACATAACCGCAGTCTAGCTGTTGGTATGAAACCCAAGCTGACTAGCACTCTCTCATAAGTTGCAATTACTCCATCACGAATAAGTATAGATGTTGTAATGGCTACAAAAATATAGCTTAGTTAGATATTATCAATAATTGCTTTTTCTCAGGAGATATTTATAACAGAGAATGTGCAATATTACTTACCATTTTTAGCAAGTTGTTTCATAATAACCAGAAGAGGAAATATAAGTTTGTTATCTGTGAAGTGACCCTTTAGTATTAAATGCATAGTCCTCACGCAACCGAGCATCCTAATTTTAATCGCAAATTTTGAATCTGAAACAAAATTAATTATACGCAAAACTAGTGTTCTGATAAAAAAAATATAAATTTAATTATGATAAATACACAATAATAATACAACCTCAAGAACTGGGTGGAGCAAGTGTTTAATTAATATTCTGTAAAACTAATTCTATTTCGGTAGAGCCACGCTAAAGATATAACTGGTTTCAGCATGAATGGGTCGGCTTGTCCGGGTCAGTACCACCCTCTCACAGAAAACTGTCGTGAAGTAAGAGTGCTTGCATTGTTGCGTTTCATTCGGTTAGTGAGAATACCGGAGGCCCATCTATACCCCCTCCCCCCAAAAACAACCCCAAAACACAGGATGGCAACGCACGTGCCACTGACTACCCTAGTGTTGCTTGTGTCTATGGACGACATCAGGTATCATATGGACACTTGACATCAGGTGACCCGCCTATTCGTTTGCCTCCTATGACATTAGAAAAATATGTAACGATCTCTTTTCTCGTATACTGTTCCTAACAACTTTATGAATCTTTAGTGTTAACTTTAGCTCCTGAGTTTTTGGCGGGATCTCAGTCTGTCATGTAGTGGATTTTATATTTTGTTCATAATCTTGTGTTATTAGACTCTATATTTTGTAAATTTGGTGGTGTTTTGCGTAATATAGTTAGTTTATTGTGCATAAGTGAAGTGAATGGAAAATAATACCACGAAGCATGAAATTCTGAGATGCCACAAAAACTCCCTGGAGGGTTCTAACAAGGGATCCACCATCTTGTTAGAATATTGACTGACACGACGCTTATTATTGAAGTGATTGCACGATGCTTGTAATATTATTGACTACGTGAAAATGGCAGTAATAATCTGAATGATTGATTGCCAAAAATAAAGTAAAAAAAAAACTTTAGCTCCTAATGTTATCAATATGAATTCTTCAGCGCACCGTTGCCGCACTATATTGTTTGCTAAAACCAAGGGGCTAGTTTAAGGCCTTACCTCTAGGGGCTAGCGAAGCAAGGATCCAGACGAGGTCCTGAAGCATGAGCTCGGTGCCAACATTGCCGTCTCGTTTACTATGTATGGCAATTAACGTGCGGATGACCACCTGCGTGCCGTTTATTGATATGAAATATTGCGAGCATTGTTGCCTCACTAGATTGTTCGCTGAAATTGTTGATACCGATCATTTCTTTACTATTTCGGATGTAATCATTTCGATTTAAAATTTACATAAAAATTCTTCATCTATACTAATATTATAAAGAGGTAAAGTGAAAGAGTAGAGAGTAAAGAGTTTGTGACGTTGTGACGTTGTCGGGGGTAATCTCATGGTGTCGGGTCCAATTTGAATAATTCTTTCAGTGTTATATAGCTCATCCATCGATAATAGTTATAGGCTATATATCATCACGCTAAGACCAATAGGAGCGGAGCACATATGAAAAATTTTTCAAAGTCGGGATATTTTTTTTTCATTTGAGAGCTTCTGCTGCGTGTTAGCTTTAGCCCAAAGTAACTATTACTATGCGGACAAAGTCGCCGTAGTTGTCTATAAGTGCATATAGTTTCTACAAGCTGTGGTTGCGACTCTGTCCATATAGAACCTCAAGTAAGAAGATAGTGACTAACAAAGACATCTGTATGTATTAAGTCCATTACTTATCTACTTTCCTTTCGTACTTAAGTCGTGACGTCATTAAAAATACAATAACTCTTGATATAGTGAAACGATTTTCATAATACCAAGACTAAATGTTATTCGAGAATATGCTTTCTGATTTTTTTTACTGTATTAGGTTTTATCGCGAACGTAGTACTTTAGCAGCGAGTTGTTCATACAAACAGACAAACATTTCGAAAAATTATTTTAAAATATTTTATTACTTACTAGCTTCTGCCCGCGACTTCGTTCGCGTGGAATAGATACTAACACGCAGCGGAAACTCGAGAGGAAAAAAAACGATTTTAAACATTATTTATTGGTGCTCAGCTCCTATTAGTTTTAGCGTGATAATATATAGCCTATAACCATTCTCGATAAATGAGCTATATAACACTTAAAAAATTATTCAAATCGGACCAGTAGTTTCTGAGATTACCCCACAACGTCACAAACTCACAAACTTTACCTCTTTATAATATTAGTATGGATTCCAAAACATCTAAAACATTTTTTTTTTTCAGAAAAACCTAAAAAATTCAGACACCTTACATTTACATTCTTGTTAGATATATATATATATATAATAAGATATATATTTATATATATATATATATATATATTAGTATATAATAAATCTATGTTAATCAAAAACAACAGAGCTATGAAATGACAGTTGAATTAACAATGCCAGTTCAAATCATTGACTACTAAGACCGTGTTTTCAAGTAGTCCAATGTCAAGCTTTAGTTATGTGAACTCGTATTAAATGTCAGTGGGCAGGACGGCTACTAGATAGAAAGGTATACGGCAAAGCAATTACCGAAATGCCAATGTGACTCAATACTGATATAACATCACTGAATATGGAGCAGGGTAATTTTACATACGGCAATCAATAAGATTAATTGAAAATTTATAGATTATATATTGTAAATCAAAATAGATGAAAAAATGGTACGTGTTAAAAATAAATTAGTCGGTAGTGGTTTAAATAATGCACGCCATGCAAAACTGTTTAATTACTGAAAGAAGGAAATAAAACCCAAATCTAGCAGAACAAAATATTATGTAACATTGTTAGAGTAAAAAATGAAACCTATCAATTTAAACATACCCTTTCTGACTAACGAAATAGGAGCTTTATTTTCTTTGCCTGTCTTTTTAATATCTTTCTTCTTATTCCCAGCCTCGTTCTGAACTAATTCATCGAAAATAAATGCTACAATGAATTAAAAAAAAAAACGGTATAAATAAATATAATTTGGATTTAAAATGCATTAGTTAAAAATTCAATGATTTATAGCTTTTCCCAACGAAATTACTATATATAATATATAATAACATCTATAGGTGGAGGGTAAGCCTGATTGTTGGGTGGCGACGCAAAACACGAACTTTGCACTATTAACGAAATACTAAAACACATTTGCAACCCTATCTGTATAACCATAAGATTCAAAATGTTTTGTCGGTCACTCGTTCTACTAGTGTTACGCGTCACGTGCCGACATCCACGCGACCTTTGATAAATACCGCCATACCCACTGCGCCTGCACCTAGTTGATTTTTTGTATTTAATAAAAATGAATAATTATGTAAACATAAAAAATAAATAAACAGTCATTAGTTTATTGAACAAATTTGTAATGCTTTATTTCTTCATTATGTCAAAGTTGATTCATGTTGTAATCTGTTCTTCTATACACATAACTTATACAAAACAATTTCGATGTTTCACATCTGCCAGGCGACCCGTAAGGACTCAATATTTTTAGTTCTATAATGTAGTTTGCGATGACTTAAAACTACTATAATTTTTTTTAATATATCATAACCTTAATAAGACAAATTAATTATACAAATCACCTGAACATTTTTTCCCCTTTCCTTGTTTCATACACAATGCTTCTCTCAATATAGACGTTATATAAGCGGATGTAGGCATGTCTCTCGAATTCTGAAATAGGAAAATATCATTTAATTTTATTAATATAGCCACAGCAAAATATTTTTAATACTAAAAGTCATACCTCCAGTATGGTTAGTAGCATTTGAATGGCGCCCGACTGAGTATTCCATAATTTATCCAACGTACTTTGACGAATGTGTTTGTCTGCAACAAAATCATCATTTTAATATGATATCTTCTTAAAGAAATATACGAATTAAGGCTTGGTTTAATACTACATTTAGCCACTTAAACAAGAAGTGTAGTTTACACAGTTATATGCCAATAAAAACTGACGCCTTCTTAACAATAACGGTGTGTAAGATTAGTTAAAGTTGAAATGGCGAAAAAATAAATAAAATTTATGTTTGAATTACAGATACCTTAAACTAAATGAAACATTTATTACCATTATACTGCTGAATATGCATACTGAATGTCAAAAACATATTAGTCGTAACGATATTGTCAGCATTAACACCCGAAGATACTCTCAATAATATATATTTTTTTTTTTATCCAAGATGACATGTAAAATTAACTCAAAACTTTTATTTCATTTGCAATGATCAGATAATTTCACAGGATGATATAAAAATAAAGGGACTTTGGAGTAATGGATGTTATTAAATATAAAAGAAAAAACACTATTTCGTATATGATTATTATAATAACCTACTCGAATACACACTACAATTTGAAGGTTCTCATTTGAATTGAAAATTCTTTTGGTTAGTTTACATATTGTACATTATAGAATAAACAACACTAAAATTAAGTTGTTGATATTATGACCCACAAGTATAGTATTGCTTTTTAATTGTTTTTTTTTTTTGTTTTGAGTACTACAAAGTGTCAACTTGAGTTGTTTCTTCCCCCATATAGCACGACAAGTGACAGAGTAACAGCTTCCGTAAACTTACTTGATCAACAACTAGAAGAGATAGTCGGAGGCCGACTAGTGGTTTTTATTTAATTAAATATTACCGCATTGTAAACATATTTTTGGTCTATGGGAGATGTTATGGTTTAAAAACATACATTCAAATCTTTGAAAGAGGTTTATAAAGATTATGTAATTAAGAATTTTAAGAACATATTTAAGAATTCTGTGATATTTTAAACTATTTAAGAATTGTAGAATTAAAAACAATTAGCACTGCAAAGTCCATTATATGTGTAAAATTAAATCGTAACAGAGTAAATATTATTAAATAAAAGATTAAATATATAACAGCACTTTGTATCTAATATTCTTTTTTTTTTGGATAATCTACAATACCTGGACGACTGAACTTCTTCTAGCTAATGGATGTCCACTGATCGTATACCTATGCAAGTATAAACGTATAAGCACCATCTCACTAATAGATCGCTGAAGCTGTAAAGACCTTTCCAGGTCAACAACGATTTCATTTCGAAAAGAAAAAAAAGCCATCTCACTAAATTCGAAGCACCAGCTGATAATCATTAATTGGCAACAAATCCAAGTACCGCAAAATTTGACGACATTAATAATCAGCAGATTTTGTCATTTGTGTTAATTTGAATTTATTCAGAAAAAATATTCCTATAAATAGGCTTAAAAAGGAAAACCTTATTTAAATACAAAATTTGTTGTAAATTGTTAGAGCCATTTCCGAGAAACACGAAATAAATTCATACATACAAGAATTTCTTTTTTAAATATATAGTACAAATAGACCAATTGTCAAATCTATGCAAGCGCATCACTTCAGAATGGCTACATCTTGTTACTTGTTCTTGCTTGTTATGTTTGTAATTGTCAGAATAAGGTTTGTATGAAAAAAAATATTAAAAATTGTATGGAGACTCGGAAAACTTGGGTTACAAAAAATTGCATATAAAAAGAAGTAAGTGTGTAGGACAAAAGGGAGAAGGGAGATCTTCAAAAGTATTGTCAAAATTGACAGACAGATGTTCAGTGGTCCCCTAAGAGAAAGATTTCTTCTTATTTTCTTAAGAATACTCGTGCGAAATGGGGACGGGTAGCTAGTTTATGACATAAATAATAATTTTAAAATAGGGAGGTATTTAAGATTAGCATTGCTGTAGAAATTGATTATGCATTTAATGGCTTTGAGGGCATCTGGTGACAATAACAAGCAGTCTCAGAGATATTGGCTGCTCGCCAGTCCGACACGCGCGTACCGACGACGTCAGATACAACCGAGCAACTTTGCCCGCAGACCGATGCCATGGCGCGACGTCGTGTTGGATACGTCCGCGGCTAAATGCGATAATTTCTAGAACATCCTAACGCCATGGCTGTTAGCGTTATTGACGTAGTTCTAACCTTGATGCACGACTCGATTACTGCTGGTTGCTACATTATTTCTTATAAAATTAAAATTACTCCGAGATATCTCTTGTTTATTAGTTGAACAGGAAGTACACTTACGCAATTAATTTATTTTAGTTTTTAGATAGATTACAATAAATTATTATTGTTTGAATAAATACGTTTTTATAAAAACACTGACTGAAAGATATACTACAATAAAGCTAAATGCATTAAAAGCAAACATTATATTTATATGTTACACTGGGTATTACCGCAAACTACGTACATTGGAACATTTTGGACTGACCGACCGAACGACTACGACCGGCAGTACAGCAAAGCCTTACGAATTTGTATCAAAGTTTTTATTATATACGAAATTATTTTTTTTATTATACACATTCTATATTATACACATATTATATATGAAAATGATTGTGCTGTTTTATGGTAAAATATGTAGTATGTTTTATTAGGATTATACGTGAGTTATATTTTTTTCTATTGTAATTTTTTCTGATTCTCTCTCTCTCTGAATCTCTTGAATTTTTTTATCAATGTTAAGCATGTGTTAAATTGTATAATTACTGCTGAGCCCCTATAGAAAAGCGTTATGATATGGGAATAGGTGATACTTTGAAATGTTTTCTATATGTATATTTTCTAGCCAAAGTCAAATTGAACTGTTTCAGAAATTAGTCCATACATACGAAAGACATTTAAATAATATTCATATGCATTAATTATTACTACTTGTCAAAATTTAATATAGATTTAACCAAATAAACAAAACTGAAGTGTCTGTTTGTAAGATCATAATAACACCTTATTACTAAATGGTTTTGAAATAATTTGTAATAAGAAAAAACAATTTTTAATTTTTTTATCTGTGTTTTATTATGATTAAAAGCCACAATATGCACATGAAGAAACCATTTATTTTAAAAACTTAACATGAGGATGACAATCATACCATACGTATTATATCATAAAATAGTTTAACATAGAACAATCTATTCGTCTGTTTATTCCGGTTAATCTATGAAACTATTGAACCGAATTAGTGGGACTCTTATAGGCAGATAACTTATGTTGTAAGGAGTAAGTTATGCTACCTTTATTTTATAAAAAAAAATATTTCCGCGCAAATATAATATTTTATAAAAATGCAAACAGAACGTCTTGGGCATCTGTTGGTTCTCAAATAAAATGTTGGTTTTGTTAATAATACGAGTACTTATTTTAATTGCTACAAGACATCATTAGATATGTTAATTTTACAGACGTCTTAACATGAAAGGAGACTGAATTTAATTTAACTACTAAGATTTGATTTATTACACGTCCGCTACTCTCAACATGTCTACAACGAGTGCCAATAACAATAATGTAAACATATGCTGTTTACAGCTGCTACATAAATTATCAAATATCTTGATCACAGATCCAATTAAAAATATATCATCTATCTAAGCATATAATAAGAATGTAAATCTAACGTGTCTGCACTTTTCGATTTTCGTAAAAAAAATTGACACTTTATTAGGGATGTTATGGATATGATATTTCGGTTACGCATACGGATACGGATATAGGAATATAATTATATCGGTTACGGTTACAGTTACGGGTACGGATGTGTAATTATTTCGGATTATCCGTTAGTTTCGGTTACGGATATTAGATTGAAGTCAAATATAAATAAAATTACTATGCAATAATTTGGTTAGTCTAACTCTAAGTTATCATTTGGTATCATAAATCCCTCATATTAGACAAGTAATTAAGATATCTACTCAATTTTAAGTCGTATTTAATTACTAAGATAAAAAATGCGATAAATTTGACAGTAAAAATAAACTTTACACATTGCACATATTAACTTATAACGTATGCATAACATATTAAATATGTGGGTGTGATAACATAACGAGAGTTTTTATTTTTAATTATTTTTATGAGGAATGAAATCATCTATACCTATAACAAAATTTGAAATTGTTTATCATAATAAATTTAAAGTTGTTAATCATAGTTCTAATAGTCAAAACTGAGCAAAGGAAGATTATATTTAACAAAAAAAAAATTGCAGCCGTATCACCTGATAGTCGTTTACTTGTTTCAAAAAATAAATTTGGGTGTAAGGGGTGTCGCGTAACATCTTAAGACTTGAGACACCCAAGCCAACCTCACCTGCACGTGGTGCACCCTGCTGAATAACGAACGAGGCAATGGCGAAAGCGGGGTGGTAGGGTTTTACAGCCCGACTGGGTCGCAACCACCATGTACATGGCGAAAAAGCCCGTCATAGTGACTCGCTTCTGCGCGTAGCGTTTCGGGATCAGCCTGTACATATCTAGTACCGGGTGACTTTCGTCATTATGGCCGGCATGACAGCGGTGACCGGCGTTGGATAATCTGTCTCTCGGTGGTTGCCGATGTTTTTGGATTGTACTATGCTTAGCATCAGGGGTAGTGCAGTCACTATGTCGTGCTTCAATAAAAAAAAAATAAACTACATTTTATAAAATTTATTTGATTGTTTAATTTGTCGGTTACCAAATATGTCGATATTTACTTGTGTTACCAATAAAAAATAGTAAAACCACACATGTTTTTCAATTGATACATGTCGTACAACGATGCTTTGGATTCGATGTTGACATGGATATGAACATCCAAGTTTTTTTAATATCGATCGTCCCTACTACAAGATTCACACGGAATCCAAGTGCGACGAAACAAAACATGCTGAAACATGTTTTATTTGGACTTCACCCATATTCTAAATTATCCGAAACTTCTGTATTAGTTACGGTTACGGATATATATTTTTTTCGGATATGCGATAGTTTCGATTACGGTTACGGAACTCCATAACATCCCTGCTAGGAATCACTAAAAGAATACATTTCAATCATTTTTTTAAATGTTTTTCTTGAACTGACTACACTATTGACCCAGCAAGGTCTTTACAGCTTCACCGGACCACCAAGGCGAGCGCTCGCGGCACTCAGCCGATTTTATTTGGGCAACTGGCTCAAGGGCACACCTCGGCTTGGGCTGTTGTCTGATACATGCAATTCGCGACCTATCTGAGCTAACTATTCATACATGACAATGAGTTGTTGGAGCATATATGTGTACCAAGCATGCCTACCTCAACAACTCTTATATATATTACGAATCGGATATTTTTTTTAAATGTCTGTCTATCTGTCTGTCTTGTTGCATGAACACACGTCACTGCTAAAGTATTGGGTTCACAATAAAACCTCTAACAAGAAAATCATAAAGCATATCCTCGAGAGTAACTTAGTCTTTTTTAAATTAAAATCGGTCCACTCCATCAAAAGTAATTGTAATTTTAATGATGAAGCGTCTAAAGTACGAGAGAAAAGTAGATAAGTAAATGGACTTAATTACTTTCAGAAGATTTTATTAGTCACAGTTTTTTTTTACATTAGTTTCCACGCGGACGAAGTCGCGGGTGTAGCTAGTAATTAATATATTGCATCTAGAAGCCTGGTCTAATTTTTGTCGTTCCTAATACTATAATTAAAATCTACGTTATCACGATCGAGAATGTTAAAAACCTTATACAGTAACAATTAATTTTTTTTTTTCGAAATGTCTACGCTATTGACCCAGCAAGGTCTTAACAGCTTCACCGGATTACTAAGGCGAGCGCTTAAGGCACTCAGCCGATTTTATTTTGGCAACCAGCTCAAGGGTGCACGGCACACCTCGGCTTGGCTGTTGCCTGTTGCATGCAAAATCGCGACCTATCTTAGCTAACCTATATGTATATACATATATGTATGAGTTGTTGAACCGTATATGTGTACCAAGCATACACGCCTCAACAACTCCTCCATATATATATTATCGGAAAATTGAGAGTTTTTCACTTCGATGAGGGAAAAAAGTAAACCCTTCCACTTTCATGTGTAAGCGTGTAGGCGTGCACGTGTGTGGGGATGATCGTGTAGTGTTGTAGCAGTGATGTATATTTGTGTGTCACCGTATCGCGCAAGCAACGCACTCAAGGGCTCCCTACCGAAGGATCGAACCTAGGCTTGAGCCGCTGCCGTGGGAGGCCTAATCGGGTGTAACAATTATATATGAAACCTGATTCAGTCTCCATGCGAGGTAGCCCTTGAATTTATACAATAGTTTATTTTTACTTAAGGTCTTAAGATAATTGGACTGTTAACATATTTGCAGTCCAATGGGAAAGCGTTCTTAATAACAAAATAACATTTGTATTTTTAATGTCTGAAACTACTCCGTTCCAATTTTGAAAATTGTTTTTTTTTTAATATAAAATGCTACGAACAGGAATATGTGCTGCTTTTTATTCTTATTAATCGTTGTATCATAAATAATAAGTAAAGTCGGAGATTGCTGCTAGTATAGGTTAAAATAATTAATTTGTAATACACGTACAGATAGATAATTAATTCGTATTGATAAATTAAATGATTTTACATAGTAGATGCTTCAAAATTATAACAAAAACTGTTCAAATCACGATTCGCGATTATACCAATAAAATAAAATGTGTAAAAGTGAAAACAATAAAACTCTATTATGATTTTTAGTATATCATTAAAAAAACAGACAAATTCTGAACATAAACAGGGCAATAGCATGACTTTGTTATTCAAACAAAGACGTTCTTAAATGTATATAGTGACTTGCAGCTTGAATTATATTCTATACAATTGGAACAACATGACGAAATTTTTTATGTTTTTATTTCTTTTTTTTTCGTCTTTGAAGAGGTTATTTAACGCTACTATGCGACTGTTAGAAATATTTAAATTTGTGGGACATAACATTTAAAACCACTGATTGATTGCTTATAACGCAACATTGTAATTATGAATTATAATTTTGAAGATAGAAGCGGTCTTTGTAATAGGATATAAGAGTTTAAATGTATTACTTATTGACTATATGGGAATATTCTATACAATATGACATATATTATATTATTATAAAAACATCTTTAAGTCATTGTTTAATTAGTTCCTTATACAGTGTAAGTAAGAACTAAGGTTATATGGTGGGTTAAAATTTTAAATATGTTGCTGATGATAAACCTCACTTGACACACTATAAGTATTTGTATATCTAATATATACGTTACATTTTACTGTAAGTGG
>JACEII010000005.1:8854579-8872609 GCA_014332785.1 Antheraea mylitta | reverse complement strand
TTTAGTAGAAAACGTTTTAATTATTTCATGTAACAATAATGTGTAACATGCTCATTATGTAACAAATTAACAATAACAAATAAACAAATTTAAAACGTGTAGTCTTAAGCCTTAAATGTCGATAAAAAATTGTTGTTACTTTTGTTGCGTTATTGATTTTATATTGTAATAAATACACACTTACACACTTGATACAAACTGGTACTTTATTAATTTTATTAATCTAATATTATTAATTTTACTAAATCAAATATCATTACAATCATGCAATGCACAAAGAGAATGACAAGTAACTCAGTGTTACCTGAATACAGATATAACAACTTCAAAGAGATTAATTACTTTGGATTGCTTTAAAACAATCAGTGTGAAGTTACTGATTACTTTTTATAATGCTCACTATTTAATAAATTAGCAAAGAATGCAATAAAAATAACTTGTAGGTCTAAAGAGTTAACTATCTATTATAAGAGCGTTATAACTTTTACCTTTTAGAACTAAAAGTTTTTAATTACTTTCGACTGCTTTGAAGCGATTAGTGTGAAGTTGCTGATGACTATTCATTAGTACGGGTTTAATCGACTTTGAAAAGGAAGAGATACTCAATTTTTCAGTTGTATTTTGTTATTTGTTTATTACGTCAAAACTGCATTTTTTTTGGACGAAAGGAGATAATTTCCAGATTGTTCGATTTTTATTCCATTATCAAGGGACCGTGACCTTCATATTTATAATTTGAATAGGAAATGTATAGTTATTAAGATATTGGTAGTTTTATAATAATCAAGTCTGGTTAGGTATCTAAATTTTGTTCAGAGATGTTCTGATGCTTTTTCTTGAAGTAGATTTTTTGGAAGTCGTTTTTATTGTTTAAAATGTTCTTATCTTCATTTATTCCTATATATTTATTATTCTTATCTACGTCTTGATATAACGGTATTGTGGTGGCTCTGCACCTAAACAGTTAATGATAAGTTGAGTTTAACCTGTAACTACAGTGATCTAACAACTAATATGCGATTAACTCTCGTCGGCAATTCGAACTCTGTTGATGACAATGTAACTAGCTAATCTATACTCAGTGTCTTTCAGAAATAATATATCTAATAGGAATCGATTTTTCAGGATCAGTTCAGTAGTTCGTGAGAATATCTTCTGCAAACAAAAAAAAACTTTCCCTGTATACGAGCAGGCGCGCATGACGTTTTTTGCGTTTGTCTACTATTTTTTTTAATTTAAGTTGCCTACACCACTCCCTGTATTATCAGCTACATATTAGTGAAATTCCCGAAAAATTAATTCTTCCATTTAAGAAATTACCCTAAACCAACGGACAGACTAAAACGAAAAAGAACTGTTTTTATATATTTAAATATTCATTATGTAAAGAGCTGTTATTCTGATATCACAAACTGATAATTCAATTACGGTTATGTGTATAGAATTTATGGCAACCGTGTCGCTAAGTGCGCTCACGAGAGCAAAGGCAGTTGAAACAAGGCAGAGTTTGGGGAGTGATAGGACTACGAGAATCGTTGATCATCTTGATAATTTAATCACAGTAGGCCCATTTTAATACACACACACATTTAGTTATTTGAGATACTTTGATTTACTCTACCTATTACCTTTTTGTAGGTGGTAGAGCCACGCTGACGCTATTACTGGTTTCAGCATGAATCGGTCGGCTCGTCCGAGGTAGTACCACTCTCTCACAGAAAACTGACGTGAAGTAACAGTTCTTGCATTGTTGCATTTCGTTCGGTCAGTGAAAGCGCTGGAGGCCGACCTCCCAATTCCCTCTCCCCTCCCCTGTCCCCCTCTCTCCCCAAACACTGGCTGGCAACATACTTGCAACTTGCAACTCCCTGGTGTTGCTAGTATCTATGGACGGTGGTGATCACTTAACATCAGGTGACCCACCAGTTCGTTTCCCCTATGATATAAAAAAAACCAATTAGTCAAAGGTTTTTGGAATCTAACTAGATCTGAAAACTAAGACCTTCTTTAACAAACATTCTGACCGTATTTGATTGAGATGTTAAGAATTATACCCAACATACAATATAAAAATTCGTCAAGTATGTAGAGCATACACCCGAAGTTTTGTTCAATAAATAGGCTTACTACCATTATACTACGAAGACTATATATATATGTATATATATATTATAATGATATAGTAATGTCAATGTTTTTAGAACAATTTTATATGATCATGTAATCTAACAATATTTGACACAAACAATGATATCATAAAGGAAATTGCTACAATCACGTACGGTACCAGTCACTAAATTCTGTTCTATTCCATTCGAAACACAATCATAGGGAAATTAGGCCGAATTGCTGTTTAAAACACATCCATGAATAAATAACGTTTTGGAGTCAAGGAAACCTTTTTAAAGTTTCACTACTAAACATCCCTTATCGTATTAAAAGCCGTTATCTCTTTCAAGTCACGCAACACTTTCCTGCTGTATATTTCCGGGGTAAAATGTAGGAAAAACTTTTCTAATAAAATATCTACAAAGTTTTCAAATCAATTATAAGGATAAGGTAATAAAAATATAAACAGTAAGGTATTTGTTGCCAAATTTTTGGTAATTTTCATGACACTACCATCTACGATTTTACTAAAAACCTTATTAAAATAATAATTCATGTTTTATGACTTACAATCTTCCCATATGCTTATAGATAAAATCTGTTTTTTCCTTATTAAGATTATTATATATATGATATTATTAAGATAATAATTATTATACGTTATGCCACTCTGATAACAGAATAAACCTTCACTAATTATATACCTAAATCTTTCTGATGAATCACTTTATCTACTAGTGAAAACCATATGAAAATTGGTTCAGTAGTTTTTGAGTTGTCGCGAACAGACAGACAAACCGACGTGGCAGAGAACTTTGTTTTATAGAACGTAGTGACAATCAATTCGTAGTAGTAAAAATGGTTTTGTTGATTCAGAAGAATTACGCATTTTATTTGAATTAAATGTGGGTTACATTTTATACAATTAAACCCTTATAATTGAAACCCGACAAACTTCTCATCCGTTTTAGATACTTCTATTAAATTATATTAACCTGTTTAATTTCTGTAAAAAAGCGTAATTATATACTCGGAGACAATACTTTTAAATGATCATCTCTATTTGGCAGTAAAATCACTGCCAAAATTGGTTCATCCGGATATTATTTAAAACAGGCAGCAGGCACTTAAAGTCTATAGAATAAACTAAAGTTTGGTTGCCATTCGCTGTATAATAACAAAAACTAGCGATTTTACATATTTAGACATTCATTCTTCTATTATGATAAATTCAATTCAAGTAGGGTATTTTATAAAAATATAATACAACGGTTCTTTATCAATTACAGGATATATAGGATATATTTGGTTAAAAATTTGTTGCAGCAAATAATATTTATCAATGAGTTGCTCATGCCGTTTTTCACGAGTGTAGTAACACGGAAAATTACACCAAATCATTCCTTTACATTACGCATTACGCCTTACATCACTGCATGAAATGACAACTAAATATTAATCTGTCAATTTTGACAATATTTTTGCACATCTCCGTACTGTCTCTGTCCTTTCTATTACTCACTGACTTTTTTTTATGGAGAGTCTGTAACCTAAATTCCCTTCGATTTTTCAATAATTTTCGTTCATACCAACTTTGTCCTGACAATTATAAAACCAGCAAGAAAATAATTAACCAAACAGGGACAGCCGTTAAGAAGTATTGCGTGTACTTGCATTTCACAATTCATTTTGAATTTAAAATAGATCATAATCAGTGAAGCAAGATACTGATACTTGACAATTTGGCAAAATACCGAGTTACGTACAAATATTAACATTTGGATTTAACACTTCATTTACCATCCTCTTTTCCATTAGCACATACGTGTTTTCCTGACTCATTAATGATAGAAGCCGTCTTAGATAAATGAGTTTGGTGATTTGCCAAAATTAATGTCTTACAAATTCATTTTAAGTTAAGATATTGTTCGAAATTGGATGCAATATGTTATTCTTTGACAGAAATATATATATAACATCATACTAGCACATTTTAGAACTTTGTATATTTTTAATGCTCGCGTGTTAGTGTAGATTTTTTTTCATATTATAGGAGACAAACGAACAGGCGGGTCACCTGATGTTAAGTGATCACCGCCGTCCATAGACACTAGCAACACCAGGCGAGTCAGCCTATGTTTGCGCAGAGGGGAGGGAAGGGGGAAGCGTGAGGGGTGGGGAGTGGGAGACGAGGGAAGCGAGAGGTGGCCCTCTGGTGCTCTCACCGACCGCACGAAAGGCAACAATACAAGCACTGTTACTTCACGTCGCTTTTCTGTGGGTCGGGTGGTACTACCCCGGGCGACCAGACCCATTCATGATGAAACCAGTAATAACTTCAGTGTGGCTTTACCACCTACAAACATTTGACAAAATTAATTTAACAAAAGATAACCCTTTAGCTCCTAAAGTGATCCAGGTGGACCCCCATGGGCCACGGCAGACTTAACGAGTGTCTACATTGGCGTGACACAAAAATGGGAGTTCACAATTCGTAAGCCCCCCGCTCACGAAAATTTATCTGCTTTCTGCTAAAAAACTAAAATGTTAGCCTGACTTCATTTATCAATGTAGGCAGATAATATTTTAAAAAGCTCAGCATATTCTCATTAGTAGTATTGGTAAGGGTTTTAAGATATTAATTGTTCATTTAATACATTAATTATGATAATGTTTATTAGGATATTTTAATCGCGACAATATTCCATCATTAGACGAATGTAAATGTTTATATGGCATTTAAGATCAATTTATAATCGAACTGAAAAACTCTCAATTTTTCGATAAAAATATATGGAGGAGTTGTTGAGGCGGATATGCTTGGTACACATATGCGTTTCAACAACTCAAACATATATGAATAGTTAGCTAGGTTTGCTAAGTTAGGTCGCGATTTTGCATGCAACGGACAACAGCCAAGCCGAGGTGTGCCGTGCACCCTTGAGCTGGTTGCCAATATAAAATCGGCTGAGTACCCTAAGCGCTAGCCTTAGTAGTCCGGTGAAGCTGAAAAGGCCAAAAAATTAAGGCCAATAGCGTAGTCAGTTCGAGAAAAAAAAATCAATTTATAATGACGTGTAATGGGGTGTAAGGGGTATCGAGTAACATCTTAAGACTTGAGACACCCAAGCCAACCTCACCTGCACGTGGTGCACCCTGCTGAATAACGAACGAGGCAATGGCGAAAGCGGGGTGGTAGGGTTTTACAGCCCGACTGAGTCGCAACCACCATGTATATGGCGAAAAAGCCCGTCATAGTGACTCGCTTCTGCGCGTCGCGTTTCGGGATCAGCCTGTGCATATCCAGTACCGGGTGACTTTCGTCATTATGGCCGGCATGACAGCGGCGACCGGCGATGGATAATCTGTCTCTCGGTGGTCGCCACTGTTCTTGGATTGTACTATGCTTACCATCAGGTATAGTGCGGTCACTTTGTCGTGCTTCAATAAAAAATAAAAAAAAATGTCGACATTAACAAAGACTGAATGCTGTAACCTCTGTTAATCGACAAACGTCAACTAGTTTACCTTTTAATAATGCCTCTATAGTTCTAATGTAAAACGAATCAAAATTAATTAATACACTTTATAAATTCATTTGATTTTGCATGGCCAAGATTTTAAAAAGTTATACTGTTTTAATTGTACCAGATTAGCTGAATATGAATGAACATGTTGCTTCTACTGACTGACTTGAACACGATTGGAGATATATTGGAGAGCAGGTGATATTAATTTAGTGTTATTGACTTATAGCATACTACTATATACCTACCTCTTTGTTTAATATCAAACTTGAGAATATAACTTAGCAAAAATAGAACGTCACGAATGGAAGTTGCAAATGGAATTGAAGTGCAAATGCGACATACAATTTAATTTGATCTGTTTTTACTTGAATGTTTTAAATCTCTTTTGAGCTCATCTTCATAAGTGGTTATATGTGAATCATTATTATCCATCAATGGCCTTTTATTAAATCATAATTCATAGAAGATTACAAGCCTGTCGTAAAATGTAATGTCATGGAAAACCTACCTATAGACCACATGGTAAAAATAAGCAAACATTACAAACAAGCAAATGAGTTAATTAAAAATAGCTATCTATTCAATTTAAATGAAGTGGAAATGTCAGTGAAGGTTATAGTAGCAAAATTTTTACATACTTAAATATCTTGGTCTCTCAAGAGCCACCATACGCTTCATTGGAAGAGAGTTTCCAAAGTAGTTTTATTAGGACTTTGTAAAATTTGCGGAGGCAGGAAGAGAGCTATGGCTAGTGGAGTTGATTGTTATGTGCACAAATAAAGACACCCAAAGCCTAGACTTGGCTCACAAAAAGCACTACGGTTTTTACCCTGCAGTACGACGGAAAAATAATTCGCAATTCTGCATGGTCAATAGATTGAATGATAATAACTTTGTTACGGTCTTTCAGTATTCCAAATTTTTTTGTACGATGGTTAGCATATCAACAGATTCTATATATAATATTATTCTTATACGTCAACTTACAACTGGTAGAATGTCACTTGCAAAGTCAACATAATCAACTAATAAAGTAAAACGTAAAGTTACGTCGTGGCAGTGCGTCAAATGTATAGAAGACTAATTCAATGAACAGAAACTAATAGCCACATAGACATGTTGATATCTAGACTATATTTACGGTACAGTCAACCTTCAGAGCATCTAGTTAACTCTCGTATTGATTGATAATTGTTGATTAATTGTAAGTGTTAATATTTTGTTTCTTTTCCTTAATTTATTTGACAACCTTCATTTTTAGTGCATGTCTTGACTTCTAAAAATGATATTACTTGTATATTTTTGATGACGGCCAGTTACTAATTCTTCACAGGTATATTTATTACATTGAATAAGAATTTTAATCAAAGTATTTCTGAATAGAAGAAATATTTTATGGTCCCAAAGATTGTAGTTAAGTACCTACACAATAAATTGAAAATTTCGCTGATACAATTGCGGTTGCGGATCGCGTTGTAGTAAATTATACGTTTATATACTACGAAATTTGCTGTGATTTGACAAGATAAGGTCGTACCTAATGACATTTATTAACTAAGGAAGTAATTTAAAACTGAACTTATGGACGACTTTGAAGAGCTCCGATGACGAGTGCGGCGTGGGGACCCGAAAATCAACTATAGATTAATTTGCGATCCTACTCAAACTAACATAACTATCATAAGGAGTAATAACCATAATGTATACAATAATATTGTGATTTTATATATCAATATTTGTATGAAGGAGCTTCGATCGGTGTGTATGGATTATGGAAAATAAATCAAAATCTAAATTAAGCAAATCAAATTGTTAGGAATATTTCGGAGTAAACAACGCACATATCATATTGAGAATTACGTATATTGAAGTACATAAATAAACATTAGGTAAAATATTACTTTGTAAAAAAATTGTATGTTTATTTATTTAGTACATTGTGAATGAATATATATTTTATTTTTTACTCTAAAAACAGCTTTTTAAATGTCTGTTATATATGGATATGTATTAACCAAATATAAATTTTATTTACATCTTATGATGACTTACATCACGTACATCATTCGTATTTTCGTCATTATCACATTGTAAGCGTCATATTACAAAAAAACCTCCCTTAACGTGGTCGTGCAAATTATCGAATAAGTGAGTATTAACTTTCATTGATAAATTTAGTTACATTACATAGTAATCTTAACATAATATTATAAAAGTGAATGTAAGTTTGTTTGTTTCTTACCTTCGATCAATCGTTGTTATTGTTGATCGAATTTTATTACTGTAATTACTTGAATTTTGAATAAACATCTTCAATAATACAAAAAAGGACATACGGTACCCTTTATCTAGAAAAAGTATTGAAAGAGTTTATATCCACATTGTGAACAAAAAATTGTGAAACAGTATATAAGATTTTTTAAACAAAGCTAATACTTATTCGTAAATAAACCATACCATTAATTTATAACAAGCATTGTTCAGAATAAATTGTCCTGCGTATTTTACGTATAAATTATGTTGAAACGTTACATTTACTCATAATACCTTGTATGTACATAGTTCTAAAAAACACTGTTAAAGCTTTGAGACTGCCCATATTTGTCAACAATAGATAATTACAAAGATTATAAACTGACAACTCAAGGTACTGCAATTACTTAATATTTGTAACGTGTCTGAGGCTTAAATTATGCATTAGACTTGTAAAAAAATATACATTTCTTGTATTCGTATTATTCTGCGTTCCTTTTGTCAAATTGAACTGACTTGAACATTGTTTGTAAGAAAGATGTCGAATATTTTATTAAATCGAATATATTAGGATAATCAAATATATTATATATACTAGCTGACCCGTGCAACTTCGTCTGCACCAAATTGGTTATCACTGGCTTCAATTGTATTTTTATACGCGAAAAATTTAATCAAATTCGTACCAGATTGCAGCCACAACTACCGTTTCCAATGGCGAATCCACACTATCCACGGTCGTACTCAAACATATACCCAGATTATATGTGATTTTTTTTAAATAAGCCTAGAACCCGTTCCTTCGCATCATATACCAGGTTCAATTAAGATAAAAACTAACCAACATAAAACTAAATAAACATCTCTACTACTTACTTTATCATAACTATCTTCAACTTGTTATAAAACCTTTTTATACTCCATTGTATTTTAAAAAAAATATATGAACACCGCGTCGTAGCGTAACACGTGTTAAAGCGTCAACTGTCACTGTCTTGAAACTATTGTCTAAGAGTTAAAAATTGTTTCGAAAACGAATTTTAAATATATTTTCAATATATTTTATAAGTAATCTCTGTATCACTCACAACATAGTACCTATCACCTTTTGGTAATTGATCTATGTTGATATGTTTCTATTGTAGATTATTCTACGTTGTTACACTGAATATTTGGCATTAAATTTATAACGTGTATTTGTCACACTTGATATTGGAGAAATTGCCTACATAGGCAGAGGCCATACCGGAAGAATCAGTCAAGCCAGTTTTATATATGTATTATATTCATCCAAACAACATGCGGGCTACCTGGCTGCAGGTAAACGTTGCGTTTATTAGTGCATATCGTACCTTTACAGACAAAAATATTGATTTTGAATGATTTTAGGATCTTTTTTAGTAAAACTTTGAAACGTTATTAAAATGGAATTATTATTGAAAGACATTTTTGCTATCGACAATAATGTGCTTGATGTTATTTTTTGAAAATTAAAAATAAAAGTAATCATAGACCATGTTGGAATAGCAGTAATTATATCATAATTATATTTGGATATAAATAAGTACAACATTCATCTTTTTAGACTAATTCAGTTGTTTACTCAATATTTATACCGATTTATTGCTATAAAAATATGTGTATAGAATAACTAAGCTATAGTTTAGTGCAGTGCTGGCTGCACGATAACGATAGCAATAATTGTGGCAGCGTATGTAACCGACGCATATATTTAAGATGGCATCAGTCCTAAGTCATACGTATATGTTTATCGTTGTTTTATTGTATATGGTGAAATATTAATATCAATAATGTTTAATAAGTTGAAATTTATTCTTTGCTATGGAAAAAAAATGATTTGACATAAATTATTTTTTTTTATAATTTTTTTCGAAATGAAAACGCTGCTGACCTGGAAAGGTCTTTATAGTTTCACCGAACTATTGAGGTGAGCACTGAAGGCACTCAGCCGATTTGGGATGTTTGGGCGACTAACTCAAGGGTGCACGGCACACCTTGGCTTGGTCTGTCGCCTGTTTTGTGAAAAAATCGCGTTATCTATCGGTGCTAACCTAAGCTAAGTTATCTATATGATTTATAAAATATATCAGCGGGCACATTATTGTTTATAAAAAATGTGTCTTACTGTGATGAACTCATGTTTTTAATTGCGTTTAAAAGTTACTGGAAAAATGTTCCTAAACTTATTCATAAATCAAAATAAATTAAATTAAAATGCGCATTAACGTCGTATTTGGTTAACCGGCTACCAGGTGTACTAAATTCTTCAGCATGAATGGGTCGGCTCGTTCAAGCTAATATCACCCTCTCGCAGAAAACCGACGTGAAATAACAGTGCTTGCATTGTAGTGTTTCGTTCGGTCAGTACTCTCACTGTCGCCGTAGGCACATCTCTTTTCCCCTTTCCTCCTTTCCCTTCCCTTACCCTCCCCCTCCCCCATATACAGGTTGACAATGCACTTGCGACACCCCTGGTGTTGCTAGTGTCTACAGACGGTGGTGGTCATTTAACATCACGTGACCCACCTGTTCGTTTGCCTCCTATGATACCAAAAAATATAAATTGATATATTAAAGAACCAATTATTCTAAAATTCTTGTTCTCCCAACGTTGCTGGCTCTTGTACTAAGGTATCGCAAAAAAGTCTAGTTACGTTAACTACAAATTTTTGTTTTTCGTTATCCTGGAGAACTCTTTGCGTTCTATGGGACAAATAGTATCCTGGATGTAGCCTTGTGATATTAGTTATCACTGTGTCAATTTTTGTTAATATTGGTTCAGTATTATCAGAGTAATACGGGTTTAGATTCTAGACTTTAATCCTTTATCCTGGAGAACCCTTCGCGTTTTATGGGTATCTTAGATGTAATCTCGTAATATTAGTTATCACTATGTATAGTTTCGTCAAGATTTGTTCAGTACTTTCGGAGTGATGCGTGTTCACAGGGACAGACAGACAGACAGGCAAAAATTGCATAAAGATTATTTTTGGCTTCTATATCGATAACATAGTCTACCCTGATTAAAATTTTCAAAAAATATTTAATGTACAGATTTCGTCTTCTTACAGTTTTATTATAGTTTAGATATATATATACATATATATATATATATATATTTTAACACTATATTTAATAGTATGGACACTATACGATTATCTTCATCCTCTTACCCTTATCCCACCTAAGTAGGGTCGACAGAACATGTTTTCTTTTTCCACTCTCTCCTGTCTCTCTCCTCTCTCCTGGAGTGTATTAACACTTTTTATGCACATATCATTTCTCATACAACCCATCCATGCTTTTTCTGGTCTACCGTTATTACCTTCATACTCAAAACTTTGCTAATTACATGATTCTTCTCTTCTCATAATATGCCCGTACCATGCTAATCTATTATTCCTCAACTTCTCTATTATGGGTGTTACTTTCAAACTTCTTCTGACATACTTAATACTAACTTTTTTAATTTAATTATTATATATAGTTACACCACATATCCATCTTAAAGTGTTAAGATGCATTTCTGGAACATGTAATATTTTCTTATCTGTCTTTTTCGTAGCTCAGCACTCGGATCCATATAACACGACTGGTCTTGATACTATACGATTGTATTTCTGCAAATTTATTTTGCATCTTCAGTATACCTATTATTTAGTTATTTAAAAATAAAACGAGTGTGCTTTAAACCATATGACTGAAATAGTTCCCTCTCTTTCTATCTTCACTAACTCATATTTCCTTCTCAACTTCAGTTCACCTCACCCGATCACTCTTTTCGCAACGCTCCCATCACGTATTCACTAGCTTACTCCCCCAAGTCAAGCGTGCGTAAAGAAGTTTTACTTCAAAGACAAAACGTTATCTTGACATAAAGAATCTATAGTTACCGTGTGATGTAAGACGCGAGTTTATTCGGGCGGTGATGGCTCGAGCCACTTCCGTTGAGTCGGGCGCTCGTTGCTGGTGCAGTCGTAACCGCTCAAACAGGCAGTCAGCCGTCGCCTCGTCCGCCATGCGATACGCTGCAATACAAAACAACATTAATTACACGCACCAATACATTTATTTGTAGACACAATAGTATCATTGAAATTGTTACGCTCAGGAACTCTCTAATGTCGAAAACTGCGTCGCACAGAAATGGCAAGAAGATAAAAATGAAATCTACCAAAATTATAATGCGAGTACGTTTTCATTGTAAACGGGGCATTATAAAAACTTAGTCTGGTTAACACTTCTCCATTCTAATTCGGTTTCGACCTTAACAGATATCTTACGAATCGTGATGTAATTGTACGTAATTTCATCGATAGTTTTGTATGATTCTTTCAGAAGATAGTTTAATTTAAAAAAAAGAATGCGTAAATTGAGTTTTATTTATGAAACTAAGCACACTCGGGCTCTTAGACGTTAATAAATAGGGTCAAAGTAATACGAAATAATGCGTTATAGAATCTTCTTATCTGACTACTGAATAGATTTCGATGTATATTTTATTTTTACTTCTTAGACACTTGGTCCTCACAAAAAATATTGCGATGTCTATAAAAGATTAAAGACTTAATTTTGTAAGCAAAGTAAGTTTTTTTTTCACTCAGATTTTTTGTCTTGTATTTTTGTGATAAAATAGACAGTTAACATAATAAGTAATATAGAGGAAATCGCGGGTTTTCGCTAGTTATATATAAAGTCTTTAATAATGATCCATGAATTAAAATGTCTTTTTTTCCTCGATCTGACTACGCTATTGACCTAGCAAGGTCTTAACAGCTTCACCGGGCTACGAAATAAAATGTCGCTTAGTTATATCGTTGTTGTAATACAAATCAAAATATAATTTTAGATTTTTTCTTTAACAGTTATGTATTTGGTTGAAATCAAAATGTTTGTAAAACATTTCTGGTAACATTATTATATATCTAATTTTTTTCGAGTCTTTAACATTCTATGAATACAAATGTCTTTATTCGAATGGACAACAACTTTGCCATGAGTACATGCAATACCCATATATAATTACGATATCATTCAATAAAAAAATGTAGTTATATATAATAGGTATATACCATTTTATACTCAAAAAATTGTCATTTAATATTTATGGTTACATATTAAGACATTAATACGGGAATGTAAACTTTAAAATGAATATCATTTTTTTATGTCGATTAAATAGTAGTGCCTGGAGTTGGCACAAATGTTTGTATGGAATGTTGTAGTGAAATGGCCGATTGTTGTTCTGTTACATCATTAAATGTGTTTCGAAGAGTTAATCACTAAGCATTTTATTTCACGATTTATTATACGTCGCGACGTAACGTGCTGTATCCGCGTGTTATCTTTAACAAGATTTTAGTATTTGAAATTTGAATCTTGTATCTGTTAAAATAAGGTTGTTAGTAATTATACATTTTAGCTTGTACATACTACATAACGTATGGGTGGTGTCGTGTGTAACGTTGGTTAATTTAGTAATCGTAACGAATAAATACTATGTTTGTAAATAGAGAAATTGCTTAGTATTTCTAGGCCGCGGACAGTTGATAAACTCGATGATGAATGCCGTTTTCAAACTAACTAATAGTATCTAAAATAAATGCATTCAGATACACTTATATCTGCAGGTTAAACAACAACATTACACAGAACATGCATGATAAATATGTTATGGACCTATAAATTTATTTTTTTTATTTGTAGTGATAAACGAACGTGTTTATAATATTGAAGTTCATTAGACAACGTGTTATTTTACGAAAGACAATCTATCTAACATCATTATTTAAAAACATAAAGCACCTCATTGTATCTCTATTGACATTGTTAATCCCAATGTTAAATTATTCGAAGCTATGATCTGTAACGACAAATTTTATGTATTTAACTAAACGTACGTGAATGCAGTGTGATGTCTTCTGTTGTTGTCAAATGTGCGATGTATTTAGTAAATAAACATTGAGTTGTGAGAACGAAAATACCACGAGGTAAGCGCCCCGCGGCGGCTGCCGTGCGACTAATTTTCCTACAGGCCAACCGGAACGTCACAGAGAACAGTGATGCGCGGGACAGACAGCGCAGTGTCGGAAAATCATTTTCGTTTCCTCCTATACTATTCATAAATCACGATAATAACCTTTAAGCCTATACCTATGTGTTTTGTAGGTGGTAGAGCCACGTTGAAACTATAACTGGTTTCGGCATGAATGGGTCGACTCGTCCGGTGTAGTACCATCCTCTCACAGAAAACTAACAGAGCTTCCATTATTGCGGTTCCTTCGGTCAGTGAGAGCGCCGGAGGACCACCTCCCCTCCCCTCGTACCTTCCCTCTTCCCTCTAAAAACAGGCTGGCAACGCAGTTACGACTCCCCTGGTGTTACAAGTGGCTATGGACGGCGGTGATCACTTAACATCAAGTGACCCGTCTGTTCGTTTGCCTCCTATAATATAAAAAAAAACCCTAAACTTCATTGAATTAGATTTTTTTTTATATTACATTGATTAAAGTTATTAAATTATAACGCTCTTAAAACGTGTTTTAAATCAAGGATCCTGGTTGATCTAACTAACGTTTCTCTCTTGAATTTATAGAGGTAGCGGGTTTGTTACCAACTCAGAAAACTAATCGACTAGAATCAGTGCATTCGTATCGGCGATTATATGTAAAATATATTGTAAATTATAAGAATTCATCCTAGACATGATATGGGAAGACCTCAGAGGAAAGAAACTACATTATTTGTTTTGTATATTATAATAGAAAATAAAAAGGGATCTACATGAAAAAAAGATAAGATTTTTAAAAATTGTATCTATCTGATTTCATGGTTTTTTGTTATAATAAGTGTGCATTAAATAATTCTCTATAATTATTTTGTAATAAAGGAAGTTCTATTTCTAAATGTGTAACATTATCATTACACTACCAAATTTATCTTAAAAATGTGGAATAAAAAACTTAAATATCTGGTCTATTAAATGCAATAATAATATAATGACGGACGGTATTTGTCATAATGTTGTTAAATGTTCTCATAAAAATTATTAATATGCTAATCACATGCAGTATGTATTTAGCTGTGCGAATCTATGAGTAGATATTATAGTCTACGATTAATGTTATTTTTATGATGGCAGATGTTTGATTTTGTAATAAATATATCAGACTTCTTTGTAATAAAATCGTCATTATTCCAAAGGTTTATTAACGAACACCAACGTTATTTAATGTAGATACAATTTTATATGTATTGTGCCATAACTCAATTCTGATGTAGGTTTGTTCCCTCGGCGTGGTGGCCCTTGAGTACGCAGCTCACGCGATACAGTGACACAAAACCTTACATCACTGCTACAACATCATACACAAGTGCACGCCTACACGCTTACACGCTGTATTTCTTTTTCAAAGAAATAAACGACAAAGAGTTCTAACCTTATTTTTCCCTATCCTATCCTATATAGTTTAGAAGATTTTTTCCGACACAAAATACACATAGGAGTTGTTGAGGCACGCATGCTTGGTACGCATGCATTATACGTATATCTAGATAGCTTAGCCTAAGTTAGCTCAGATAGGTCTTGATTTTTGCACAAAACAGGCGGCAGCCCAAGCCGACGTGTGCCGTGCACCCTTGAGTTAGTCGCCCAAACATCCCAAATCGGCTGAGTGCCTTTAATGCACGCCTAAATAGTTCAGTGAAGGTGTAAAGACCTTTCCAGGTCAACAGCGTTTCGAAAAAAAAAAAAAACAATCTGATGTAGTCCGGTGAAGTTGCGCTTGCCAGATCAATATCGTAATCAGTTCGAGGAAAAACAACTTAATAGTGGATAAAAAAAAAAAAACTTATATTGAAGGCCAATGTTACTCGTAAGGGCTGGATAGGGATGTCAATTGTAAGTTACAAGTCAAAAATATTGTACTTTAAAGCATTAATTAGGTATGCTTATAATTTTTTGTCAGTTTTTTTGAACGTAGAATAAATCGTACATAGGACACTCAGAGGCTCGGGGGAGCATGAGTATTGTCAACTACCCTACTACTGAAAGTAGCAGAGCAGTGTTTGAAGATTGGGAGTCATAGTCTAGGAGTGTCATAGGGTAGCGTGAGCAGGCAGCTGCACTCCCGAAGGCTAGCAACCCTTGCCGCACCCGAATGAAGTAGCTCGGTTCTCTGACTGCCTGTCAGTCTATACGCCGACATTTATTTGCATTGTAAGGTAGGTAACACTACTGTTTTCTTTATGAGAGCAAGTATTAAAACGACATTCATATTACTTAATGTTCATAGTTCATTATAATCTCTAATCATCAACAACCAGTTGCAAATAGGACAGCAGTCCTAATAAAAGTCAGGTAATAATGATAGCTTGCAATTCTGAGTAATAAAAGTAATCCTACCAATACCATACAATTTCATTATAATGTTTTTTTTAACAATAAATCTCACTGTAAGGATTAGAATTCGAATGTCGACTCAAGTCATCGTTGCTTCTATTAATACTCTTGTAATCTGTTCCGAACAAATATTTTAGTTATCTTTGTACGTTTTTTTTTATTTAGACGATAAAAATTCTCTTTAGAAAATTACTTACATCTTTTCTTCAGTTTTTTAATTTCCCGAGTTTGCGCTGACGAATCAGTTGCTATAAAAAGTAACGAAACAAAATTAATAACATTACAGACTCAAAAACATACTGCAGTAAATACACAAAGTAATGTTGCATTATTCACCTGACATTTCTTATTCATTACATATACTGTAACTTAATTTTGATTTCTGAGACACTCCTATAGTGGATATTATTTAATTTCATAACAGATTTTCATAAACATAGTTAAGTTTTGAGACTGATTGAGAATTTTTGATAGTTGCATTATAGTATTGAGAATGTGTCAAGTATTTAACTGTCACTGTATCTGATGATACGCAAAGAGTTTGTTTAATTGTGTCAAAGCGAATTAATACGGTTAGTAATTCTCACCAATATTTTTGGCTGCTCTGAATATAACCGTTAAATTCGGCCTGTGCGTAATATAGGGAGGGTTTTAACAAAACACTGTTAATATATTGTTATAGGGAACTTAAATTAGTATTTATTTATTCTTCAGTTATCTCGATGTTATACGTTTAATATAAAACGTATTTACACTTAAATGTGTGACCAGCGTAACTATATTCAGAGCGTTCAAAAAGTTTCGCGAGGATTGTATAAGTAATGCCCGCGGTTTTACTTGGGTTTGTTATTATTTATTATCATAAATAGAGGAGTTATACCAAAATGTATTCAGTGTAAATATTACCAGTGTTGAAATATATGATTATAATACTTCAAGCTAATAAGGCTATCAAATTTATTCTTCGTGTTTATTAAGTTACTCGTAGTATATTCTAATAACTTCTATATGCCAACAAAATGGTAGTTTTTATCAGAACTTTAAGAAATATTTCGATTTATCAAAATTTGTGTTCCATGCTATTGCTATATGCTATGTGATCCATTATACCAGTGCATAAGTATTAGCTTCGGTCAAACAGTATTGAAGTAATGATCGCCATTTTTTTTTCGAGCTGTCTACGCTATTGACCTAGCAAGGTCTTAACAACTTCACCGGACTACAATAATCGCTCAGTTGTTAGCGTATTTGAACATGGAGTCGATCGACGTAGACTCCAATATTTGGGAAGGACCCGGAGCATTTCAGAGCCAGTTCGTCTAGGTTAAATGTGTTCTCCATCTTGGACTACATTGTTCTTCAATATTAAGTGGCGCACTATGACCAACCTATAAAATAATTTCAAAGATTAAAGTTTATAGATGAAATAATAATAATTATGAGATAAAATACCACTGAAAGAAAACGAGAAATAATAATGTAATCTAGATCAAGATTTATTATTTCCCACATCGTTTGAATAAATTAGTCATTTTTTTTACATTTTCTAGACATTGAGTTTTATAGATTTGATTCCAATAAACATGATTTTAATGGTACAGGTTTCGATTTACACGTGTATCTATTACTCACGTTATTATAACCATTAGTTTGAAATACAATTAGTTAGATTTTGCTCGCGACTTCTCTAGTATTAATGTAGACTTGACTTTTACC
>JACEII010000005.1:8745333-8854179 GCA_014332785.1 Antheraea mylitta | reverse complement strand
TTTTTTTGTATTACTGATAATTTTATGTGCAAAATTTTCTGATCAATCGAGTACTTAAGGTGTGGAAGTGCAACAAACTTACTTTTCCATTTATAATGTTAGTAAGGCTCAGCAATTTTAAGCTACCTGAAGTAGCTCGATTGATTGAAACCAATACATCGGTATAGATCATCACCGATAGATAATCACAATTGTTATTGACATTTGTAGAAATGTCAGTAGACCATTAGCGATTAGTGTGTAATAGCTGTATGTCCACATATAACATAATATTAGAGTTTAATCTAACTAGTCTAAGAAACGGATGTAAATAGAAAGAATTATTAAAATTATTTTAAGCGAGTTATCTTTCAGATTGATATTTTCGGAGTTTAAATCTACACTAACAATATACAATAGAAAGGAATATTTGTTTAAACGTGTTGGTTTTTCTTTTTTTTTTCTACTATATAACTAACTAACTATATAGCTATTGTAAGGTGGTAGAGCCACGCTGAAGCTATTATTGGTTTCAGCATGAATGGGTCTGCACACCCGGGGTAGCACCACCCTCTCACAGAAAACCGAAGTGAAGTAACAGTGCTTGCATTGAAGCGTTTCGTTCGGTCAGTGAGAGCGCTGGAAACCCAGCTCCTCTCCCTTTCTCTCCACTCACCCAAACAGAGGCTGGCAACGCACGTGCGACTTCTCTGGGGTTGCTAATGTCTAAGGACGGCGGTGATCGTTTAACAAGAGGTGACTTGCTTGTTCGTTTGCCTCCTATATGATATATAACAAAAAAAAACAAAAAAAGATATTTATTATAATATCTTATTACTACGGTTAGAAGTAAACCAAGCAAGCGTAATTGAACTAATATTGTCGGCGGCTCATTACGAGAGATGATTGGGTGTTGTATATAATGTAATACTGACATACATGAATCGAAACCACGGGATACAATTAGGTAGATTTGTAAATGATAATACTCATAGTAATGTTGTTAATTTCTAATGTCTTCATAATTTTTAGCAAAGTATATTGCGATTTTTTAACATATATAATTTGTATCTAAAAGTACATATTATTTAATTCTTCTATTAGTATGGAAATACATAGAAAATATAGTAAACTAGCATATGCGCGCGACTTTATCCGCCTGGAATAGTTACTTTGGACAAACGTTAACACGCAGCGGAAGCTGTCAAAAGAAAAAATTACCACGATTTTGTAACATTCTTCATTAGGGCTCCGCTCTTATTGTTCTTAGCGTGATTAATATATAACCTTTAGTCTTCCTTGATATGTATCATTTGACTTATCTAACACTGAAAGAATCTTTCAAATCGGAGTAGCAGTACCTGAGATTAGTGCTTTCAAACAAATTCACGATATTTATAATATTAGTATAGATTACATCGAACGAGTAATTTAGTAGATACGTTTTAACCTCGAATCCCCTACGTGAATATGCAACTTTATAACTGTGAACAATAGATTAATCATATTTAGCGACAATGAATATTTTGTTTATAGAATAACTCTATGTTATTGATTAAAACAGTAGTTAGAATTGCAAACTCAGTTCCTCTTGACCTGTGATCATAGTTAACATCTATAAAATGATTTATATACATTATTGTATTATATTTTATGTTGTATTTCTGTGTTACATAATTCAAAGTGCACGATCGGCGTCGAAAAGAAATATTGACAGTTCGAAGGTTAGTTATATTACCTTTACGATATCTTATTATATCTTTAAACGAGCAATTCATGTATATTTTTATATTTGTATATATTCAGGATCTCGGAAACGGCATCATCTATTTCCATGAAACGTAGTATGTAGGTAGTTTCGGGGACGATAAATCGATCTAGCTAGTTTTATTCATAGCAAACTTTTTTTAGCTAAGTTTTCAGGCAATGAAAATGTATAGCTAGAATGTAATGGCAAATTACGTCGGCGCTGTCAAAACAAAAATATTTCAGATGGAAATCGGTTGCTTCGAAAATTCGTGTAACCCCAGTTCGAATCCGAGTGATAGCACAAGAGATATACTTTTTATTTTTTTTGTAAGAAAATCTTAATTTTATAATGTAATCCTAACAGTTTATTTTACTTTAAAAATGTTTTTATAAAAACGAGCCAGGCTCGGTCGCCCAGGTACTTTTAAAAAAAGGACGAAGTCGTTTTTATTTGAATTTAAACTGACGTAAAAGTGAAAAAATATATTAATAACTAATTTAAAAGCGTATACTTTGATTTCTTCTTCTTGCTTTTTACTCTGGCTATTGGTACTGTATTATTATATAATTAATTGCCTTAATTACCGTGGAGGTAAAAGTTCCGTATTCGTATTAAGATCGAAGTCGTAGTATCCTCTAGTAAGTTCTGTAGGTATTCCAACAAAATGGTGGTATTTTTATTAGAACTTTCAGGAAACCTGTTTCGATATATCAAAATTTGTGTACCATGCTATTATTCTGATTCATTATAGCCGTGTATGATATCTAAACCGTAATTTAAAAAATGCCAGCAATATCACAAATAGTGCTTAGTTTTTAATGTACAAATATACGAGTAACTGATATGACGCCATGAACCCTATTTTGCATTAGGTGCTTAAATTACGAGTCGAATTAAAGGCTTAATTCAGATTTAAATAATTAGAACAAACAGAGTGTTGCACATAATTATTACACACAGCTAAACTGAACTTAAAGCGGCTAGATTTGTCTTTTATATAGATTACTGATACGACGTCATGAACTCTATTTTATAATGGGTGCTTAAATTAAGAGTCGCTTTAAAGGCTTGAATCAGATTTAAATTATTAGAACAAACTGTGTGTTGCTCATAATTACACACAACTAAACTGAACTTAAGGGGCTTAACTTTTGAGTGCAATTAGTCCTTATATAACATAATTTTGCATGCCTATTAAAGATAAATTGCTAATAAAAATTTACATCTGCTTACTTCTCTGTCCATATTTCATTATATTCAATTCATGGTGAGAATCTAATGAGGCTAAATAAAGAAATACCGAACCAAATGATTGCTTCAGGAATTTCTTCTTCTAGATACTAGTTCTAGATTCTTCTAGATTCTAGGTACTAGATTCGGAAGAGTCACAATTTTGTGAACTTGGTTTTCTAATGTACTTTACTAATTAAAGTCCATGATATTATTTGCATATGTTTATAAATAATGACACCATAATACATTACATTCATGTCATTCTAGTGATCTATGCACACGCCGAACTTTCAGGTAGCAGTGTTTTTTCCAACTTAAATTACACTCATAATAGACTTGGACAATTTAAATAATATTTTTGTAAATTGTAGTCTCATAATAATTCTGATATAGTTATTGTGATATTAGCGGGCCCAGCGAAAATTGTGGTTTTTGTAAAGTCATGAAAACCTTGACAAAGTATATACCTAAGCCTCATGAATCATTTTATCTACTGGTCGAAACTGCATGAAAGTCTGTTCAGTAGTTTTTGAAATTATTACGAATATACAGACAGACAGACGTGGCAGAGAACTTTGATTTACCTACATTAATATTATAAAGAGGTAAAGTTTGTGAGTTCGTGACGTTGTAGGGGGTAATCTCAGAAAATAATTATACGATTTGTAAAATTCTTATAGTGTTATATAGCTCATTTATCGAGAATGGATATAGGATATATGTCATCACGCTAAGAGCAATAGGAGCAGAGCACTAATGAAAAATGTTTTAAAATCAGGATTTTTTCCTCTTGAGAGTTTCCGCAGCGTGTTAGCGTTAGCCCAAAGTAACTATTACTACGCGAACGAAGTCGCGGGCAGGGGCTAGTAATATGTAATGATATAAGAAAATGATTACTAGAAAGTATAATCAAAATTCGTACATTACTTTCATTCATCATTTCTCGTTTTTCACCTCCCGGCTCTTTTGTTAAACACACGAGGGTTATTTTTCATCAATGTGTTCCATAAAATGTGTTTTTGATAATTAATTTTACAGAGAATATCCAGTAAGACTATCGAGAGCATGTATTTAAGACACACAATGTTAAACGACGTAAAATCTTATTTGCATAAAAATGGTAATAATGTAGAAAATCCACTTCTCTCGAGGGTTAAACGACAGTCATCTTCTGGTGCGGGTAAGTAAGGAAATTCCAACCTTTTAATATAGGTCTGTAAATATAAATTACATTGGTTTATATTTTAGCAACCAGTTCTTATTTCAAAAGGCATTCATTAAACTACATGCATTAGGGCATTACTTTTAGGTCCTATATTATCATTATTAAGGATGGATGCGAATATTGACTCTAGTGTTGTATCTATTTATAAAAGAGTATGCTAAGATAATATATTCTAGATAAGAAGACAAAGATAATAATAGTTCTGAGGTATAGTTATAGGTATAGTTATAGGTATAGGTATAGTTAGTACCCTTTTCTTCTACGTTTCTCAAATCGTCTTCTTTTTTTTTGTTTCTAGCTATGCTTTTTTTTTCTAAAGTTGTTGTTTTCACAAAGAGATCATTGCGAATTGGCATTATACTCGCAATTTGATACGATTCACTACTTTCTCCTTTGACGTGTTATATAAGCATAATATTGTCACCAAGATTTGTCAGTCCTGATATAGATACAAGCCAGAGAAAGAGTCGTGGTTATTTCAAAGTGATTTAGATTCAGGTAAGAGAGTTGTGGTAATCAAAGTTCGTTCCTACTAGCTATGTAGGAACTAAAGTGCTATCAATAGAAAAAAATGCGAAGATTACGTTTTCGCAAACGATCGAATATGTTACACCAGGTGACTGTTTAAAGGGTGGCAACATTCAATCGTGTAATTGTTCATAATGGTAGCGCTTTGTCTAGTAACGTCTTCAATCTGTCTCAAAGTACCTGTTGGTGTGTTTCTTCTTATGCACTTATGACCCAGCTCCCTCTAAGTTTGGTTTTATTTTACATGGGGAAAATCTTGCATAAGATTAAGACGTCAACGCCGGGTAGTGGAGCTGGGTATATCAGATTCCTTACTGCCTAAGAACCCCATGGGGTACCTTAGACACCTTTTGGCCAAGAGGAGGTACTGCCTATGCACTTCATCCCCTCAAACCGGTGGGTTTTAATATTAGACCATATCACCACATAATTATATGTGATTGTGGTTACACTGATACCCATAAAGTATAAAAAATTAATACATTGAAAATTATGAATAACTAGCAGGCTTGGCAAACGTAGTCCCGGCCTGGTAATAAAAATAAAACGGAAAAATTATATGCCCAAATCTTCCTCATAAACAACTCCATCTACTAATGAAATCCGCAAGAAAATCCGTTCAGTAATTTTTGAGTTTATCGCGAACAGCCAGACAGATAGACGGACATGGCAGATGATTTTGTTTTATAATATTTATAACTTAATGTATACGCACGCTAATAACTGACGCAGCATAACAAATTTAATAAAATACACATACACTTTTTGGCAAAAATCGCAATAATGTTGAAACTTAAAGAAAGTAATCAATTATAGTCAAATTTTGATAAATATACAACAACTAGTCTTCTTCCTCTATTTTATTTTTGGCAACCAGTCTTTTATTTAGTAGACTATTGCTGCCATTGTCAAGTGAGTAACGATATTACAAGTTTCTTGATATAATTTCAATGAACTAACAAGATGGTGGCCGTCTTGGTAGAATTTTCTAGGGAGTTTTTGTGGCAACTCAGAATCCATGTTCCATGGTATCATTTCCGATCCACTTCACTTGTGCACGATAACCAAACTATACTACGTATAGCACCACAAACATTACATAATATAGAGCCAAATAACACAAGATTATAGATAAAATATAAAGGCCACTACATGGTACTTCAAGATCCCGCCAAAAACTCCAACCACTACTCACTAACTACTAACACACTACTAGTACTACTAACGGACTTACATGGCTTTTACAATGTTAAAAGAATTTGACATTTTACTTAAGGTTTTTGAGGTAAAATTGACCAATGTCTATCAAAACCAACATTTGTATAATACGAATGTTCTTTTATATATACAGGTAAATTTGCGGACGCCGCTAAAATGCCACAAATAAAGGTGTTTCGACTATTTTTACAACTATTCAAGAATCTTTGGACCGACGCTCCCATCGGCGGTGGAGGGCCACTCGACCCAGAAGTCGTCAAACCAGTCCTTTACTTGTTCAAGGACAAGATCGTTGAATTCTTCTTTCCCGATCCAAGAGTGGAACACAAAAAGAAATCACACTAGTTCTATATTTTATCCATACGCGTAATTAATTATTCTCGAGTGTAATAAATGTATATTGTTGTATCAGTATCTTTATTTTTCATCTGTTTAAAATCACACGATGTATATACTTTGAAAACACATACAATAAATATAACAAAATGAGTAGTTTCAAAACATGGCCTATAATAGTATAAATAATTGTTGTTTGATTGTCGTAAGTTAAATGATTTATTTCTGGTAAACACAATGTGAATACAGAGTTATAAACATATAAGAAAGGCTGTGTAAGCTTCTGAAGGTTACAATGGATCAGTATTTTTTTGCGCTCACCCTAGATATAAAATAGTTTACTAAAAACGCTACACATATTTGTGATGATAATTTTAATTGATATAATGTTTACGTTTCATTAATTTCATTTAAAATACGAGAGTATCAGTTTGGTAACATGTTTATTATAACTAAAATAATATTTTATCGGAAGGAAAGGTACCCTATGTCACTTTCTGAGTCAATGACAATACGTACGCAAAATTTGGTGATGATGGGTTGAGTAGTTAAGCCGTGAAAACGTAACAAGCAAACAAATCCATAATCGCACCTATCAAAGGCTCGGAATTAGTAACCTCTGTGACGTTTTCTACTGAGCACACATAACAAATGTTAACATCGTCGCATATAGCATCTCTGTGTGTACTTTATAACATATACAATGGATAATGTTCCAAAGCACTATTCCATATAGTGCCCTCATCGTCGTTTCAAATTCGTACTTCCCACCACACTAGCTGGTTGCTCATTCACAAACTTTAAAACCCAATAAAACAACGACATCTGTATAAAGATTCTGCAAAACCTTTTACCGTTTACCTCTGGTGTTATTACATAAAGCCCTTCAAAAAGGGTCTGTGCAAGGCAACAGTAATACCTCTAGTGTTACAGTTTTCCATAGGCGACGGTAACCATTATTCAAAAGATAGGCCGTAAGCTTGTTTGTTGATCTTTCGCATACAAAAATTAAAAAAATATACAGTGCATAGTAGAATAATATTAAATGAAAATAACATTTGAAACGAAGAAGTTCTAGTATTTTTGAAGTTATACTTCTTTTGGTGCGTTAGGGAAAAATGATGAGAATAAATTTTTACGATGCGCACGCACACCGTCAAGAATACACGACACCCTGAAGTTATCACGATGCGTGCACCCACCGTCACGAAATACCGACACCCTGTAGTTAGCTGTAGTCAATATTTTGTTTCTTTGTATTTGTTGTTTGTGTTTCTTTTTATTTGTTGTTTGTGTTTCTTTGTATTAAAACTTTCAATGTATTAAATACCTTTTACAAACGTAAAATAAGACGAAAGATAAAGTTTTTGAAAAGGTTTTTATCTTGTTGCGCCAAAGAAGTATAACTTCTAACGCGTGTACATAAGTACACACATACTTTTTTTTAATACGGCTAACAATCTATCAAATATTTCGTAGTAGGTCTAGATTACGTTAAATTTCGGTCAACCACTCAGATCTTCGTGATGTAATCGGCTAAATGCACTTTTGCATACAAAGCACTAGTCACATCTAGTTACTTTCCTTCTGTGTCCGTGGGCGGGGTACCATTTAGTATATAAACTCGTCGTAAGGGGATTAACACGCTTAATAAAAAAGATCTGTCAAGTGTCTCCGTCATGAAGGTACGGACCTCACAGTCTCGATTTATAAAATTTATATTTCTAACGAGTGATATGTGGTTTATATTTCATTTATAAGTAATTTCAACCAGTGTTTATATTTTAAATGTCAAAATTAATAAATTTGAAATGTAATCAAAAATTTTTAGTTAAATGTATCTCTCATTAAGAATGAATGGGTGTCAATAGTGATTCAATGTGTATATAACATAGTAACTTTTATATTATTTTGGGTATATGTGAAAGGAATTGTTCATTAATAATGTGCCTAAAAGAATATCCAGTTTATCTTTGTTTTTTTTTTCATTCATTATGTCTTATATAGTTATAAATACATGTACATAATGTATATCTCTCAATAATAATGCTAGAGACGGTACACCGCCGTGTAACAGTTTATATGTAAATTTTAATCACAAATATGATTTAAGAGTCAATTGACCTCGATTACTCACTGTAATGTATTTAGTGCATACAAAACGTGTTTATTCTAGTATAAGCTTTAGAAGAGATAGATATCACTTGAATAATATGTACCAGGTATTGGTGATAACAGTGCTGTGTGCGCTGGCAGGGAGCGCATACGGAGGTGCAGTGGCATGGCCGCACTCTACCGTGGCACTGCAATCACCTCTTCTTCGAGTGAATACAATCATCCCAGCACAAACAAAAGCATTCGGATATTCCACTACACAGTTCATCAATACCGTAAGTGAATACTCATAGTAGAATATGTAATGGATACAACAGTGATTGCATTATTTGATATAATAGTCTCTGTTCGCGACTTCGTTCGCGTGGAATAGCTAACTCAAACATACAGCGGAAGCTCGCGGGAGGAAAAAAAATCACGATTTTGAAATATTCTTCATTGGTGCTCCGATAAATGAGCTATATAACACTGAAAGAATTTTTGAAATCGCACAAGTAGTTCTTGAGATTACCTCCTACAACTTCACAAACTCACAAACTTTACCTCTTTATAATATTAGTATAGATAAAGAAAAAGAATATTAGGTTGAAGACGATCTCTGTCATGATGTTTACTTATTACAAAAATGAAACATTTGTTTTAACATTCATTAGAATTTTCATAATTAGGAACTTACTGTTTATTAATATTAACCATTAACACATTCATACACTTAATAGATCTTAAAAGTTATATTTAAAACTTAGAATCCATGATTGTAAATTGAAATGTTACATTTTTTGTTTCCAGTTACCTCCTTCTTATTCATATGGGCTTCAACCACAGTTCACATATCAGGTGCCACACCTATCTGGTATCTCAAGCCTACCATCGGCTTATTACCCTGTAGGTGATTTGTCATATTACCCAGCGAGTGTATTCTATCCCATCGGCGGATCAGTCGTGCCTGGAGTTCCTTCCAGACCTGTTGTCCCAGGCGCCCCTATCGCTCCAAGTCAACCAAGTCAGCCTTCAAGCCCACCTTCCGAACAACCTGCTGGAGACGCTGATACAACTGTTATTGAGTCAGCAGATATCCCATCGGAACAGCAACGTCAAGAACAAACTTCAGGTGCTCAGTCACAATCCAGCCCTACACCTCTCCCGCCAGCTAACGCTTTCCCTAACTTCCCGTCTTTCCCACAGTTTCCACAAGGGTCTGGCCAAATACCCTACCCTCAAGTCCCACAATTCCCACAAATCCCACAAATTTCCTTTCCGTCACCTCAGATCCCACAATTACCATCGAATCCACTTATTCCTCAATCACCAGCCGAGTCTTCTCCAACAAGCTTCCCGGGAACCACCAATGAAGATAAAGGACTGAATGATGAAGACACTATATCCGTCGATTCCGCCTAAATATATATCTATAATTTAATTACTTATAAATGCAGAAGATGTTGGATATTTCATTAACTCCAATGTCTATAAGAGTGTGACCTAGTTCAGCAACTTTAATAAAGTTGAGATAAAAAAAATACAATGGAATTTTATTTTGTTCATAAAACAGATTTAATAAAAAGATGAGATTTATTATAATTTTATACTGAGTAAGTTCTGGTCACCAGAAACCAGGGGAACGTTCGGGAAGCCATTTGTAGAAATCCTTCGTTGTTGTATTTTTGCCGTTTAACCCCAGTGAGAAGTAGAAGGAATAAGGAAACCACTCAGTGGTAAATGTTATAGTTAAATTATAGCCACCAACACCGTCTATAACCGGTGTAACAAGACGATTTGGCATTAGCAATCGAGCACATACTATGGTGCAGTCAATCCCTGCTGATATCTGTAATAACAACGTTACATATTATTGAGTTATTTAATCTGATTCTATGGTTATTAGGAAAAGAAAGATCTCTATTATATATATATTTTTTATTGATTACTATAACTCAAGTAAATGCAGACTTAAGAAATGAGAATTAATGCATTATTTGTTACCTTTAATATAACGTTTAGTTTCGCCGGAGGATCAGCTTGCACCTCAAACTTTTCAGAGTAAAAGAAAGCAGTTTTTTTCTGTTTGGTCCAACTTTTGTAACAATAATCTCCAGTCACAAAAGTCCGTGATCTCCATCCTGACCTCATTTTCTTCCTTCTTCTTAAATAACCCGAATGGATACCAACAGCTGTAATAACTTCTGTGTTTATTTAACATTCTCAACATAAATATCGTGCTTTAACAACTATGTCACGCTGTTTTTAGACAACGCGAGTTTGTGTCGTAGCCTCCAAAATGTAACCCGATGTTAAATGAGTTTGTGGTCGAAGATTATAAAACTGCAAGCGGAGAAGAGATTGTCTCACAAACCAAGCTATCAAAACAGATCGATGGATATGGCAGATTGTTCATTTAACAATTGTACATAGCAAGGCTATTCGCCTTTAAAATGTTCTTATTATATTCTTTGATGTCGTAGATATTTATTTTCATTAAAACTATAAGGACCATGTACAAATGAAAACAAACATAGGCTCCTTTTAACTACAACCCTACCCTTTTCTACAAGGGTACAAGTGGCGTCAAGTGGTGATTTACTTTACCGTAAAAATATAGATCAGTATGAGTATAATATTTAGATGTTAATTGAGCTGGAATTCTTTTTACAAGGTTATTGCAGTAATGATACAAATTGCTTAGGGTTACATTTTGTAGATGTGATACTTGTAATCTAGTGTACGTACCAGGACCGCCATCTACCAACATGAAGTTGTGTGAATGTGGCTGTGGTAGTGTATTAGCTGTTACAACGTTTATTATCCAGTTGATATATGGGTATACATCGATATAGAGTGGAGGTTCACTGATTAATCGACGACGCATGGAGCGACGTGTACAAGCCGCGCCGCCCGCTGCCACTCCAATGAGCTCGAAGCCACCATCTGAGTTACGGCTTATAATAGGAGCACCAGGGCGAATGCCGCAACCAGAACTGCACAGCACGTGTGTCACGCCTTCGCTACCAAGTCTCTATTAAACATTAAAGAGATTTTGGAACGAAGTTCCTTATCGCGCGTTGTGAACGGGGGCTAGACGGAAAAAATTCTTACGAAAAGTTGTAACGACACATTTTGCTATAGTAAGCTATTGTAAGCTGTGCGGCGTCGCATGTTTCTCTGTCTGTCTCTCTCTCTCTCTCTCTCTCTATTATAGAAAGCAAGCCAGATATTTTCATTTCTATTTCACATTGAACAGTGTGGTGTCGCGACGATTATTTTTGTTGAGTGTATACAGGTTTTTTGTAAATAATAAATAATAATTTAAATAAAATAGAATCCCAAACATATGTTTCCTACTTCAGTTTACGAATTATTACGAAAATTGAGCCTACTGATTAAGTTTATATAACATTATATTTGTTAATAATAAAAAAAATATTATTATAACTTAAAAAAATAAAATTTTATTACAATTCCTACACTAATTAATCGAAAGGAACTTCGTTCCATCCGGGTGTCCCTTGACACCTCTCAAGTTTTTTTTTTATTCCGCATATAATATATACCTTTAACATAAAGTAAAATAGACATTTCATTAACATCATGTATAAAATATGGATTTTCTATAAATCTCTTGATATTATTAAGGAATAGTTACCGATTTCATTCGATGTCTTCTGCATTCTTTATGAGTATACATTTTAAGTGTTTTCTTACCCATTTTTTCCGTATCAAAGTCCTTTGGCACATCTGTTAGAAATATTATAAAATAAGTAATTAATAATTATTGTATATTATAAACAATTAAATTGTATACTTACTACTTATATAGTCGACCATAAAAACAATTTTATTCTTTTTTTTTCTCATCCTTTCGCCTATCGTGGGTAAGCATATTGGAATCATGTAACCTACAAATCGAATAAGCAACATGTACTCTAAATGTCATTGTATAAAAAGCCTATATGAGTACATAAAAATGTATTGTTAATTTTAATCAATCGTAATAAAACATGCCTCTATTTAACGTACAAAGTACATAATTAATTATTGTAGTAACTGGTTATATAAGAAATATGTGGTCATTTTTCGCATACAATTTTGGTAAAAAAATACTTTATGTGTCAAGTACAAGTAACATTTATTTTTTTACTCACTAGATTTCAATGGACGTAGCAACTTTACTAACGCTAAGCTATTTCCGACGCCAAACCTGTTAACAAGTTTAATTTACTTTATGTACAATAATTACTTGACTTCCATATCAGTAATTTAATTATTTAAAAATATTCCTATCTTCAGGGATAATAAACATGTCATTTTAATTACAATGTTGAAGCTGGTTCGAATGGAATGCAGTAAAATATTATATATAAAAAAGCAGACTGGTTTATATTGTTTTTGAAATATTTAATTCTAGTTTATGTTCCTTATATATTTAAGATCTTGAGATTTAAGTTCTTCAATCTTTAAGACCTTGGCCTTAAGACCAATCTGTTATTTCCCTTTAAATATTCCCTTTAGTCAAATAATAATTATTGAACTTTTTCTATTTCTAACCCTGTTGAAAACAATAAACAAATTAGAATCAAATCTTAGATCTGTTAATAAGATTTCGTTGAATAAAGATTTATCTTTATTATTATATATCTTCAGTAGTTGATTTAAATTGAATTACAACGTAATGATTTTTATTGGGGATGGGATGGGAAGGGATGGGGATCCTGTGAGTGTGCATCAGTTACGCGACTGATAACACGTATTCTTAGCAGAATATTTAATAAAATGTTGCTCACCTAGAATATTCTGGATGTGGAGTGATATCAATAAATGGCATTTCCAAATATGCGCGTGAACATTTTACGGCCATTTTTGTTTGCAATTTTGTTATACCACACTCATTCTCGTCACGCTCGTAATCGCCAAATATTACGTTACCCCTGTGGAAATATGTATAATTTTAAACAATTTTTGTATACTTGTAAACTCACATATATTATAAAAAAAATTTCTTGTATCTCGTAAAATACTAAGAATTTAGATTAAATTTAGTAATTATATAAAGTTTTGTTTTTTAAGTTTACAACCATAACTGCTTATCCTAAAAAAACGCGATTTTACATAAAAAAATATAACGAATTATATCTTATATCATATACCGCCATCTCGTATTTTTTCTATGGTATTCGCATTAATGCCAATGGATGTTAAACTGCATTGATACCTCAAAATCTTACTAGATGGCACTGTAGGATGTTATACAAATATGTTCGACTTACATCTGGTGGCGACAAAGCAAAATGGAATTATTGTTTTAACCAACCGAGTGTAACTCGGACGTCCAGTTTTTTTCCGATCTGACTACGCTATTGACCTAGCAAGGTCTTAACAGCTTCACCGAGCTACCACGTCCAGGTTGTTTTTTCCATGTATTGTGATAATCTCCGAGCGATATTTGCAGTTGTCATACGTGTATTTATTAGCGGTTATACAATGCCTTAAAATTACCTTTATGGATCAATGATATAGATGTAATATCATTGCTATCAATAGACAAATTTCTATAAACATTTAATGTAATTAACCCGTATCAGTTCATATTTAAATAAAACTATATTTTTTGTAAGTATTATAGTGCATACATATGTTTGCAAAACAAAAAGTACAAAAATAAACAAAAAGTAGTCAAAAAACTATCAATAATAATTGCAAAACTTAAAACTCATATTTTATTGAAGAGAAACTTTTAATGAGACTTCCAACAAGGTTACGTTAAACGTTTAACGCAACCATGGAGGGGGTATGAAAGCACTGTTGCATTCAACGTTCAGTGCTCCTGGGGAGGGGGAATAGAAAGAGACCGATGCGAGAGTGAATGCGTGGCACTCGAATGCACGCGCGTAGTATACTTGTTTATATGTATATTTATATCAATTTCTACCCCTTCCTATTTTCATTTCCACATTACGAAGTTTCACTTCTGCGCGGAGGGACTCCACGCATTATTTTTTATTGTAATATTTGTTTTAATATTTAAAATAAAAGCCACCAGAACATAATCTAGTAATGCAATGATGAGTATTACTTACAGTTTATAGTTTTTTGGTAACTGTAACATGTCTTTAGCTGTCCCAATAACATATTGTTTCTGGATTAAAACTATTCGAGGAGCCTTAGTATGATGCGGTAAGCCTGTCGTTACTGGAATGTTAATACACATTTGATCAATACATTAATAAGCATTAATCGTATTTTAAATTGTGTTTTGGGAAATATTTTTTTTAAGTTCGTATCCTTATTTACTGTACCTATCTTTACATATGTAAGGGTGGTCGCTATATGCAAGGGCGGATTCAGTAAGAGATCACAGGAGGTATATCTCCGGCGAGATAGTTCAAATAAATGAAGAAGCTGAGACTTTGATAGATCTACTATACAGATTCCATAACGTTCGTTGCTTTTTGCGTACAGTCGTCATTAATTTTTTTAGCCGCTGTGAATATAACTCTAGGTTCGGGCTTACAAATAATACTAAAATTTCAATATAAAACTATGTTAAAATATTGAATCACAAAAAACCGACATCCTAAAGTTAGCTATAGTATTGTTTCTTTATGTTTGTTGTTTGTATTTCTTTATATTAAAACTTTCAATGTATTAAACACCTTTTTTCTATTGTTAGTGTCGTTTTTTCTACAAACGTAAAATAAGGCGAAAGATAAAATTTTTGAAAAGATTTTTATCTTATTACGCCAAAGAAGTATAACTTCTAACGCGTGTACATAAGTACACACACTTTTTTCTTAATTTATCTCCATGGCATACATATAATAAAATTATACGTATATATAACAAAATTTGCTTTCTTTTTTTCTCAAACTGACTACGCTATTGACCTAGCGAGGTCTTAACACCTTCATCGGACTACGCCAAAATTTGTGTTCTGTGCAAACTACGTTCAGACCGGTTAAAGTTTGGCGCGGACTGTATATAAGTACAGGTGCGCTTCCTAAACTGGTAAATCAAAAACCATATAACTACATAACATTGACAGAAAGAACCTGAGTAAAGCGTCCTCTCCATCTTTAATAATTATATCTATTCACTGGCGCGGCGCAGTACGGCGTACGAAGCTAATTACATAAGTAGCCTAGGAATGGGAAAACTGAAAAGGTGGCTGTATCGTAACTTAAGTGATGAACACATACAGGCCATTTCTTTTTTTATATTATATAGGAGGCAAACGGACAGCCGGCTTACCTAATTTTAAGTGATTATCGCCGTCCATAGACACCAGCAATACCAGGGGAGTTGCAAATGCGTTGCCAACCTGTATTTAGAGGGATTGGGGAACGGGGTGAAAGAAGAGGAGAGGGAAGGGGAAGACGAAGATGTGCCTTCGGCGCTCTCACTGACCGGACCAAATGCAATAATGCAAGCACTGTTACTTCACGTCGGTTTTCTGTGAGCGGATGGTACTACTACCCCGGACGAATCGACCTATTCATGCTGAAACCAGTAATAGCTTCAACGTGGCTGTACCACCTACAAAATACATCATGGATAAATATTTAACCCTAAAGAGTTATTGGGAAACTACTTACATGTACTCTCGTAAAAATAAAGCCTGAATCCACCCTGTATATACATATGTATATTATATATTAGATAATGATTGTTCTCCTTAAAGAGCAGTATGAAATAGTATAAAACTACAAACCATGTAGATATTGCACGAATCCTAACCAGACAAATGTATGTTCTTTGAGTATTCCATCAGCTGGTTTAAGGTTGAAGTCGTCTTGGCACGTAGAGAAATCTCTTATCACTCCGAAAACCGTACATATGTATAATGTAATAATAAGTATGATTTGCACAGACATGTTTTTTGCTATTTATTACTTTATGAACTTATAAACCAAAATGCGTTACATGTATAATTTAATACAAAAAATAGTGCGTGGAGTCCCTTCGCGCGGTAGAAGTGAAACTTCGTAATGTGGAAATGAAAATAGGAAGGGGTAGAAATTAATATAAATAAATATATATAATATATAAAGAGGTGTACTAAGCGCATGCGTTCGAGTGCCGCCCATTCACTCTCGCTCTGTATTTTTCTATTCCTCCTCCCCAGAAGCGTTGAATGTTTAACGCAACCTTGTTGGAAGTCGGATTAGAAGTTTCACTTCAAAAAATACAATGAAAATTGTAAGTTTTCTATGTGTTATTTCAGTTTATGATATCATCTATAAGATTTTTGGTCATTAACAAAAACGTAATAAATTAATTAACTTTTTTCTAACTTATTATCACATGAATAAATAGTTAAAATTATAAATATCACAATAATTAAAACTCTAATATTTAATTAACTATATCTCTATTAACGATTAATTTAGATCAACAAGTACAAAATAGCACAAGATATGACAATGCATCACACAGTTATCTTGCTTGTATGATTCGGTCTTTTGGTATTTCTTTGTAGGTACATCAGAGGATGTGAGTTGTTGTTATGTTTACAAAATAAAGAAAAGAATGCTATAACGCACCACTTACATGTTAAATACACCGCATTTTTCCAATATTGTATCCATTTATCTTATTTACGAGTGTATTTTGATTATATTTTACAAATGGCTGTATTTATATAATAATGTCTACTGTATCCTTTTTTTTTAAATACAAACGCTGCTTACCTGGAAAGGTCTTTACAGCTGCACCGAACTATTGAGGCGAGCGCTGAAGACACTCAGCCGATTTGGGATGTTTGGGCGACTAACTCAAGGGTGCACGGCACACCTCGGCTTGGGCTGTCGCCTGTTTTGTGCAAAAATCGCGATCTATCTGAGCTAACCTAAGCTATCTAGATATACGAATATGAGTATGAATATATGAGTTATTGAAACATGAATGTGTACCAAGCATGCGTGCCTCAACAACTCCTATATGTGTTTTGTGTCGGAAAAATTCCTCTAAACTATATACTTACTCCGGGTCATCTCTAGGGTAAACAAGTGAATGTATAGTAGTTATATGCGCATTTATAGTGTTAAGTGTGAGTAAGACAGATAGTAATATAATTTGTTTAGAAAAGTTTAGATATTACGAAAAATCGATAATATTGTTGTCTGAAAAACCAATATAGAGAATTGTAGATAATAATGTAATATATACTAATATTATAAAGCTGGTGGGTTTGTTTGGTTAAACGCACAAACCTCAGGAACTACTGGTCCGATTTGAAAAAAAATCCCAGTATTATATAGCTCATTCATTGTGCCAGGCTATAGGCTATATATCAACACACTAAGAACAACACAAACACACCTATAGGAGCGGTACACCAGTAAAGAATGTTTCATTTTTTTTTTAGAGAACTATAGCTGCGTTTTAGTGTTAACTCAAAGTGACTATTCTACGTGGATGAAGTTGCGGGAACAGCTAGTTAGTTTATATGTACGAAATATTAGATTTTTTTAAAATTAAATACACTTTATTATTTAAATACAAATTATAGCTAAAAATATCAAGGGCAATTACGAAGACATTTTTCTACGACGTAAAACTACTTATTTTATAAAGTGACTCCGTCACAAATCAATTTCATTAACTCTTATAAAATGTGAGGATGATAGAATTCAAATCTAAAATTAATTGGCATATTAATCGTCTCTTTCATGTAAAATTCATGGAAATCCATCTTTTGCACTGTGTTTAGCATCAACATGTAAGCTGTTCCTTGACAGTAGTAGATGGGGAGTCGACTCTTGCGAAATGCAAAATTCTTTGGTACATAGGCCTTCATAACTATACATTGTAAGGCGAATCGGATGGTATGTTTATCGACCAATAGCTGTAAATAAAAGGAAAAGTGGTATAAAGTTGACAATAAATACACAGATACATAAAATGATTACTAAAATAAACGTAAAATCACTATCGGTTTATTTAAACTACACAAATCTAAATCATTGAGTTGATTTATAGATTAAATTTTAAACTATATTTCAATCTTTACTTATATCTGCATTTTTTTACATGAACACTATCGGCCTTGACGAACGTTATCCCATCCTGATAATAAAAAAATATCGACAGATTATACCTAAACCTTCCTCATTAATCATTTTATCTACTGGTAAAAACCGCATGAAAAGCCGTTAAGTAGTTTTTGAGTTTATCGCGAACAGTGAGACAGACGTGGCACAAAAATGTGTTTTATAACATGTAATTTCAAGTAAACTAAATGCAAATTGTTATAAGGAACCTACGTGGAAATAAGATGCTTGCGAGTCCTTCTGCTTCGGAAGCGATGTGTTTATCGCTTGGCGTAAATATTGCCTCGAAGTAACATCGCCTTCACACGAACCAAATTTATATACACTGTGTAGTGTATCTGTAAAGGAACGGCATTTACTATATATTTCATTGTCATCGTATATTCATATGTTCTATTGTCCTCTGGATAAATAAAACTAAATGGCACTGTAGCGAATCAACTTTTTAATCCAACACCACGAAAATTGGTACGCATAAGCAATTAATTAAAAAATACAACAAATATTAATAAACGCATGTGGAATCGTTAATAATATAACCGTTCTAGCTTTGCTTGCAGCTTCACTCGCAATACCGGCGATACTGTAGATTTGATCGGCTACATTAAACTCGAAAACAGTATTTTTTTCTGGATGAGAGGTAATCTATGTTCTTTTCTGTACCTCTGACGACATATGTACAAAATTTCAACATTATCGATTGAGTAGTCGAGGCGTGAAAGCGTTACAAATAAAACTCAGATTCGTATTTATAATATTATTTGGGATAGGTTAAATTTTTTAGTGTCGCATTCTGACTGTGGCGATAGGGGAGGATTTGTCGCTGCCTAGTGTGTTTCGGCAGCGATTAGACGTGGACTGCAATTGCCTTCTACTGGGAGAAGGTGGTCTCGTAGAAGTAGTAGGTGAAAGGGGCTCGTGAGGAGGACTCACTCAGCGGTCCTCTCCGCGTATAGAGAGTCGGTAAGAGGAGGGAGCGACTTGCACGCTACCTCTCATCACCGTAATCGGACCCGAAGAGGACGAGGGAAGACAGCTGTTGTGTAACAAATTTGCTTTCCTATTAGGACGGAACCCAATAACTACCTTCCGCCAGGTAAACCGCTAGTGCGGCTTAGTGATAGCTATGCTCGGTCCCATGCCACCCCAACACAGGTGGCGGTCGGTACACCGTGGGGTTTTAGTGAGTAAGAGTCTCACAATATCCACTCCCCCGGGAGGGTGACATGTCCATGAAGATTTCGCCATGTTAATGGAAAAAAGGTTCAACTTATTACCAACCTTTTACACTAATAAAACACTTCTACTTACGTCTTGGCTTTTCATCGTCAGGAAGATCATCTTCGTCAATATCACTTCGAATTCCACTCTCAGCGGCGCTGTAAGCGTAGCTAGCTTGGTTTGCTGGTACAGCTCTCCATGCGATAGAACTAGTCACTTTACATACGTTAATTAATTAATAACGAAAACCCGTGACTTTGTCTGCGTTGTTTATTATCTTAACAATATATTTTAGGCACAGAGGAAAAATGAAAAGCTCCACACCCCTTGCAGCACTTCTCCAAGACAAAAAAACACACATTGCTAAAACTACGCATTCAGAAACGCATTATAAGAAACGTAGCTTCTTAAAAGATTAAATCAAACTATCGACATAATTATTTTTTTGATGAGGACCAAGTGTCTAAGTAGTAAACCAATATCAAAAACTTTCTTATAGTTTTTGATTGATAGAAACGTAGCCCCTACTTTTATTTTTTTCTAAGAAGATAAAAACAAATACTAATAATACCTACACTAATATAAAAAATAACCAAGAACTGACTAACTATGTATTGTACATTATAATACAAAGGTAAAATATAAAAAAAACATATGTGTAGTTCTCACGCGATAAAAATGAAGCTTTCAAAAAGAAAGCGAGAAGAACGTATATTCTTCTCTCCAACTTCTCTCCAATACCCGAAGGCAAGCAAGACACTGTTACTACTCTACCCGACACAACTTTTCGTCACTAAAAAAAATCGCGGATTAGAATTTTAAAGCCCTAAGACGATCTTCAAAAGCATAAACCTTTATACTCATCACCTCTTCAATATAAAAGGGAACACTTATTGAAATTAGGTCCAAAAGAAACTTAATCCTCGTATGCAAACATATCTTTTTAGCGAATTTTTATACATTTTTGTGTTGTAATCTGAACTTACCCAGTAAAAGGAACACCAAAAGAATCAGTTTATGAACAATGGTAATCATTTCAAATTTAAGTTTTTGTTATAAAAATATTTTCAATTCGGTATCAGCGGGAATGGAATTGTGAATGGCATTAAATTGTTGTCTTTGTTTAATCGTTGGCTTGAAATTGACGTCAATAAAAACAGGTGTAGTTTATATGTTTACCAACTTTAACATCCTTTATTTCTGTGATCAATAATAAGTTAACAATAATTTGGTAGTAATATGCTAGTTCAATACTATTTCGGAAAGAGTTTTTATTTTATGTAACATGTGGGTTATTCTATTTAGTAAATAATCAAAATATAAAAGTTTTAATCTATGTTATATTGATCATAAAATCAAATGTACCATACTACAAGTACTTCTAGAGAACTATTCTCTTTAAATCAGAATTGCAAATGTTTGTCTGCGACGATAAACATTGTAGAGTGCTTAAAACATTGGGCATTTGAATAAAATTCCAGATAAACTAATTATTATTTTATTACCTTAAAAAGCATTGTTAAAATTAATACTATGTTAATTTGCTTTGATAACTAAACTTGATCAAACCAAAAAAACCTATGTTTAAACATAATAATAATAATATAAACAAATAATAATAAAAATAAAATAAAGTGGCGTATTTTTTATATCATAGGACGCAAAAAAACAGGTGGGTCACGTGATGTTAATTGATCACCACCGTTTTTAGACACCAGCAACACCAGAGGAGTCGCACGCGCATTGACAGCCTGTGTTGGTAGAGGGTAGAAAGGAGGGAGATGGGAAGGTGAGCCTTCCGCGTTCTCACTAACCGAACAAAACGCAACCGATGCAAGCACTGTTACTTCACGTCGGTTTTCTGTGACAGGGTGATACTACCCTGGACAAGCCGACCCATTCGACCTTTACAAGAATAAGGTTTTAGGTTACAGTTGACGTCACGGGCAATTGCTAGCTATTTATACAAACAAATAACTAATCACCTCATATTATAAGCACTACACTATATGAAACATTTTTCTTAAGAAAACATAAACCGAGCGTGAATGTCTGTTTATGAAATCGTACTCAAACTAGTAATGCTATTTCTAGTTGTTCCTCGGTGAACTTGTGGTTTCATTAAAGTAACCCACAAACTTCTAGTCGATGGATCACATATAATAAAGTATACAAATAGTACAAACCCCTGCAGAGTTGACGTCAAGCAAAACATATATGACCAAAGTAAATTATTCGAAAACGACAATATACCAAAAATCCATGTTAGTCCTAAAAGGAAAAACAGAAATATCGACAGTCTTATCTGTGTACGAATAAAATCTACATCAGTAGATTTAACTTTTTCCTCAGTTCCACGTGAAATTGCATGTAGTACTAAAATAAATAGAATAATGTTTACAGTTAATATAAGACAAATAGGAACTAAAACTCCCACTATTAAAGAAATTCCGGTAGGATAGCAAATTTTTCTACTATACGATGAGTCTGGTATATAATTATCACTATCTAGTAATGCAATGATAATTACTGGAATTATAGGTATTCCCCAACCAATTAAGTTAAATTTACATATAAACCTGGAAGGCCTCCTTATTCCCAAAACTTGAACATATCTCACAAACTGCAAAATAGCTGTTATTAGCATCCACATAAAACTGGCTAGAATAGAATAATGTAGTAAAGCACCTAATAAAATACATACATTTTTCATCTCCTTTGAAACTATATACACACCGTTTTCTCTAACAAATATTCTAATGTTTAAGTTAAATATTACAATAAATATTAAGGGTAAAGCAATAGACGTTGATAATTGTAATAAAATCTTAGTGCTCGCTTTCTTTCTCCAATTTGAAAATACTAAAGCTGTTACCCAAATACCGAAGATTCCAACTAAAGAAAGAAAACAACCCACTAACGTTATAATATTTAAAGCCTTTGTATGGTATTTGTTTTTATTATAATAATCGAAATTCATAGTGCCATGTATATTTAGTAATTGTCCAAAATGGGTAAGATGATAACATTCACACACGGTTAGATTAAGAATATTTTTTACTAAATAGCAACCCTGTTTTTTCCAGCTGCCTGGTATGTGATTTGTTGTTTGTGATTGAAAATCCCAATACACGCAAGTGGACTCATGTTTAGAGTTATTTATTTTTTTGAATATTAATGGTATAGAATATTCTAAGTTTGACAAAAATCCTGGTAAAGTCAAACCTACTATACGACTGTTAACCAAACGATTTCCATCTGCTAATTCTTGGAACACTGCATCGTTATAGAAAAGACTTATAATCACATGCAAATTTTCTGTATTAATGAAACCATTTTCGTTATTGTTAACTTTCAATGTATTCAAAACTTCTGTTGGAACCCACGTAGCAACTTCTAAATTTTCTATAGATATCACTTCTTGTAAAGATGTATTTTTATAAAGTGGTTTTATTATAACATCCGTGAATTCATCACTTAATAACTTTTTGGAAATAGCTATACCTGTAATATTATTGAAATGAGGGAACGAAACCTGAATAATATATTTTGATTGAACAGCTAATTGATAACTATTTTCTTCTTCTATGGTATAATTTTGGCTAATGCTCTTTTGTGCTATGAATTCAATAATATTATTAATTGAGTTTAATATGACATTTGTTGAATTAAGCGTTTGAGCAAGTCTTAAATCATACGAATCTAGAATCATCACCTTATCCATAGCCCAAGCGATATTATCCATATCCCCTAGATCAACGGACGTTTCATTTTCTTTAACCTTTTGTAATACTTGTTGTAATGACATTGACAAATAGTAAATATCTGCAGGGATGAATATATCTACATCATTCAACACAAAATCTAGGCCATCCGTAAGAAAACGTGACGTGAAATTGTTTCGACCTTGTCCCTTTACAAAGTGATGCAAAAATGTGGTTGTTGTTGTGGGTTTATAAGTTGTATCACAATATCCTTCAACCTCACTCCAGGTACCTCCCATAAGGTACGACCCATCACAACGTCTTTTGATTGGTAAACCATTCGTTTGTATACAAAATTGCTTGGGTGTAGAAATATGTCCAATGGGAGTCATTTCCCATTCGAGAGTTATGTAATCTTCAGAAATAGTTGGTAAACAATATAATGAGCTTGATATATTCACAAATGTAAAATTATACTGAGGGAGTTCTAATTCAGCTATTTGTTTTAAGTTGTTATACATTCTTATTAAATTAAGAGATTGATGTTCATATATTTCGTCCACAGCAACATGCAAGTGTAACAATATTAGCATATTCGCTGTAGAGTAATCTAATATATCCATAAATAAAACAAGCTTAGCATTAAATAAAGTGGTGAGAAATGGTATTAGGCTTTCAATAGTAGGACCTTCTTTGATTTCATTGTAAAAGTTATATCTTGTTGTAAGAGAAAATACATGAACTTCGTTCCCGTTTGGATTTACTACTATTTTATCTGTAGTAATCAAGGAAAAATTTTTTGTGTGTCCTTGACACCAATATTGTGCTGATCTATCTGTTAAAAGATCAATAACATACACAAGCTTTTCAACATTTTGGTAACCTGTATACTTGTTTTCTACAAATACGGATTTAATAAATGGAATTTTGGTCACATTAATAACTGTGACAAATCCCTTTGCATTCGAAAAACACTGAATACCTATATCTTCACGATTATATTTCCAGAGGCCTGACGGATAATATACTGTCAAATAAATTTTGTTTTCTATATTATCATATTCAAATGTTAGTTCTGTTTCTTCGTAGATCACGTCTGCTTCACAAGATATACATGGCAAACTTCTTGATTTATTTAATAAGCCTAACATACCAACGTTATTTATTGCACCTTCTAAATGTTCAAATTCAGTTTTTGAGATAAGTTCATGAGGATCTTTTTTAAAATTATCATTGCGATGATAATGGCTAAAAGATATTTGAAACCAGCACCACATCTCATTTGGTATTTCATGCAACTCTGCAATTTCTTTAAATATAAACGTAGTCAGGCCTCTGTGTGAATTATCATCACTCATTGGTTTTTTACATTTTGTATTAAGAAAATGTTCAAATGTTGACCCGTCAGGAAAATCAGAATGCTCGATACCAAAGCAAGTACCGTTGTCTGGTTTCAAGCGAAAAGCGTGATAACCGTTCGGACATTTTGCTGAATAATGAAAATCGTTTATATATAAACATAAACTAGGATACACATTACTGCATGATTCTGTGATGATAGCCTTTTGCTCAATATCTAAAAGTAAGCAATTTTTTAGAAGAACCGTTTGCAGTTTCAACCTGTTTCTACGCCGCACTCGTTTTCCCCAATTTGGACCAGGAATATACCAAACAACGGGATTATATTGTTTTTGCCTACGACCAGGTAGCCAATAATATTTCGATATATTTAATGTGTTAAGTGATTGTAATAGAGAGTCCATTTCTGTTGAAGTTAGATCTGTAACAACTGATACACCGCCACTCGAGAAACATGGAAAACTCCAGGACGACGGTGCATCTGTTTTAAAACAATAGTCTTTATTGCTATTAGATAATTTATGGAAACCGGGAGGGCATGACGATAAATCAAAATTATTTACAACTTTCAAACAAGGATCTATATCATCGAGGGACGGTATCCATTGTGAATCGGTACAGTTTCTTGTGACTAAGCTTTCATTTTGGTAACACTTTGGATCTGATGCAACATTGTTTGCTGTAGGACTTTGAGGCCATATAACACTTATGCCTTCGTACGCAATTTCTTCTGGACATTCCTGTAAAATCAGAATACCTTTCCTAGTTACATTATTAATGATTTTTTTTAAATTAAGTACCTATTTACATTTTAAATAAACATACCTGTAAGCTTATATGCCATATTGTTATAAAGATAAATACTTGAAGTCCTTTTAAGATCATCATTAACATGATTTGTACTCTCTCATATTAGATTAAATTCACAAATTAGTATTCTCATGTAACAGAATGGAAGTATCACATCAGCCACGATGCGTATCGGGCTGTGATTTGAAGTACATACTTTTACCGAATATTATTAAGGTGTTATATCTGTTTGTTTTATTAGCATATACAGGTCGTTACTTTTTCTTTAAATTATTATCTTTGTTAACGTTACTTCTTCTATGGTTATGATGGACTCCCGAAGTGTAGAAACTATAAAGGAAATAGAAACAAACGTAGGAATAAATTAGGATCATAAAAATAACAACAAAAAGTAGGAAGTTAAGATGAGGACTTGTTTAACATTGACGTAGCTAGTTCTGAAGGGGCCAAGTATCAAAATTTATCGGTGTTTTTTAGTGCTGAATGTCATACTTTCTATGACTGTAGCCTAGGAGCTAACTTGACTATCGTGAAAAAAGCCTAAGCACCATTTTTTCTCTCTAAATTCTAATTTCCTTCTTTGTATCTATATTTTTTTAAAGCTACTTGCTGAAACTTGTAAGTGACCTTCTAATATGTTTATATATGTTATGTAACTATTGTATTTTTTTGTCTAGCTGAAAGTTTTCCTAAGAGTATAAAATAAAATAAAATAAACCTTATTCTGTTCCCTGTTTTTCTTTTCACGTCAACTCTTTTTCTTTCATTCCATTTGAATAATAATAATTTAAGCATGCATTAATAAAGCAACATTTACAACATGTGATCAACATTGAATTACATATTAGAGCATACTTGCAAAATTTATAAACACTGCCTAACCGTTGGAATAGTAATGTGTGGTTCTCTTGACCATATAGACATAATTTCAAATGAAGTACTCCTAGGGAAATATTCCCCATTGCTGAAGGAGCAGATGTTGTGCTGCAAACAGTTCATGCTCTTTGCCCTAAAGTTGTATCAGGCGGCACCATGGTTTTCGTCCGTGCGTATCGGACATAACCCACGCTCAGTTGCAATCCGTTAGGGATTTCACCAAATAGAAAAGGATATCGTGTCCCATGATTATTCACTAATAATGATCATCTTTTCAGTAAGAATTTAGGAGGAGAGAATTCCGAGATTTAGTTTAATGTTTTATAAGTTTTTAATTAGTAACTCGAGGATCCCATATCATTGATACGGTTAATAAGATTGCAGATACGTCCCTATCGTGTAAGCAAGTAGCCTACAATCGCAGATCTGTGGTCGAAAATAACATTTTCAATAAAAACGCTGTCATATTATAGTTTGTGATATTAAAATAGAAAGACATAATAAACAATAAATATTTACATAATACTAATATTATGTTTTGTAAACAAAGATATACTAAGAGTGAATCAGTAGTCATTTATACTAAAGCCTTGAAGATTACTTCTAGTTTCTTATTGATCGTGAATAGCAATCAATAGTTTCACAATGAGACGTCAACTAACTGTTCAAGCATTTGTTTTATTGAATTTAGGTAATTGTAATTATTAATTTTTACTTGTACAAATATCTATTTTAGATTACCTACATACATCTAGTTCATATATACCTACATTTAATTATTTTTTATTTGTTTCAGCTCCATTTATTTGCTGTTGGCAGTATTTTACATCTTTATCTGATTTAGTACTAGAAGGATCGCCTAACAAACCCGGTAAATTATTTTATATATATTTTTAGTTCAAAATATTACTATTCAATTCAGAAATATTCAGACAATAATAATATGGATACTTTTTTCATACTATACCCAAATATACCAGGCGAATGGTTAAACACACGCAGTATTCTAGGATATGATACTTCATGGTCACATTTAACATATTAAATAATAATATCAAAACAAATACTAATAAACAATAAAGGAAACCTAAGTTAAAATTTGTTCTAAGATTTTCAAAGGTATAGTTACAAACCTAGATGGAATGACTGGTGCCGAAAGCTGTAAGGGGAGACCCGGAGTTGCGATATTAAAACTCTTTTGTTTCGTTTATGTTTCGAAAAATTATCCTGTGTTAGTTAGTCTTTAACTTTCACTTCAGCCAACAGCGGTTATATACACTGTGCTTTAACATAAACGAGTAGAGATTTGTGTATAATTTTTGTATATTCCTAGATAATTAGGTTACATATTAAGTATCTATTTCTTACTTATTTATAACGAGAATCGAATGCAGAGTACCCTTCATAAATATTGCTACTGTGTAAACATTCAACCTGTATAATATTAGCTTTTGCCAGCAGTTTAGTTTGCGTTAATGTAGATCCAATCCCTTGGGAACACATTTTTCTAGATTAACTGTATGCCCTTTTTTGTATCCCTGACAATATGTACGTAAATTTTGAAAATGATCAGTTGAATAGGCGTGAAAGCGTAATAAAAAAAAACTCATATTGGCCCATATAATATTACTAAGCTACTTAAGTTTGTATGTTCGGGCATAATTTGGTTGGTGGTAGGCAAAATTCTTTTTTTTAACACATCGTTTGTTAACGGACAATCGGTGATGATCGGTCACTTGCTCGGCGGTACTTACTCGGAACCCGCGCTTACATTCGGGCTCACTCGCCACTACCACGGCGCCCCGGAATTTTATTTTGTGTTTCGTATGTGTTATCTTGGATAACTGATACTCTTACCATTGGCAACGGCGGCGGAGAAGGCATATCATATTAGGTGAGTGAGCTTTTATCCCGATTATAAGAAAATACTTTTGGAATACATTTTTCAAGGGGTATCAACCTCCAGCCAATTTATATACAGTTCACTGTCTAGGCTAGGTACCCCGATCAGAGTGGGTTTGGTGGTTGCCACCCCATTGTATAACAATAATTAATACACTTAAATATGGGGTATTGGTTACTAAAAAACAATAATACCAAGACGTTTTAATTGTTTTAAAATTAGAATTGTCGACCACGATTTGTTTGCTAATCAAGAAGTAAAGCGAAAGTGCAACAATTAAGATTTTGTCACAAACAAATTGCGGAATTATTTTTGGCTTTTAGAACACACGCACAGTGAATATCAATACGGTGATTGCAATAGAAAAGATAAGCTGTTTTATGCCCACACACACTTGGACCACATAGAAGTCTTGGGGAAAATTATTATAAGAGTGAGTATTACCTATAATTTGCCTTTAATATATAAAGAAAACTTTAACTTTATTATCATACGTCAATATTAAAATAATATTTTAACACGAAATATTTTGTATTCCGTAATTAATTTAACAGATTCATATTTCAGTAAATATGTTTTTAGATATGAATAATTAAAGTAATGATAACTTTGTACTCTATTATATTATATGAATTAATACATTAAAAACTACATTAGTGAAACTTTTGGAGGTCATTCTTAAATTATGTCACACATTTAGGAGAGAAAGGTGTTCAATTATGTGTGAAATCATATCACAGGGTGAAGGAGTGGGTGTAGGGGGTGGATGGACGAATTACAAGATTTGAGACGTTTCACATATAAACCTAAAGTTTTGAATGCTTACATTTCCACTGTAAAAATGATATATTTTTTATATTCATTGTTGATTTTAGGAAAAATATTTCAAGTAGTGATTACTTAGTACATTTTTATTGAAGTCAAATTTTTTTGAACCACATTATAAAAGCGACATTAAAAATAGACAAAGACGTGTATTGAATGTCTGAGAGGATGAGGTAGAATACATTATCGTTTAGAATATTTCGTCATATATTGAAGTTTTCATATCTACCGCCTCATTTGCAACTTAATTTAATTTTTATATTGCAAAATATATGACGTCATAACATCGGTAGTGGTCATAATGGACATCAAGGACAGGAATTATGAAATTCACGTGACATAATCTATATAGGGTCTGTTATAAAGAAAGATATACATTTCGGGAGGAATATTTAAAATTCAGTAAGTACAATTCTTGTTTTTTTTTTTCAATGAATTTTCTAGATTATTACTGTCATTATTGAGCAGATAATAATAATACAAGTGCCATTAGTTAATTTCGACATTCTAACAAGATGGTGGCTCTCTTCTTAGAACTTAACAGGGAGTTTCTGTGGCATCTCAGAACGTATGCTTCATGATATAATTTCCTATCCACGTATGCTCAATAACACCACTATAATAATACTACGTAAAATGCCACCAATATTACAAAGTATAAAGCCAAATGACATGGCAAAGACACCGCCAAAAATCCCTTCTGCCGTACTTTTTTAACATTGTTAATATCGTGTTCTGTTTTACAGGGATGGATAAACGTAATGCGAATACCAACGTGTATAATTCTAAGAGGAACAGCATTTGAGGAGGACACATTTAGAAGTACATCGTACCCGTTCCAAATGTGCGTCCCTAGAATCACTTACTGTCATACGCAGAGACGATTTAAATATTATTACTACGAGTGGTATATACCTAATGAGAAATTTATCGGTGGAATGAATTGGGACATCCTTTTTTATGGACCACCTAATTTAGAATGGCAGTGATTTATATGTGAATTTATTTATTACATTTTTATCAGGTCTCTTCTATTCACTTACCTTACTTATTATTCAACTAGCGTTTATTCGCGGCTTCGTTAGCGGTATCTGTTATTGTAAATTTTACCTATCTCTTGGAAACAGTACCACTTTCCTGAATTAAAAGTATTCTGTGACGTTTTCTTTACACCTGGCAACGGTTAGTCAATTAGATGGTAATGGTGGTTGAGTAGTGAAAGTGATTTAAGTAAACTCACATTCGCATCTATAATATTAATTAGAATGTAATGACTGGCTATACAATATCTGATGATGAATAGTAACTCTATCAGGCTAGTGCTAAAATCATGTCATGTTGTCAACATCAAAGACACAATAATGAGGTAAGTATCTAAGACGACTAAGTACCAATACTTAGGTTACGTCCGAAAGACCGCAATCAAAAATATGTACGAAAAAATGGTTTTATACGCACTGCGATGCGGATGCCAGCTCTATAAATTTCAATACAGAAAAATTATAATTGAGATGTAAAATATATCAGTAATCTACAATACAAAATTCGTTTTTCTCTCATCGCGGGTTTGCGAATAAGGATGCACCTGCACTTTTTCTTTGTTTCTTTTTCTTCATATAACGCAAGTAAATATAATAAATAGCTGCGATTTCTTCAATGTGCATCTTGAAGATAAGTCGGTTCAACCGCAAGCCATGACGGTTTCTCAAATGCACGTTCTGGTTTGCGGCTGCGGCTACCCGTCCGCGTCACCCGGTTAGCTGCAAGCGCAACCGCACCCTGCGGACTGCCGCATGATTGACCAGATTGCGGCTAACCGCATAGCGCGTAGGCACCCTTAGTATCGCAAGCAAATTGTTGAAAACGGAACATAGATAGTAAATGCGACTGTTTAGAAACGATTTTGGCTGTGGTAATTTTTTTTCCACCTTCTAGTTTTCATTCATAAAAATGTATATCGGAAGGATAAGTCAACATATACAGTAACGCCAGCTAATCTGTTGGCAAAAGCTAGTAATCAATACGTTTGTAAAATACAATATTACCCTAGTTTTATGATTAAATTGGGCATACATCCTGTATGTACGTTAGAATATATTAAAACCTGTGTCATTATCCGTCGGCTGTGAAGGCATGATATGATATCAGTATAGGCATATTCATTGATTTTATGCCATACATGTAATAAGTGTCCACGTAACCAATATTATCTAGGAGGTTTATGCAGATAATAATAGCTAAAAAGTTATTACGGATAAAGATGTAAAGTAGACCTAACTTTTAAATGAATCAATAGAATCTCAAGTATTGTTTACCACCGTATCAAAGTATATGTAATTTTCCATGAAGTGTGTTACAAATTTTTAATTTAGAAAACGATGATGCTTTTAAAAACAATTAAGCCGTCACGGGACGCCTGGCAGATGTGAAACATCGAAATTATTCTAATCATACGAGTCTCAAATTACACTATAGGTATGGGAGCTCAGTGCGGCAAGAGAGATTGCGCACAGTGGCTTACACATAGCATCGCGTCGCTACGTCTCACACAATCGTCACGCCAGGCTTAGCCGCACCTATAGATGTTTCACATCAAAAAATGAATATCCTGAAAAGTGATCAACATATTTTTTGCAGGCTTAAACTCTAATTTAGTAAGGACTTTTATCATGAACTAGCTGCTTGACCCGGCTTCATATGGGTGAACTAACATATAATATAAGACATAATTTTTCTTTTAAGTTCATATAATTGAAGTAAAGAAGCAAATGAACAATTGAACGTGTAATCCTGTGAAACTGTTAAAACCTTGAGAGGTCAATAGCGTAGTCTGTTCGAAAAAAAAAAAACAATTTAACGTCAATCTGTCTTTTTCTTCACTTTAAAATTATTCGTCTCTAAATAATTTTTTTCACTCGTCCGTACGATTTTTGATTTTAATTTTTTTTTTTTTCAAAATGAATACGCTATTGACCCAACAAGGTCTTAATAGCTTCACCGGACTACTAAGGCGAGCGCTTAAGGCAGTCAGCCGATTTTATTTTGGCAACCAGCTCAAGGGTGCACGGCACACCTCGGCTTGGCTGTTGCCTATTGCATGCAAAATCGCGACCTATCTTAGCTAACCTAGCTAACTATTCATATATGTATGAGTTGTTGAAACGTATATGTGTACCAAGCATACACGCCTCAACAACTCCTCCATATATTTATTATCGGAAAATTGAGAGTTTTTCAGTTCGATAAGGAAAAAAAGGAAACCCTTCCACTTTCATGTGTAAGCGTGTAGGCGTGCACGTGTGTGGGGTGATCGTGTAGTGTTGTAGCGGTGATGTATATTTGTGTGTTACCGTATCGCGCAAGCAACGCACTCAAGGGCTCCCTACCGAGGGATCGAACCTAGGCTTGAGCCGCTGCCGTGGGAGGCCTAATTGGGTGTGCGGGAGCGAAATTAACCCCCAGACTACGGCGGCGTGATCTGTGATTACGCGGGCGTGGGCGTGAACACGCTCTGTTTCGAGGGACAGGCTGGTACTGATCGTTCGCTGACGTGATTAAATCAGGAGGGTCGATAAAAATGTGTCGCGGACGTCTTTTATAACGCGCAGCGTTAGGTACGGGTTCATAGTTTGCGGCGGATACCACTAAGGGACTGGGATGATTCGCGGCTTTTTCAAAATAACTAATCGTAAGTGATTTTACATACGCCCAGATAGAAGGGATCTCTAAGTCTCTATGGAGATCGACTCTCCGGATGTACCACGGGGCACCGGTCACTTTAAGTAAAACACGATTTTGGAGAACCTGCAGCTTATGAAAGTTATCTTTGGACATATGCGCAAAAACGGGGCAGCTATATGTCATCACAGGACGGATACACGTCTTATACAAAGTGAGCTTGTGTCTGAGGGACATCTTACTCTTATGACAAAGCAACGGATGGAGGCGACCCAAGACCATAGCGGCTTTGTTTCGCACTCTGTCTATATGTGAATTGAACTTTAAATGTCTATCTAATGTAACACCGAGATATTTGACCTCTTCGACCCAAGGGATATCGATTCCGTATAGCCTGATGGGCTCAAATTTATTAGCGCGTTTCGTGGGATCCAAGAGTATTGCGGCCCTCTTATCGGGATTAACTTCTATGCGCCATCGACGAAACCATTCACCGAGAGTATGAACGGCTCTTTCGATGCGCTTCCTAAGAAAGTCCGACCGCCAGCCGGAAGTGTAAATAACGGTATCGTCAGCGTAACAACCTACCTCGACCCCCCGAGACCGAGGTAGGTCACTGATGAACAGATTGAAGAGCGTGGGCGCGAGTATGGAGCGCTGTGGCACACCTGAGCGTATCGGGTGGGTTTGATTTTCATATAACTTTGTACATGTTATAGTTATGGTGGCCTAGTGGTTTGACCGGTGGAACATTATTTCGATGTCCGCACGTTTACCAACAAATTTTTCGGAATTCGCGTACACTTATTAATTTAAATTGGTAACACTATCGGCTGACGGTGAAGAAGAAACATCTGTGAGGAAACCTGAATCTGAGAAATGTTCTTGTAGTACTACTGTATGTGGAAAAAATATAGAACTGTGGATTTCTCAGAGTTTGAAATCGCTAATACGTTGTGGTATGGCGTGGTGATTACGCCCATACCTTCCTTCGGGAAGAGGCCTATGGCCCTGCAGTGGGTCTCTTACAGGCTGATGATGATGATAATGATACAAACTTTTTATAATATTATTTCAAGAAAAAGCTACAGCTTGCCGCACTAATGCGCATACGTACTATACATTGGCATTTGATTTATATATTTAATTTTTTAAAATATAAGTAACACATGATTATTATGACCGGTCAAATTTAGATCTTCTATTTACTTATATTTTGTGAAATGGTTTCTGTTCAATATTAATAGATTTTTACCGATAATTTAAAATATATAATAACGTGTTGTTTTTATTTTGAAAATCAATAAGTTAAGTAATTTAATATACCAACTTTTAAGGATATTAAAATGTGTCTGGTTCATAAAGTGCAATTTTATATTCTAGATTAATAATCTTGGAAAAAATTAAAAAACTTAACAAGTTGTTTTTATATTTGATATTTTCTATCTTTGCCTTACTTTTTTTCCTAAACTTATTGTTTTCGCAAAAGGACTATTTAGAATTGGCAAAAGAAATGAAGATAGGGCTGAATGTAATGTGGTACGTTTCAGTACTCACTTCTTTGACGTGTTGTATGAGCGTAATGTTAAGTCACCAAGATTTGTTAGTTCTGATATAGCTATATACAAGTCAGAGTAAAAGTCGTGGTTATTTAAAAAAAAATCAGATGCAGGTAAGAGAGTCATGGTAATCAAAGTCCGTTGAATGTTTTAAGAGTAGCAATCACATGCTTGACAAAATTATCGAACGATTTGATTGTAGACTCCCTACTTAGGTTAAGGTCAATATTATTAGAACATCATTAGTATATGATTCATATTCTTTATGTCATTCATCTAATATTCTATCATCATTTATCAATATCAAATTACTTTTAAAGCAACATTATTAAATTCGTATTTTATAGTATACCTATGGATGGACAAAATTTTACACTTTAGCGCCTGATGTAATGAATATCAAACTATTTATTTCATGTTTTTTAAACATTATCACAAAGTATACATAACAATTGTCAAAGGTTATTTATTAACATACTTTTTTTTTTCGAACTAACTACACTGTTGAGCTTGGAAGGCCTTCATAGCTTCACCGGGCTATAAGGCATAATGATTGTCTTCATTACGTTGATTTGTTTGTCTTACCCAATTTTTCCCAATACAAATTACAAAAGAGTGGTTAATTTACTGTTGAGATTGTGTTATAAATGTTAAATCCTAACATTTTATTTATTAAGATTTGGGTGTAGGTACAAAATTATTATATCGTACATGTACTTACAAATATATGAATATATTCACGTCAAACCTTAGGCTTGTAATTATAATCCTTGTGAAGGATTGCCTTGATAATGTCAAATGAAAAATAGATTAATACTCTTTTTTTATCATGATCGATGACAGTGAGAATGTTATTTGCCTAAAAAGTATGTATATTGGTATTAAATTTTCTTCTATATATAATTCTTTTGTCCGTGTGTATGTGACTGAACTCCTCCTTAACGACTGGAAAGATTTTGATGAAATTTTTTGTGTGTGTTCTGCTGGATTCCAGTTTGCTTTAGATTCACTATTAGAATCAGTAGGTGGCGCTGCGGTTAAGTTTTAGGATTTTTTTATAAAAGCAGTACAAAGTCCGCTAGTATAACATAAATGCTTTTCAAATAAGTTTTTGTTAAACGAGAAGAGTGGGTTTCCAAAAACAAGTTTATAAAGACGCAAGAATAAATTAATGTAATAGACTAAACTACTAAATCTATGATAAGCTCCCCTAAAGTTAAAAGTGAAGATGGATTATTGCTAACATCAGAGGACTGTAAAAATGAACGTGTTTTTGAATACTTTCATAAACTATAGATTTTGGTGATGGTGAAAATATGTTGTCAGCCAATAGTGTAGTGCTTTTTCTATTCAGTATTGGGCAGTTACTAGTATAATATTAAATTTTCTTCAAGAACGCATTGATATCATCCGGCGACTGAACTTGATATTCAATCTTCATACTAGGCTTAGAATTTTATACAAAGCTTAACAACGCTGCTAACTGAACGATAGTGATGTCTGGAATTGACTCCTGTCTATGCATTTGCAAAAGCTATTCTATGATGTATTGGAAGTATAATCGTATGTTAAAAAATGTACTCGATCGAGTTTCTTACTGCTTCTTCTAGATGACTGGGTTGTTTTCTGAATCGGTGGTAGTTTTTGACGCTCATAAGTGCCTTACTAGGGCTTAAACTGAATAAAGTATTTTTGATTTTGAATTGTCACTATATTTAATTCAAGCTTGTCAAACCCTCAACCAACTTATTTTAAATTAGTCGAGGTAGTCGTAAGTACTGGTGGCAGAAGCGAAAACTCAAAACAATAGAATAACTGTGTGCTTCAATTATTAATATTAGTCTGCTTTTCATATTTACTGACATTTCGAACTATAATTATACATATATAATACAAAACTGATGATATTGAACTGATGATATTGTAACTAAAAAGCCGTAGAGACGTCATAAGCGCTTCGACAGTTCTTTGTTAAAACTTTGCTAGTTTATTTTGACGACTGCCCCGTCAATCCACCCGTATCTAAGCAACATTCCTTTTTCACCACCAATATTGAGAATATGCCATCTTCCTTTCACATTTTATCTAAAACAGGGTGGCGTTACAATATTACTTTACGTATGTGTGAGTTATCGTGCTATTTTTTTTTGGTTAAAGGTAACATATCTACAACTTTTTAAATAAAATATCATTGATAGAAAATGTTAATATTACATATACACAGACCACTATACTACGTGTTGTTAATTTGACACAAACGCAATATATTTTGGTCATCCATAGCTAGCATGTCACGCACACCCATTACTTTATATTGTACCAAAAACAGTTGAACGTGGCTAAAGAACTTTAAAAAAAGCAATACTAATATAAAGCTGGTTATTAAATATATCGTTAGTTATTTAGGGCCGAAGATTTATTAAACTTCTCCTTTTTTATGGTGGTGGCAAATGAACTTTCGGGTCACCTGATGGTAAGTGATCACCACCGCTTATGGACACCTGTAACACAAGAGGAATCACAGATGCGTTGCCGGCCCTTGAGAAAGGAATAGGAGGCTTGTTTCTTGAAAGTTGTTAAATTGTAATGGTCCGGAAACATTACAGCTGGTAGTTCATTTTTTCAAGTGAGATTTAAAGTCGAACTACAATAGCTACTGACATTTTAGTGTGCTCTATACAACATAATATTCAAGTTAAATCTAAGGTTAATCATGTGCTTATACGCTAAATACACTTTGTGGAAAGATACGACGTAACTTTGTTAGATACATTAAGTATCTCTTTGTTGAAATGAGTAACACTTTGTGGAAAGATACATATCTTTGTTAGATATATTAGGTATCTCTTTGTTGAAATAAGTAAATACTATTATTGAAATTTATACTTTTATATTCTAGTTATCACATATAATATTGATACATCGTTGTCGTGATCGCAAATAATACAATAAAAAAATATACAAAGATCAGGAACTTTCACATTTTGAATGTTTTTTTCACCATGTTTTTTAAAGTTGATACGTTTGTAAACTATGTGTAAAACATGCCATATTTGTAACATCAAATTATAAACTAAATACTCCTATTCAGTTTTATCCGGTTTCAAACCACCTTGAGGTAGCGGTGGTGGTGGTACGTCAGGTATAGCTGGATCCTTTGGTGAGTAGTTCAAAACATTTAGATCGCTAGGTTCTGGCGGAGGAGTTTGTGATAGCTTGTCAGTAGATCGACTGTCACTAGGTGTTACTGCTGGTTTTTCAACGGGCAAAGCTAAATTCGTTCCCAGTACATTCGTAAATGGGCGATATAAAGGGAAGTTGGCATAAGGGTTAAAACCAAATGGATCGTACGGGTCATAGAATCTTAAACCAGAATATGGGTAAGCGAGGGGTCCGACTTGAGTGAAACCATCGTAAGCTGGTCCTAGGGGTAACACATGAGGTGGAAGACCGAATTCATTTAAAGGTATGGGTGACTGAGTGTTCGGTGGAAGAGGTGCTGCCGTAGATGACTTAGCTACGGGTTCAGGGCTGCTAGTCTCTGGAGCTGTTGTTGTTGGAGTCTCAGCAAGGGCAGCAGAGGCACTTGATTCTGTTACAGTCTCTGGTGTGGATGACGGTGTTCCTGTATTAGGCTGTGCATCTTTTGGTGGCAAAGCTGGTGCAGGAAATATACCCTGAAATGATTAAATATACTTTGAGGTAAACAATAAAACAACTTATATTGACTTCTTCTAATTCGCTTTTTTTTAAGTACACGTTTGAAGGAAATGATGACCTACAGAAACAGTAATTTAAATTATGGGTACGTATGAAATTTTTAAATTCGTAAAAATATACTAAAAACAATTAATTACCTTATGGGTAGTAATTGTTTAACCCAATAGAAAGACAAACTAATAATTATGTGAACTGCAGTGCGAATTTTACTATGAAGGTAAATATTACATTACAGATTCATATAAAAATCAAATAAACCTATCATAAATGTTAAGACAAAACTTACATTACTCAGGGCAAAGTCTCCACCGTAGAAGATAGGCTGAAAAGGGAATGTTAAAGTCTCGTGCAGAACGGGCTGGTAGACTGGGTATGCTTTACTGGGCTCTAAATTTTGGTTAGATGTTATGAGCGCGTTGTAGACCTTCGGAATTCTGCCTGGTGCTGGGTCACATATGACACCAGCCACCAGCAAGCTCAACACCTGTAACATGAAATGAATAATTCTTAGTTTACCAAATTCTTATACAGACATTTTATTTATTTATTTATTTATTTATTAAAGGAAGACCAACAGCATTAATTAACAAGAATTGCTACGGAAAAAATAAGTAACAGAAAACCATTTACAGGTCTCCACGAATAGGATACATAATTATTATGTGGATTACAGTTTAATAAGCAACGCAATCAACACTTATTTAAATTTAGAAAAAAAGTCAAGGCTGAGTACCCGTCTCACTGAGTCTGGTTTGATACAAAATATATCAAAATTAAATGTTTTGGTTTGACTGTTTAAACTATTACCCGCCCGCCACAGAAATGAATTTTGACGATAATTGTTAGAAACTAATGGAAGATGGATCGGCGTATAGTGTCTCACAACTTTTGTAGGAATATTGAAACTAATATTTTTAAGAAGGTCTGGACAGTCGATTACACCGGATATGATGTTAATCATATACGTTACGTCGGCTATTTCACGACGTATAGCTAGGGGCAAAAGATGAAATTTACCGCATAAGTTCAGATAATCGTCTGAAGAGTATTTATGTTTTAGGCGATAGCAAAGGTATTTGAGAAATTTTATCTGTATATTTTCAATACGAGATATATATATGTCATAGCGCGGGTTCCAGACCTGGCAGGCGTATTCAAGTGTACTACGAACAAATGTGCAGAATAAAATTTTGAAGGTCTTAGCCTCATTAAAATTATTCGACATCCTCATTACAAATCCTAGGGCCCGGGATGCCTTTTTTATGATGTTATCAATATGATCTTTGAAAAGTAACTTGGAATCATAAATCACACCAAGATCACGTACACAAGTGCTCCTCGGGATCCTATGCCCTTTCAGACTATAGTCTGAGGGGATAATGTTTAATTTCCTACTATAAGTGATGACTGAACACTTAGAAGGGTTTAGGTCTAGCTTATTTAGAGCACAGTAATCACTTAATCGGGTTAGGTCTGCTTGAAGAGCATCAACATCTGAGGGTAAAGAAACGGCAGAGAAGATTTTCATATCGTCTGCAAAGCATAGAAGTTGTGAATGATGGAAACATTTGTCGATATCGTTTACGAAGATCAAGAATAATAACGGTCCCAGAAGAGATCCTTGCGGAACACCACTAGAGACTATTACCCAACTAGAAATGTAATTGTTAATTACGACTGCTTGAGACCGATTAGATATATAAGAGGAAAACCATCTCAATAGGTCCCCTCTTATCCCTATAAGCTGTAGCTTGGTTATTAGCAGCTGATGATCAATCCGATCAAAACATTTACTGTAATCTGTGTAAACTACATCGACTTGCTTTCTCTTACTCATGGCATCAGATATAAAGTCATTGAAAAGTATTAAGTTAGAAGTAGTCGAGCGCTTTCTAAGAAATCCGTGCTGAACAGGACTAAAACTATTATTTAAGGAGGCATATAGCTGTTTGTGTACAGTTTTTTCGAACACCTTTGCTAGCACACATAATTTAGAGATTGGTCTGTAATTATTAACATCTGATCGCGAGCCGTTCTTATGTATTGGAGTAATAAATGCTTGTTTCCATATCGTGGGTACAATGCACTCAGATAGCGATTTAGTAAAAAGAATACTAACAGGAATTGCAATTGTGTCTGCACATTTGATAAGAAAATTAGATGGTATAAGATCTGGCCCAGCCGATTTCGCACTGTCCAGTGATTTGAGTAATTTAACTGTATCTGAAACATCTACATGTATATTAGCGATGTCTGAAAGTGAGTCGCTCCCACCGCGAGGTAATATAAATGGTGAAGTAGAAAAATGAGATGGTTGCAAGAAATTAGAGTAGAAGTGGTTCGAGAAAGCATCACATATCTCTTCACCAGTGGTCGCTGTTAATTGTCCGTAACGCATAGACCCGGGTATTGCGGAAGATTTACGTCGCATTTTGACGTAAGTCCAGAAGTGTTTGGGGTTATTCTTAATAGAATCCTCAAATGAAGAAATGTATGAATTATAACAGTTTTCTTCTAATCGCTTACACCTTACCCTTAACAGTTTGAATGACTCACAGTCCGAACGATTGCCGTAATTTTTAAATTTTCTAAAATATTTATGTTTTTCTTTGACACATTTCTTGAGAGCCGCTGTGTACCAAATAGGGAAATTGTTACTACTACTTATTTTGACCTTTGGTATGTGCCTATCAATAAGACCTTTTAGGTATCTATAAAAATGATCGACAGCGTCTTCCACGCTCATATTAGAAAACTCCTGGTACCAATCGATGCTTAAAATATTAGAATTTATTTCAATATAGTTTCCTTTATGAAACATATATTTCGTTCGAACTGCAGGTTTTAAATATGATACGTTATTTGACAATTTAATGGACATAACTAATGCCTTATGATGTGGATCTATAGGTACTAAGGGTTCATCACATTCCGAGACAATTACACATTCATTTGATAAGACTAAATCCAATATTCTCCCATGGACATTCACTACATTATTGAATTGTGTCAAATTGTGCGTGTGTAGTGCGTCAATAAACATTTTGAAGAACTAAATGCTACATTTGGAAGTAAAAAAAAATTGTAACCCATCATCTATTACATATAACGAGAAGAGTTGTATGATGATGCTCAATAATACCGTACCTAACGCTGCACCGTACTTAACGCTGCTCGCTACAAAAGACGCCCGCGACATATTTTTACCGATCCTCCCGATGAAATAACGGCAGCGAACGATAAGTACCAGCCTGTCTCTCCAAACAGAGCGTGTTCACGCCCACGCCCGCGTTACCACAGATCACGCCGCCGTGGTCTGGGGGTAAATTTCGCTTCCGCACACCAGATTAGGCCCCCCTCGGCAGCGACTCAATCCTAGGTCCGTTCTCTCGGTGTGGAGCCCTCAAGTGAGCTGCTCGCGCGATATAGTGACACAAAAATTTACATCACTGCTACAACACTACACGATCAGCCCCACACACGTGCACGCCTACACGCTCACACATGGAAGTGGAAGGGTTTTATTTTTTTCCTTATCGAACTGAAAAAACTCTAATTTTCCGATAAACAAAATATATGGAGGGGTTGTTGAGGCGTGTATGCTTGGTACACATATGCGTCTCAACAACTCAAACATATATGAATAGTTAGCTAGGTTAGCTAAGTTAGGTCGCGAGTTTGCATGTAACAGGCAACAGCCAAGCCGTGGTGTGCCGTGCATCCTTGAGCTAGTTGCCTAAATAAAATCGGCTGAGTGCCTTAAGCGCTCGCCTTAGTAGTTCGGTGAAGCTGTTAAGACCTTGCTAGGTCAACAGCGTAGTCAGTTCGAAAAAAAAATGCCCAATAATACTATTATTACAATACCAATATATTTTATGCACAGAGGAAAAAGCATAAAAAATTGAAAGTAAAATATACTTTGCTTATAAAGTTCCTTTAGTTTTCTATAATGCTTATAAATTCAGAATTTCCTAATACTTTCATAACATTATCTATACTAATATTATGAACGCAATAATCTCAGGTATTACTGGTCCGATATGAAAAATACTTTTAGTGTTACATAGCTCATTTATCGAGAGAGACTATAATATATTATCACGCTAAGACTAATAGAAGCGGAAAATAATGAAGACTAAAAATTTTTTCCCTATCGAGAGCTTCCGCTGCGTGTTAGTGTTAGCCCAAAGCAACTATTCCATGAGGACGAAGTCGCGGGCTAATGCTAATATAATACAAAATTTTATGTATATAGCGCAGTGGATCAACCCAATTTTATTTTTTATTTCGAGCATAATATCCTATGTGATTTTTATCTTGTTGATATTTATGAATAATAAAATTTTTAATCTTAAACACAACATAAATACCAAGGACACGTAGCCTCACCCTTTTCCAATGCATTTTCATGCACTGAATTTAAGGTACCATACATGTACAAAGACTTTTTGGATCCGAGAAAGGAGTCATACTCATAAAGATACAAAATGAATACAAGTAAATGGATATATTAAGAATAAAACATCAACAATAATTGCAGTATCATCTGCGAAAAGTTTTAAAGAAATCAGTAAAAATGTAAACATTACTTTATTATGATTACAGTGATGTAACTTTATGTAAATAAATACGAAATGTCTAAAAGACGAATCGAATGAATATTAACTCAGACCATTAATTTCTAGATTTGAAGATTGAAAAATATTCATAGCCAATAAAATTGTAAATGATTTCCGGCAAACTTTTTAAATTTGAAGAAATGAACGATATGGCTCATATGTATGAGAAAATATGAATTGTTTATATTCCATACTACGTGATATATATATAGGACAATATATCAGCATTGCCGTGACTTTTTGTATTTTTTGGAACAGGTTACACATTCGATCATTCGTAGGAAGAATCAAGAAGAAGTGAGTCATGTATCAAGTATCAAGTAGAGAGAATCAAGGAAGAATTAGCGAAATTCAATTAAAAATACAACAAAATTGGTAGCCAATTTATTGCGAATTAGGTTTGTTTTATTGGTTGTGTCGTTTCCAAAAATCGCAATTACCGCTAGCTTCATATCAAGCCAGCATGAATACAAGGGAACTCGCTGGCTATCGAATCAACTAATGTGTGAAAAGTTATTTCTAATTTGTTGCTGCAAGTAAGCACTAACGGTCCTGAGTGCTGACAATTTATTTGTTACGCTCCATACAATTTTCTTTCCTATAAAACAATGATGGCTGAATAGTTATCGGTTCCGGACACTGCGTCGTTCAATATAGGTCCAAGTGCTTGTGCATGAGACGGAGAATTCGGCGATGTAACCATAGCATTCTGGTTAGGCTTTCTTAAGCCATCCTGGGTAGCTTAGTCATCTTTGAGTTGAAAATCTATCAACGAGCAACTATGGGTGCGTTCCGGCAACTGCACTTGACAGCCGGTATAGCGTGTTTACTATATTAAGCTGCGTCGTCATCTATCATCAGCTGAGATTGTGATTAAATGCTAGAACCTATCAAATATAAAAATATTAGCATAAAGTTTATACCAATGTAAACTAAAGAGATAAAGTGCTTCCTATGTACTTTTTGTTTATATTCATGTTAATTTTTTTTCGACCTGACTACGCTATTGGACTGGCGGGCCTTTACATCTTCATCAGCTAAGGTGAGCGCTTAAGGAACTTTGCCGCTTGGCAACAAGTTCAAGGGAGTCAGAGTGGCCGAAGCACGGCTTGGGCTGTTACCTTGGATACGACTCCGCGGATCAATCTATGCTAAGCTAGCTATTCCTACATATGAGCATTTCTTTTTTTTTCTCGAACTGACTACGCTATTGACTTAGCAAGGTTTTTACAGCTTCACCGGACTACTAAAGCAAGCACTTAAGGCACTCAGCCATAAGCATTCCTGTGACACACATGTGTACCGGCATGTAAGCCTGACGAATTCATATGTGTATTTCGTATCAGACAACTAGGCTAATCTAAACTAACACAGATTGAAAATAAGGAATAAAATAAAAACCCCTCAACCATATGTGAATATGAAATTGAAACATAAGATCAATGGGATCAAAAGATACAACAAACCAATACCATTTTTATATATAAGATAATACAGCGTTATTTCTATTTACAAAAAATATAGCTGTCGCTCATGCAAGGTTATATGAAAGATAATTGATATAGCTGACAAAATAACATTTCCTATTTACATTTAACATCTGTAGCTATATTACTCATTTATATATGTTTATTATTATGTATCGGAAAACCTGTTCTTCGAATTGCACTAACTGTTGTCCGTAACTCGACAGTAATTAGGATTTACCTTGAATGTTACTTTAACTATATGTAGACGCATATGAACCTTATTTCCTTTGGTTTATTAACGCACTTAAAAATGTAATAACTATTTTAGATAGTTGTTCGTTCACCTATTGCAGTTTTTGTACAAACCAATTTAGGTACCTGCCTACATACATACTACAATTAATACTGAGAAACAAGTTTAATTTTATTTATTCTTTTGTATGAATATGAAATTGTTAATGTTTGAAATTTAGATCCATAAATATAACATATGAGATACTTATAGATGCAATAACCGCTATATATAAAAAAATGTTGTGATATTTTAACACCTGTATTAGTGAAAAACCATAAAGATTTAAGCGCCATACAAACGAAAATAGACCTTATAATGCAAAGGTTAACAAACAGTTTGGCAGTATAAGGTTTAAAAAAATACTGGATTTATTACAAGATTTGAATAATTATAAATGATAATGTGAAATTCCAATTATTATGCAAAATGTATTATTACATTATTATTTAATTTTTAAGAACTATTTTTTGTACTAAACCACGAAATTTCCAACTTAGTTATTGTATTTATACTTTTAGGTTAGAAAAAATATTTTACATTAAATACTGAATTAAATATACATTAAACTACTACAATATGAATATATCAAATTAAATATTGAATAATTTAGACAAATGAATATGATAACAATAGTTTTCAGCCAATTAACTTAACTATTATTCTTTCTCCTTATTTCATATAAAACTTATTTCAAGAAAATATACAATATTTTATCGATCATAAGAAAAAAAACGAAATATATTTTAAATTAGATATAATTTTTATGAAAATAATATCAAATACATGATAATATAAAAACCATATATAATCTGAATATAATTAAATATATTATGTGACCATAGATTTATAGACTCATATGGTACATGTACTAAATGTCTTTGCCGATGGCGGGAAATTTAATTTTTTTTAAAAAAGCGCGCTGGGACCAATCTGTCCCAATGCTAGTATCCAGGTTAAAACAATTATTGTTATAAACTGTTGATAGTAACTATTCAGCTGTTTGGTGTCATATTGCGATTTTTAACAATAAAATGAATATTCGTAGTTCATATCGTGACTTTGAGTATGAGCAGCGTGACGTGCTTTTCATTTCACACCTTTTTGTTGTCGTGTAACGCTTACTTGTTCGCACATTGTGCTATTTTCTGCAATAATTACGGACAACGGATAACCAGAAGCAAAATAAATGTGCTTTCAATAGTTAATTACCCATTGTATAAAAATAATGCATTGCGCATAGAAACCTACCTACAGTTATGATAAACATATCTAGAAATAATATATCAATGAGATTAAATTCACGGAACAAAATTATACGTATCAACAAAAACTTTCATTGTCGCCCAGTATATTATGAATGCATAACAAGCCCACATAATTGGTGATTTCATAAATAATTCATGAATTCCAAAATAAAAAAAAAAACCTGATTAATGGAATGCAATCCAAACGACGTTTGTAAATTTCTTAGTTTTCTAGATAGTGTTTAGTTTTGAGACTAAAGAATAGTAAAGGACTATTACTTGACGGGTCAAATTTGACAGGATTTTAGTTTGCCTCGCAGTGTTTTTTTTTTTTATATTTCGATTTATAAACTGACGTTATTAGATCTTACAGTTAGCACCAAACTTTTCAACCACTTTAAATATAGATGCGCAGAATACAAATATTGGAATAAATACGTATTATATTCTACAACACGATTGGTTAGTCGCCTGCAATATTTTTACAGGATAATCATTAGTCGATACTCGTTCTAAATCAATTTAAAAAGTAGGTGCTTAATATTTGACTTAAATTCTCTAGATAAAAACAAAACTGATATACCTACACTTAACATCAAATCACCTGATGGTGATTTACGCAAAAACAAATTGGAGTAATAAGAAGGAAAGCAATGAATCACACCGTGCCGCGCAGTTCCGTACGCTTCCCTTTGTTCGACCGTGCGGCGTTCCGACGATAAAACTTGAGTAGTGAACTTTTAATCTTGTTTTTTTGAACCTAGATGTGTTTTTTTATGTTTGAAAGTATCGTTCCCATAATTGTAAAAATTTTAGAAGATATTTAAACTAGGGTCCTCTTTGTTGTTTATTAGTGTTTGTTTTGATATTATTACTTTATATTTATTTGAAGTCATCTAAGGCTTTGTTAATAATTATCTATTTGATAATAGAAATAATAGGCTTATTGCCAGGAGAACATCCAAATAGACAAATGAAGATAAACGTTATTAAGTACTTGTACCAAACATTTAATCTAGTTTTAACCTTACATTCCGTCTATTTTTGTTCTAACAGTAAGTATTAAAGTTTATTTAATAAAAAAAAATCTGGTGTAAAGCTGTAGTGGAAGGTGCCCTTAATGTTTATTTGTTTACATTTTTTTTTTCGAACTGACTACCTACGCTATTGACCTTGCAAGGCTTTTACAGCTTCATTGGACTACAGTTGTTTACATACATCTTCCTTTCATTTATCCATAGAAATTTCAAGTGTGATTTTGCAAAGTTAATATAAAAGAGTTTTACTAAATGAATATGAGGGTGCATGTATGCTTGGTACACATATACGTTTCAACAACTCATACATATATGAATAGTTAGCTAGGTTAGCTAAGATAGGTCGCGAATTTGCATGCAACAGGCAACAGCCAAGCCAAGGTGTGCCGTGCACCCTTGAGCTGGTTGCCAAAATAAAATCGGCTGAGTGCCTTAAGCGTTCGCCTTAGTAATCCGGTGAAGCTGTTAAGACCTTGCTGGGTCAATAGAGTAGTCATTTGGAAAAAAAAATATGAGGGTATACGGCTTATTACGTAAAAACGTTTTTGTGTTGCCTAATCTCCGAAGTAGGGATGTGAGATTAATGGAAAAAATCGATTAATTAGGAATCGATTTTTCTTTTTTTAAATAATAATCAATTTGTTAAAGATCGATTTTATTGAAAATAAATAAACGATTTTTTCAAAAATCGATTATTATAATATTTAAAAATAGACATGCTTTCCATATTCCTATAATAAACCTAAAGATTTAAAATAACAATTTATCAGATTAAGAATCACATAAAATGATACGTATCAAAAATAACCAGTTCAAAACAAAATAAAAGTGAATGTTCCTTTAAACTTTCAAGGTAAAGAATATAGAAACTAAATACAACATTATTAATTCTAACTGTAAAATTCCAAAGAATGAAGTCTTCTTTTAAATTTTCATATTAATTATAGTGTGACTGAAAAAATTAAAATTGAAGAATTTGTTTATTGAATAATTTCAATAATAATTTATAGTTTTGTAAACTTATCGATGTCGAGTTTACCATAAGACATTTTTAGTAAACATGTTGTACTCGCATGACAGACCTTTTTAGTTTTATTGAAATTTTTAATTTTACAGAGAGCGGTATTTGGCTGTCATAAGAACCACAACAATCATTATAAGATATAGTAACTCATATTACTTGTAAGGCAGTGGGATGTTTTCATTCTATGTTCTTTTTAAATTTGTAGTTTCACTACAACATCTTTCATTCTATCGAACAGGACATGCATATTACTGTGGTATTATTCTTTTTCGTTATAAAATACTTTCACCAGCCGCTTTTAGGTGTTTTGCGAGTAGAAAACATTTAAAATTTTTACAAACATATTATCTTACTATACTCACTCTTCAATTGTAAATAATAATGAACTTATTTTGAGTTTTTTTCATCCGTCGCATAGATGTTTATGAAAATCGATTAAAATGCGTAATTAATATGAATGTAAACATCGACAATAAAAAATCGATTATAATAAAATAAAAATCGATTCAATTAAAAATCGATTATTTTTTAACATCCCTACTCCGAAGTTGCACGGGTCAGCTAGTATATAACAAATATGTAAATCTAACGTGTCTGCACTTTTTAGACTTTATTGAAAAAAAAAAAATGTTGCAGGTGTATAGGAATAAGTAACGAAATATATTTCAATCAATTTTAGAAATGTCTGTTTGTTTGAACACACATCACTGCTAAAGTACTGCATTCTTGATGAAATATTTTAATTACAAGCAATTCATAAAGCATATCTTCGAGCAACATTTAGTTTTTGTTTCATTACAGTCGGTTCGGTCTACCAAAATTTATTGCAATTTTAATGACGACGCGATTTAAATCGAAGAGAAAAGTACATAAGTAAATGGACTTGATACATTCAGATGATTTTGTCAATCACATTTTTTTGTATAAGGTTCCACGCGGACGAAGTTGCGGGCACAGCGGGTATTATATAAAATTCTGGTATGCGTGTCTCCGTAACATTTCTCTTTCGATACAACTTAACCGATTTTGACGAGATTCATTTGTTTCAATACATTTGGATGTTTATTAACGGTGATTGATCCCGTTAGATGGCGAGGTTATCGAGATTAATAGATTTCTATTATCATAGTTTCTTGAATTATATAAACATTTTATGTGAGGAACGCTAGTTAATTTTATAGAAATTAAAAAATAATTCCATAGCTGCTTTTCCCAAAGAAAATAAATACTTAAGCGTTTTAATATAAACTCATTAAGTGATTGGTGAATATTTTCTACATATTTATAGAAATATGTTAATATGTCCATATGTGCTAAAGTTCACGTACAAATGTTCTGATTCCGAGGTAATTAAGCAGCTGTAAGCCGTTTAAAGTGTATGTTGTGAGGCAATTTTAGGACGAAATTGAAAGTTGCCTAACGCTACGTCAAACTTATTTGTGTAGTATGTTTTCTAGTGGTAAACCTACTGACAATAATGTTGTGAAATCATTAGATTCATGATAGAACCTTGGTACCTATAATACGTTTAGAAGGATTATATTTATTGAAGAAACTGATTCTACTTATGTCTATTTTTGTAATAAAGAGAAGAAGATTTTATTCCTGATTTGTAGTATAATTAAATGTAAGTTTCTATCGTTTAATAGTATTATCTACAAAATATAATTATGTATTACTATAAAATAAGTTAGTTTGAATTAATAGAATAACTTATAATTAACATTTTCAATTTTCGATTTGGTAAAATCGGGTGGTTCAATGTTCCGATAATATGAAATAAAAAAATATTTAAAAAAGAATTCAAGCAAAATGTTTAAACTCGTTATTTTTTTAAATTTGACAATTAATTTATACTTAGCTAATTGGCAGATACACGTAATGGTAAAGAACGATGGTTCAAGCATGACGAACAAAGTGAAGCATTCGATCCGCGTACATTGGCATAGGTTCGAACCCTACATCGAACCATGTGGGCACTTTTTTTAAATTTATTAAAGCCACTGGATACAAGTCCTTTAAGCTATGTGAGAGTTCTTTCTAATGCTCGCCTTGCCACCTACAAATTTGTCGGCATGGTATGTTTTGAGTTACAGCTTATCTGAAAATATGGTCCACCTAGGCCATATCATAACTAATATTTAGTGAAACGATTATTATTTTATATAAAACATAAAATGAAATATAGTGAATCCTGATGTATTCAAGAATAATTATATGGTATAACCAAACCTCTGTATGTTTTAAAAATTGAAATACATAGGAAATCAAATTTTACCTGCAACTTTGCTGGCTTAACGCAAGATTTTGACGTGGATTTTAAAAATAAAATACAACCCATTTTACTGGACGATAATGTAAACTTTTTTAGGTGAAAAAGAAAAATATTAAAATCTATTAAGTATTTTTATTATATCCATTACAAACAAAATTATATTATTTATTTCTTTATATTACATACTATTGATTTATAGTAGTTACTTATACGTAATTAGAAACCAAATCTAGTTAGGTTTGTTTTGACTCACGTCAATAAATGTTTACCTTGCATATTTTTATTAGATTTATGAATTGTGGCCTCGGCTATAGAGCCGTATACTGTAATATATAAAGTCACTTTTAAATATTGTAACACAATTTGAAATAAAATAAAATACATAATAGGATTATGACTATGTTTTATTTTTTTATATCATAAGAGGCAAACAAACAAGTGGACCACCTGATGTTAAGTGGTCACTACCGTACATAGACACCAGTAATATCAGGGGAGTCGCAAGAGCGTTGCCAGCCTATCTTTGGTGGGGACGGGGAGAGAGGGAAGTAAGAGGAATGTGAGTTATAGCATCAGCGTGGCTCTACCACCTATAAAATGTTTATTACAATTCTTTTCACGAAAATCGAAATAACACAGATATTACATGTAGATAAGACATAGATATAATCCTACTAGCTTTTGCTCACGGATTCGCTCGTATACAGTAGATACTGTAGATGAGCTCGGATAGATCAAATTCAGAAACAGTACATTTTTCTGAATCTCTGTCGTGCGGTAGTCCGGTGAAGCTGTTAAGACCTTACTAGGTCAATAGCGTAGTCAGTTCCAGAAAAAAAAATCTGACGTGTATGTAATTTCATGATGATCGCTTGAATAGTTAAAACCTGAAGTTGTAACAAAAAAACCCCCACTCGCATTTATAATATTATAATAATGGGAATTTGTCATTTCAAACAGGTAGATTTAAAAAGCGAGTTGTGAACTTTTATTTCTACGAAAGACTTGATTAATAGCCCAGACATTTAAATGTATTGTTAACACAATATATGTGGGTTAATACATAAGTACATTGAATGTTTTAAGTGATATATTTTTGCACCCACATTAGTTGACAGGCGTGCAACTGCGTGCCATGGCTGATAGGCGTTTGCACGTGTGACTTACGAAACCCATACAAAGAGTCGGGTCAGGGTGTGCCACACTAATAAATAAGTTTAACCTCGTTCGTTCATTGTGTGAATAACTATTATTTGTTTGCCCAGATTAGGTATAATAAAAGAAATAATTATAGTGATTAAACATGTTTGATGAGGTGTTTGTAAGTGCTGCTATTGGGCCAAAAATTGTTATGTCCGTAGAGATATGTTTTTTTACACTACCAATAAAATAGTCGACTCGCCGGATGTAATATCACCCTATCACAGAAAACAGACGTGAAGTAACAGTGCTTGCATTGTTGCGTTTCCTTCGGTGAGTGAGAGCGCCGGAGGGCCACCTCCCTCCCTCGACCTTCCGCAACAACACAGGTTGGCAACGCACTTGCAACTCCTCTAGTGTTGCTGGTATGGACGGTGGTGATCACTTAACATCAGGTTACCAACATGTTTTTTTGCCTCTATGAAAAAAAAAAAAATAATGTGAATGCTACTTTTTCATACTCTATGGGTTCTTTAGTGCTTCAAAAAGTCCTGCAACCATGTTATGGTTTATCATGATCTTTTCCTTCAGCGAAAACCTTAACTCAGTTGCTTAGATGCGAACGTACGACCATCGAAGTTGTATCCGAACAAGCTATAAACTAAGCCAACATCGCTTCAAGTTTTAGGATTGAACCTCAAAAGCGATCGCAACGAAATTTTACAAGGAGTTAGCCCGGGATCTAGAGAAGTACGCTGGCCAGTTTTCACTGACGATATACAAAAAAAAACAGGTGTGGCCGCTGATACAATATGTATCTATGAGCGTACACGTTACTAACCAGTTTATACTCTGGTACAATATATGTCAGTAGTAACTAACTTTTTGATATGTATGTAACATGTATCACAGTGATTTATTGTCAAGTCTCATATAATGCCAGATTTTTTTAGTAGGATTAATTTTTTTTTTTTCGAAATGACTACGCTATTGACCCAGTCTTAACAGCTTCACCGGACTATAAGAAAATAAAAAGTAAAAATGTTATTGCTATAACATTGTTTCTTTAATTAAGTTAAGGACTTTACTTTCAGATGTATAAAAATGGTATTAAATCAACTGAAGTATATAAAGTTAGTTATAATAATAACTTTTATTAACGAAATATTTACTGTTGCTCTAGAATGATTACTCTATTTATTTCAACCTAATTATCAATTCAACAATGAATATATGAAAGCTATTTTACTTAATTCGACAGTGGACCATATAATTTTGATTTATTTAATAATTTATCATTTTTGAAATGTCCTATTATTTTATTTAAAAGGAGGTTACAATTTAAAACTCAATAACGTGGCATATCTGACATATGCCATTGGGTTTTTTGACGGGATCTTAGTAGTCCGTCATGTAGTAGATTTTATATTTTATTCATAATGTTGTGTTATTTGACTCTATATTTTGTAAATTTAGTTGTGTTTTACGTAATATAGTTAGTTTATTGTGCATAAGTGCAGTGAATGGAAAATAATACCATTTAACACTACATTTAAATAATTACCCAATATAACACTACATTTTATTTTGTCTATCTTACCATTGGATTACATAATATTGTTTTAACTTTTATATTAGAATACACTTATGGGAACGTAAATTAATTAACTTAATCAAAATATATCAAATATATATCTGAAACATATATTTGGGTACTTTAATCTTTTTATTCTAAACATTTAGATGACTTTTTTTTAAATAACATTATATTAATATAGGTAAAAGTATTTTGTAACCATATTTTTGAAAAACACATTTTCTCTACTACTTAGTATAACAATCAAGATCAAAGTTAGTCACTTAATGTTAAATCAAGTTTGTCATACATTTGACCAGGTTTAACATTATAAATTCTTACAATGAATGACAATATATATTCGCTTTAACACCTGTATTAGTAAAAAACCATAAAGATTTAAGCGTCATACAAACGAAAATAGACCTTATGATGCAAAGGTTAAAAAACAGTTTGGCAGTATAAGGTTTAAAAAAATACTGGATTTATTACAAGATTTGAATAATTATAAATGATGTAATGTGAAATTCCAATTATTATGCAAAATGTATTATTACATTATTATTTAATTTTTAAGAACTATTTTTTGTACTAAACCACGAAATGTCCAACTTAGCTATTGTATTTATACTTTTAGGTTAGAAAAAATATTTTACATTAAATACTGAACTAAATATACATTAAACTACTACAATATGAATATATCAAATTAAATATTGAATAATTTAGACAAATGAATATGATAACAATAGTTTTCAGCCAATTAACTTTACTATTATTCTTTCTCCTTATTTCATATAAAACTTATTTCAAGAAAATATACACTATTTTATCGATCATAAGAAAAAAAAACGAAATATATTTTAAATTAGATATAATTTTTATGAAAATATTATGAAATACATGATAATATAAAAACCATATATATTCTGAATATAATTAAATATATTATTGTGACCATAGATTTATAGACTCATATGGTACATGTACTAAATGTCTTTGCCGATGGCGGGAAATTTAATTTTTTTAAAAAAAGCGCCCTGGGACCAATCTGTCCCAAAGCTAGTATCCAGGTTAAAAAATTGATCAAGTGTAAGATTGAAAAAAAATAAACGTTAATTACACTGTAAGTTTACTTTTAAATATTAATCGAATACATGATTTATAAAAAAAAACTAGCTTTAATTACGTTGTTATTTCACATTCAAAACTTAATTGAATGTATGAGTAAAAAAATCACTCTGTAGATACCTATCTATCTAATACCTTTAAACGACCAATTCTTGTATACTTTTATATTGTTATATATTCACGAATTTGGAAACGGCGTCAGCGATTTCCATGAAACTTAGTATGTAGGTGGTTTCGGGGAGGATAAATCGATCTAGCTAGATTTCATTCATAGAAAACTTTTTTATATGAGTTTTCAGGCAATAAAAAAATATAGTTAGAATATAAAGGTAAATTTCACCGCCGCTGTCAAAACAGAAATTGCTCAGATGGAAATCGGCTGCTTCAAAAATCCATCTAACCCCAGTTCGGATTCAAGTAACAGCAAATGCTAATTTATGAGGCAAACCTAAAAGTTTATTTTAATTTAAAAATGTTTCTTAAAGAAGGCTCGGTCGTAAATTGAGAAAATGCATCTTTGATACGAAAATAGGTTTTAATTACGCAAAAGTAAATGCTTGAAAAGATAAAATATTACCTTTTCTGTATGTTGTAGTATGTTTTTTGAATCATTGATGACTAAAAACCGTTTTTTAGGCCCCAAATAATTTGGCGTAGAGTTTTAAGCTGCAAAACCAAAAATTTCAGTGAAAATTAGGGTCGTGATTAAACTATGGTATGTATAGGTCACTTCATAACGCTTGCAGTTATAGTGTACCTAAATGTCAGTAGTACCACATTCTGAGCTTAAGGTGTTAAAATTTTAGCCACATAATCATATTACACTAAATGTGATTTCAGTCAATAATTCCACAAAATATATTTAAAATAGAATCCTAAACACGTTTTAACAAAAGAAAAAAACAAATTTGTAGATAATATATGTATAAATGTATAAAGTAGAATTTTTGTACTATTTTTGTGTATAGTATCAAATTTATTTCAATTTATATCCATACTTTTGAGAGTCTTTACCTTGAGTTTTCTTTGTTGTTTATTAGTATTTGTTTTGATATCATAATTTTGTAGGTTACATGTGACCATGAACTATCACATTATTGAAGATTGTCATTCTTTAACCAGTCACGGTGTATATACGTATATAGATTACAAGTAAAACTAAAAGTTTTGAATTCAAGTTCATCAAAGATTTTGATAAAGCCCGTTAAGAAGGAAATGGTAGATTATAAACTACGTATTATTTATTTAATTACAATTTTTACCTTCATATATCCTACCGATAATTACATTTCTCACAAACCTCATTGTGAGTACACGATTACTAAGAATTGTTTTAGTGAGCTGTTGAATAATGAATGCCCGTGAATCGTGTCCGGTTTTAAACCGGAAACCGATGTGCACCGCAATGCCGCACTCGAGGTCTGAGAAATGGAACGCGAAAAATGACCGCTCACTAAGGTCACTTAAATAAATGAGATATGATAAATTTCAGTCCACTTCCGTTGCTATTAACATATATTTTGTTGTGTAAAATAACTGTTGCACTAATTCATATTGTAATATATTAATTAGTAGGTTTGTGAAGTATCAAGGTTACGTTCTTTAATACGGATAGTTAATTTGGTAGTATAGTTGATAATAGTTCAAAGCTTATTCATATTTTAATATAACCTGGAGTTAAATATCTGGGTGAGTTTATTTTCTTATAAATATAGAGTATATGCATAAATTAGGTAACAGCCCAAGCCGAGGTGTGCGCACCCTTGAGTTAGTTTTCAAATAAAATCGGCTGAGTGCCTTAAGCGCTCGCCTCAATGGTCCGGTCCGGTAAGCTTGCTAGGCCAATAGCGTAACCAGTTCGAGAAAAAAAAGAAAAACTTTAAGAAAGTAATTATATATTTTATGTAACGAATATAATTTTTTAAAAAGTGTTCTAAAATTTGTGTTTTATATTTTATTTTAACAGCTTTAGAACAAGTATTTTTTTTATCTTCAATATAAAAGTTAAACATATGCTGCCGCTGACTTTTTTGTAGGCATTAGAAAGCTCTACAACTTTCCTCCTGAACTAAATCACATATCTCTCATCGTTAAAGCAGCGTACGTAGAAAACGTTTTCGTTCGACTGTATTTTCTCCGACTTACTATGCAAATGCGATTACCACAAAAAAGTCTTCATTTTTTGGGTTAATAGATAGCTTATGACATTTACAAATAACGTGGCTTTCTGTTGATAAAAGATCTTTCAAAATCGGTGTAATAGTGTCTGAGACCACCCCCTACAACTTAACAAACTTTACCTCTTTATAATATTAGTATAGATTACATAGTTATCATAATACAAGCTATGAACAGTTTCAAATTAAATTGCTGGATGTGAAATTGTATCCTAGTATTTATTTATATTGCTTATTAAAGTTACACTCAAAAACACATGATTTGTATGTAATTAACGAACTCTTCAAAGACGTTTTTTTGTAACATCCCACACATTTTTCAAGGTTTTCTGTTAAAATCACTTTATGCGTTCCGAGCTTTACAGACGAGTAAAATAAGTATTTATAGTAAATCCTATACATATTGCAAATAGACGCGAAACGCATAATAAATGGGAAGAAAGTGTTGCATCTACAAAATGGTTGTGAGTCATTGTGCATTCTTGAGACTGCACCGGGTCGTTGTACCTACATCAGTGATGCTATGAGCATAGGTCATCTCAACCGCACCGTTGTTTTTTTAATGTTTCCTACGACACTAGGAAAAGTTTTTTTAATTTTTTTTTATACTCTGATCACGATCTCATCTGATGTTAATTGACAATGAGATCTAGGATGGTAAATATGTCAAACCTTGAATGGAACTGGCTCTCGAGGGTAGCTGCCAGAAGACACTAACAGTGCTTGACAACTTTTAATAAAACGTAATAAACAAAGAAATCAACAAACGAACATTTATATTTATAATATTAGCTAGGATTTAATTGACAGAACTACCTTTAATCCGTAACACTGTCTCCGTATTTACACGTTAATTATTTAATTGGTTTATTTTTATAACAGGAGAAAAATAGAAACACTTTTTTTCCCAAAAAATTTGGTTAATTTTATCATGATCGAGGACTCTTTTTTCATAAATATTTAGGGTGGCTTAAGCTTTCCTGAAGTCCCACGTCACATCTATATCAAATCTAATTGCGATCGGTGCTAATATTTGGTAGTAAAATATTGTGTAATATTATACACTGGCTTCTTTCTAACGATGTAATTAAGTGATTTCTTTTATTTAGAGGGTAAAATTTAACGTAAACCTGTCAATGATTCTGATAATATATTTTTAAATTCAGAAGTTTACTTACCCGATTTTTATATGGAGGTTTGATAAGTAAAATTTTCACTTTTCACTGTTTTTTTAAACAAATCTCGTCCTGGCCATTACAAAGATAATAGAAAAATATTAAGTCAAATACGTGGAGCCATTTTAAACTCATTTGGTTACACAGTTTTAGTTGAGTTAACAGTATTAATTTCATGATCCTTACTATATTATTATTTTTTACACTATTACAATAAGTTTGAGTTGCTTGTTTGTTACGTAACTATTCTACCTATTAACATGAAGTTGCGTATCCCTGTCAGATGTATATAAAAGCTCATAGAGTACACATTTTCCATAAAAAAATGTACTATTCCTGAGGGTTCGAGCAAATTTATACTAACACGAGCAAAGCCAGAAGAGGGCAAAAATTAGTCTATTATAAATAACAAAATGTATTGTTATGAATCAAATTATTTTGATGTTTCACGAGTTATTAACTTGCATATCATAGATTAATATATAGATTTTAGGATAATTACGATTAAGCAATGATCGCTTAATATTGAAATATGCGTTGGGTTAAATTCATTTTGGCTATGGAAAAATGTTTAAGCTTCCAGTTAAGTCATACAAGTAGCGATAGATATGTAATAAAGATATGGAAATTGTAGGTGGTAGAGCCACGCTGAAGCTATTACTGGTTTATGAATGAATATGAATGGGTCGGCTCGTCCGGGGTAGTACCATTCTCTCACAGAAAACCGACGTGAAGTAACAGTGCTTGCATTGTTGAGCTTCGTTCGATTAATGAGACCCATAATAAGGGATTAAAAATTTCCTTTTCGTTAATTAGGTCCTTACATTTAACATTTTATATGGAAAAGATTTACCATTTTATTTTTTTATATATGAGATGATATATTTAATCAATCGAAGTATCTATACCCCTTCGCCATTTTATAGAACTAACTGTTTATTTTGATTTTGATTCCTATTTGGAAAACAAAATGGAAACGAGAATCAATAAAATCTTTGATAGTGTTTCGGAGTGCCTCATCGGAATATAATTTTTTCCTTGCAACTTTCCTAAATAAAATGTAATATATTATTAAGAAAGGAATAAGAATAGTATAGCACGCAGGCGGTTCAACGCTCTACATAAACAAAATATCATATAATAAGAATGTTAAGTTTGATAAACAAAAATTCTAAGAAACGAGTCGAATGTGCTGTACTTGAATATCCAATACAAACAAAAGTGTTCGTTTTAAAAATTCATAGAAAAATTATCCAGTACTTCACGTGTTTGATAAATAAATATATAATAAATTCAATAAAGAGAAGAAAGTGATTTTTTTTACTAAATTTGAATGTCAATATATTATCACAGCTATATATTATCATGATATAACCAATAAGAGCGAAGCACCAATAAAGAATGTTTCAAAATCCTTTAAAATCATTATTCCACACGGATGATGTCGCGAGCAGAAGCTAGTTCTATTTGAGATGAACTCTATTTTAATAAGATAAGCGTTTTAGTTTAAGTTATTCCATAAAACAAAATATCGGTCCGACCGTTTCGATAATTAGATGGAACAGACAGACAAACAAAAATATTTTGAAATGTTCTTTTTTGTTAAAAGCTAACGTGTAAAGAACAAGTAACTCAAATAACATGTAAATAATGTAATAAATAGGTAATGCAAAACATTATAACAAAAGTTAGTAACAGAAATTCTTTTATCGTGAGTATCGTCTAAACTTATATGCTAATATTATAAAGAGGTAAAGTTTGTGACGTTGTGAGTTTGTGACGTTGTAGGGGGTAATCTCAGGAACTACTGGTCAGATTTGAAAAATTCGTTCAGTCTTATATAGCTCATTTATCGAGGAAGATTGTAGTTATATCATCACGCTAAAACCAACAGGAGCGGAGCATCAATGAGGAATGTTTCAAAATCGGGGATTTTTTCCTCTTGAGAGCTTCCACTGCGTGTTAGCGTTAGTTCAAATTATATCCCGCAGACGAAGTCGCGGGCAGAGGCTAGTCTAGTATATGGTGATTAAGTCACTGAGTGTGTGTATGTCAATACAATATACCGCTTAAATAAACAACGAAATTCGGTCGACGCCGCTGAAATGACCCAGTTGAGTTGAGGGTTTTTCGGTTCAAGGTGTCTGTCTATCATTACTAAGAGATTTGCACGGATAACATCTCGCCGGTGGCGTTAATAGCCTGTACACAATACACTACTGAATAAAAATGATAACCTAGAAAGATATGAAGTTAGAAAATGTTTTTATAATTTATTTAAATATAATCTATTCTACAAACATAATATACAACAGCATTATGACAGTAAGCGGTATTTATTATATTTGGAGACTAAAAAAATTTAGGGGAAATCCATAATTTGATTTAAATTTCTAGAACATAATCGATGTAACAAGTTCAGTATGTATAATTAAATATTGAATATAAGAATCAAATTATCAAACATTAGTAGTCGCTCGCGATTTCGAGCGTGTTAACTATAGATTGATCGCATCCTTATATTTTATTTCTATAACTAGCGTACCCGGCCGACGTTGTCCTGCTCTGATAATAAACAAACGAAGACAAATTATATATATATAATATCTTACTAGTGAATCACTCTATCTACTGGTGAAAACCGCACTAAATCCGTTCAGTAGTTTTTTAATTTATCGTGATCAGATAGAAAGAGAGATTTTTCAGAGGACTTTGTTTTATGCTATGTAATGATATATAGATAAATTAATAGAACTGTGTAAATATCGATTAATTAAAACTTAATGTTTTACCTTTTAGACTATTAGGACTTATCTAAAAGTATGACGATGTCTTCATTTAATATATGATTTTTATAGTCACTGAGACATCAGCGATGCGTATTTTCTTGCTTAGGAGAAGTTGCAAGCGGTGTGGTGCGCATGCTCAGGAGAGGGAATAACATTGTTTACAAAGATATATTTTGAAATATCCTTTCCTTTGAATATAACATATATTATAAAGATAATTAATAATGCAGACCATCGCGGGTGTTAGTTAGAACTCAATAGCAATAAAAAATTGCCCATTACTCAGGAAAAACGTAGTTTTTTATCAATGTAATAGCTTTAAAATGAATAATAGTACAAATTTACAGGCCAGCATGATAGTGGCGACCGGCGATGGACAGTGTGTCAATCGGAGGTCGCTATTATTTTTGGATTGTACTATGCTTACCATCAGGCATAGTGCAGTCACTTTGCCGTGCTACAATAAAAAAAAATAACCTATCGCCTACAACATACACACTTTACTTCTTTATGATATTACTATCTGTATACAATACATATTCTATCTAAAATAATGTTCTGTAATATGCAGATAATTAAATAATTATTGCTATACTAAACCCATATCTGTTCTCCATACAGATTTTATGCCTAGGTACATATTATTCGATATCTGAAAACATTATTTACAGATATTGTTTACAAATAAGGTTTCTGTACAACAAAAATACAAATAACTTACCAACTTCCCTTAAAATAAAGCACACAATTGCATGCACAATTTAATGACTTAGCAAGTGCCATTAGTCACAAATATTTTAACAATACCTATCGGGGACTTTTTACGTTATTCCGAGTCATTGTGGATACAGCAAAAAATAAATGAATGCCATCCAACACTGAGCTAAACAACAACAATATACCACGAGATCACAAAAGTGAATTATTATAAAAAAAAGTTAATACAACTAAAGATAGGTGTTAAACGAAATACTTTTAAGGAAAAGGGTTATTTGGCAATAACCTCAATTACCAAATCAGTTGATAGAATAAATTATCCAATGAGATAGATATTTATGTAAGCATTATATAATGGAAATTAAGATTTTTATGTTAATAAATGATAGATTTGGTATACTTACGCGCAGCGAGAGAAGCTGGGTCGTCATGTTGCGCGCGCTTCGGCGAGTGGTATTGGAGTGGCAATGCGGTGGTTGCCGGCTGCGCTTGCGCACCTCACCGGACGACAAAGACTCTGGGTTAACTGGAAGTGACACTACTCTACTTTCTTAGAAATAAAGCGTTAAAATTTATTCATTATTAAGTACAAATAAATATATATACATTTTTATATAAATAGGTAAAGACAAAAAGGTTTAGTAACGTTTTCTACTTTAATTATCAAGATTTTTTTTTCTCGAACTGATTACGTTATTGACCTAGCAAAGTCTTAACAGCCTCACCGGCCTACTAAGGCGAGCACACACTCAGCCGATTTTATTTCACAACTAGCTCAAAGGTGCACGTCACACCTCGGCTTGGGCTGTTGCCTAATACGTGCAATTCGCGACGTATATGAGCTAACCTAAGCTAACTATGGATACATACATGAGTTGTTGGAACATATATGTGTACCTAGCATTCATACCTCTCAAGAACTCTTATATATATTTCATATCGGATAATTTTCTAAACTATTAAAAAAAAACCCTTTCACTTTCATATGTAAGCGTGTATGTATGTGTATGATATGTGTAATGTTGCGTAGTGATGTAAGATTTTGTGTCACTGTATCGCGTGAGCAGCGCACTCAAGGGCTCCACGCCGAGAGAACGGACCTACGCTTGAGCCGCTGCCGAGGTTGGCCTAATCTAGTGTGCGAGAGCGAAATTTACCCCAGACAACGACAGCGTGATCTGTGGTTACGCGGGTGTGGGCATGAACATGCTCTGTTTGGAGAGACAGGCTGGTACTGATCGTTCGCTGCTGTTCTTTTATTGGGAGGATCAATAAAAATATGACGTGGACGTCTTTTGTAGCGCGCAGCATTGGGTACGGTTTCAAATCTTGCGGCGGATACCACTAACGGACTGGGATGATTCGCGGCTTTTCCGAAGTAACTACTAGTAAGTGATTTTATTTACGCCCAGATAGAAGGCATCTCCAAGACCCTGTGGAGATCCATACCATGGGGCACCGGTAACTTTACGTAAAAAGCGGTTCTGGAGAAACTGCAACTTATGAAGAATAAATTTTGTCGTATGTGCAAAAACAGGACAACTATATGTCATAATAGGACGGATACATGTCTTATACAAGCAAATCTATATGTGACTCGAACTTTAAATGTTCATCTAATGTAATACCGAGATATTTGACCTTGCTGGCCCAAGGTATATCGGTTTCATATAGCCTGATGGGCTGAGGGTTATTAGCGCGTTAATTATCAACACTTTTTCTTTCTCTTTTGTTTTATACTTATTGACCAAAAATTGCAAAGAGCTCTTCTTTATAAGTCTCTATTCCTCATACTTCACCCTTGTCACATACGTATGTACAATATAGGTATTATGTCTTAAGACTTTTGTACTCTTTATTGAATTTCTACCAAAGGACGGCTAATAGAATATGTAGAATTGCAACAATAAATGATGACACTAACATTTTATTAAAGTGATTGATAGTCATGCTGTTGTGTCATAAATGCAATTTGGAATTACTTATTAACCTAAAAATTAATATGTCTCTAATTACTTACAATTAAGATTCATTTTAAGAATTAAGTTGTTTTTCTTTTGCTTTTACCAGCTTGCAGGTTGTGCAAGAGTAAATCTGTTTCGAATCATCTAAAATACCTAATACCTAAGTGTATTGCGGCAGCTGTACATACATAATTGTCTATGATTAATGTAAGGCTATCTTAGGCATCTTCCTTATTAAAAAACAGGTTAAATTCTGGTATAACACTAAAACCAATAATGCATAGAATGACTATCTATAATTTCCAAATGATTAACCCAATTTATGTGAATTTGACTTAATATAATTTTATGGAAATTATGAACAGCTTTTATTTCTCAATTATATTTATCATGTAAGTATTCTATATTACACAATGTATACATAAAACAAGTTCACTGAAGAATTACGAAGAAAATGAACAATTTCACAGCAAACCATTTAATTGTATATCAATCCCTAGGATCCAGTTCAATAACAATCTCTTTTCTAGAAATTATATATCTTCGACAGCGTCCTTGTCTGAGAAGTCTACTACACTGTGCTTTGTCCTACTAAACTGATAAGCTTCTTGGTTACAGATTTAATTATCTTTAACAACCAACTGGTCATGTCTGGCCGTGAGTTCAAATTTCAGTCTCCTTTCTTGGTAAAGCTAAAATGATAACTAGTTGCTCAAATACTATTTTTGTATATTTCATTTATGTTAATTCCTACGTTCTTTTTTACCTTTGTTACCTTCGTTAATAACATTTAACTTTCTATCTATAAGGTAATTTATATTTACTACCATTTATACTCCTAGTATTTTCTTTTAAAATATTCGCTTTTATCTGGTCCTGTAGACAAACACTGTGATATATTCAGGAGTTACCATTAGTAAACATTATTGAATATATCGTTTTTCGTATTAATTATCTTGTTTTACACTTAGTTAAAAAGGAACCAAGGTGATCGACTTTAAGGCAACGGGTAGTAAACGGCGACTAATAGCTAATCTGATTGTGTAAGAGGAAAAAATATTAACTTATAACTAGAGCAAGTAATTATCATACAAGTAGGTGTCTTAGCACTGCGAACAATAATATCACATTTTTTACAATCCTCTTAGTGAGTTCTTTAAAAAAAAAAGTATTTTTGCTAAGCATTTTGAAATACGTTTAATAATTATAAGTTTCTCTTATTATTATATAATGTGGCAAGAATAAACAATTGATTCGTTATTGTATAAATTTAAAATAGTACATAATAATTCATTAAAATTAAAATAATCAATAATTGATTAGTGCGCCATCTAGTACAATTGATAAGAACATATATGAGGCTTAGTCTTTATGTTCCATTTAACGTAAAAATGTAAGGAGTATTAGAATCAAGTAAAGATGTCGTTAGTATATATAAATAAAGTGACATCTATTAGAATGAATACGAACAGATTTTTTTTACTTTATTCTCGAGAACCAATCTTTCCGATTATTACTGCCACTGTGGTGTAGTTAATAATGTTACAAGCGTTCAACAATTCAATAATCTAACAAGATGGTGGGTGGCTCCCTTGTTAGAACCAACCAGGGAGTTTTTGTGGCATCTCAGAATTTCACGCTCCGTGGTATTATTTTCCATTCCCTTCACTTATGTACAATAAACTAACTATATTATTTAAAACACTATCAAATTTACAAAATATAGACTTTTTTTTAAATTGAAGCACGACAATGTGACTGCACTATACCTGATGGTAAGCATAGTACAATCCAAAAACAGTGGCGACCACCAAGAGACAGATCATCCATCGTCGGTCGCCGCTGTCATGCCGGCCATAATGACGAAAGTCACCTGGTACTGGATATGCACAGGCTGATCCCGAAACGCGGCGCGCAAAAGCGAGTCACTATGACGGGCTTTTTCGCCATGTACATGGTGGTTGAGAGCCAGTTGGACTGTAAAACCCTACCGCCCCGCTATCGCCATTGCCTCGTTCGTTGATCAGCAGGGTGCACCACGTGCAGGTGAGATTGGCTTGGGTGTTTCAAGTCTTAAGATGTTACTCGACACCTCTTACACCCTAAACCTCCAATAACACAAGATTATGAATAAAATATAAAATCCACTACATGTCAGACTAAAATTCCGCCAAAAACTCAGGAACAGATATTGTTAATACATTCTATTTACAGAACGATAACAGAAATACAAATTGTGTTAGTCGGCTCTTACTTTTTTTAATACTTTAAAATAGGTAATGCATGAGTAAAATCAAACGTGCCAACAAAATACTACACTGAATAGTGAGTCACGTATGTTAACTATGAGGAAGCGGCACAGATAGTTACATACTATTTTAAATATATTATAATGACTATATTGTACTGTTTAGGAGAAATCTTGTGACCATAATTAGAAAAGACAAAATTCTGTTTTTTAGAAAAATTTAGTTAACTAAATTATGGTTCCGGGTTAATTTGAATTATTTGTAACTAAGTCTATATATAAATGTTCAGTTATTTTGTTAATATTTCGAACCGTAATTATCATCAGTATTTAAGAAATTAGAGTTTTTTTGTGTTTTCTCTGAACACCTACAGTTATAATTAAAATATATTCCTTAAAAAATGATGTTTTCTTCTTCTTTTTAATATACTATTAATTTTCAGATTGACAAGTGGTAATGTTTTTCGAAATGGACTTCAAATACGTTTTCCTCCATGTAAAAATAAGGTACACAAAAATGCTCTTTCATCATCATCATTGCCCTTATCCCACTTAAGTAGGGTCGGCACAACATGTTTTCTTTTCCATTCTCTCCTGTCAGATGTCGTCTCAGTATTCACACCTTTTACAGACATATCGTTTTTCACACAATCCATCCATACCTTTTTCGGTCTTCCTCTACACGTATATCCATCCACTATCATACTCAACACTTTTCTAGTTACATGGCTTTCATCTCTTCTCATGACATGCCCATACCATGCTAACCGATTACTCCGCAACTTCTCTGTCACTGGTGCTATTTTCAAACTGCCTCTAATATACTCATTCTTAATCTTATCCATTCTAGTTACACCACACATCCACCTTAACATTCGCATCTCTGCCACATGTAATTTTCTCTCATCCGTCTCTTTCGTAACCCAGCACTCAGATGCATACAGCATGACCGGTCTTATCATAGTTTTATAAACCTTCCCCTTAAGTTTCAAAGGCATTCGTGGATCACAAGCTACCCCAGACACATTTCGCCATTTCATCCATCCTACATTTATCCTATTCCTCACGTCCTTATCAATGCCACCGTCGTTTTGTATCAATGAACCGAGATACCGAAAATTGGAGCAGGCTGGTAAGGGTACTCCATTTAAGGCTATAGGAGAAAAACTAGATGTACCACCGAAATCGCAAAACAAATGTTCAGTTTTTGTTCTACTAATTTTCAAACCAACATTCTCCAGTCTTTCTCGCCATTTTTCCAGCCTGCTCTGGACCTCTGCAGCATCTTCTCCGATAAGAACAATATCATCAGCAAACAGCATACACCAAGGTGTCTCCTCCTGTATGTCTGATGTTAACGCATCCATAACAAGAAGGAATAAATAAGGGCTTAAAGCTGAACCCTAGTGCAAACCTACGGCCACATTGAAATTATCGGTAACTCCAGCCGCTGACCTAACGTGCGTTTTGGCATGACTGTACATACAACGAATAAGTTGTATATACTTCTCAGGCACTCTTTTCTTTTTCAGAGCCCACCACAGAACATCACGCGGTACTCGATCATATGCCTTCTCCAGATCAACAAATACCATATGTAAATTCTTATGTACTCGTCTGTATTTTTCACACAGTTGCCGAAGTGCGAAAATGGCATCTGTTGTCGCACGTCCAGGCATAAACCCAAATTGATTTTGACTCACTTCAGTCTCATCTCTTATTCGACTCGCTATCACTCTTTCCCAAACCTTCATACTGTGTGACATGAGCTTTATTCCTCGATAATTGTTACAGTTCTGCACATCACCCTTATTCTTAAAAATAGGCACTATTACACTATTGCACCATTCATGTGGGATCGCTTCCTCTAGTAACATCTTATTAAAAAATAACGTCAGCCAAACACATCCATCTACTTTTAAAAACTTCCATACTTCAATAGGTATGCCATCTGGCCCAACGGCTTTTCCGTTTTTCATACCATTCACAGCTCTTCTTACTTCATCCTCAGTTATTTCTTGTACAACGCCTAAATTTGATGGTACGGTCTCTAACTCTCCAGTCCTGTCATTTTCTTCATTCATCAATCTTTCAAAATATTTCTTCCAGCGACTCTTTATGTACTCATCATTCATCAAAACTTTTCCTCCATCATCTTTTATACATTTAACGTGTGTAATATCTCTTGTATTATTTTCTCTTGCTTTTGCTAAACGAAACAAATATTTTTGTGTTCGTGAGTCTTCTAGAGATTTGTACAAATCATCTTGAACTTTAGCTCTGGCAATAGCAACTGCTCTTTTTGCATTCCTTTTACATTCTACATACATTATTCTTTTATTTTCTTTAATCGTACTATCTTGATCCTCGATACATTTCCATTCATAGAAAGCCGTTTTCTTTTCTTTCAAAGCCTATATAACAAAAATGCTCTTTCAAATCTTTCAAAACGACGTGTGTGAGATTTAAGCTTCGCAAAAAATGTTCTAGATAAAGAATTCGTGACTGGCTAATTTTCCTATTTTACTATTAAACTTTAATTTGGATATTTGACTAGATTTCTGCAGTATTTCCTTGTGTATATCACTTAATATTTAGTAAAATAATATCTATTAGTGTATACACTTGTGTCGTATAATATCTTAATTAGTACCTGAACGACCGAGCCTAACTCGGTTCTTTAAAAAACATCTTTAAATTAGAATAAATTGTCACATTTGCCTCACAAAATTAGCATTATTATTCAAAAAAATAAATAAAAAAAAGACATCTCCTTCGTTAGTAGATCCAATATATAGGCTAGATATCTAACTTTGCCGTGCACTTTTGAGCTAGTTGCTAAAAATAAAATCGGCCGAGTGCCTTAAGCACTCGCCTTAGTATTCCAGTGCAGCTCTTAAGACCTTGCTAGGTCAATAGCGTAGGCAGTTCGAGAAAAAAAAATGTCCCGGCATCGCACATTAATAATTACATACAAGTCTATTAAATGTTGGACATACATTTTTTTTAATAACATATTCAGTTAAACAACAATATATTAATATCTATATAATAAGATGTATGTATATACATTAATATAATAATATCTAGTACATATAACCACTACATTTTGTGGTATTATAAATTGTCTTTGCTATCATTGTTTGTATTATAATTCTTATAATGAATTTTTATCATCATAAGAAAAAAAACCGTACTTATATTATACTGTAGGTATCACGTTGCCTCTCCTGCTGTAGACCGATATCATGCGGAATCCCACAGGATCGGTGTTAGGCCCACTGTTATGGAATGCAGGTTACGATTGGGTACTCCGCGGGATTCTAGTCGTGGGGACCAATGTAACCTGCTACGCGGACGGCACGCTGGTTACGTCGGAAGGAAACACTGCTCAGAACGCGATTAGACGAGTGTCAGTAAGTGTAATGCAGATGGTAGAGAGGATACGAGAACTCGGACTTAAAGTGGCGTTACATAAAACTGAAACAATCTGCTTTGACGGGCCACGTAGAGCACCACCAGCAGATGCACACATAACAATCGATGGAGTCCGCATAAAAGTGGTCCCCAGGATGAGGTACCTTGGTCTTACACTGGATAGCCGGTGGACCTTCAAGGACCATTTTAAGCAACTCTCACCGAGAGTGATGAAAATTGCATCAACACTTACAAGATTGCTGCCGAACTTAGGAGGAGCTGAGGCCAGATGCTGCTTCTTATACCTAAACGTCATCTGTTCTATGACATTATATGGTGCTCCGGTTTGGCACAAGAACCTGTCGTCAAGCAACAGCACGATCCTGCGGAAACTACAACGCATAATGGCGAACCGGATGATTCGTGGATAGCGGACTATATCCCACGAGGCGGCATGCCTCTTAGCAGGATGCCTTCCGTGGAGGCTAGTTGCACACTTGCAAGCAGAGCTATACCAGTGGTGTAGTGAAAGAAGTGCACGTGGTAATAGCATTTCTCCGAGGGAGAAAGAAGCACATAAGGCCAGCTTGTTACGGGAAGCACTTCAGATCTGGAGTGACGCGTTGGCTACACCTAGTTTTGGCCTCAGGACCATATAGGCAATCCGTCCCGTTTTCAGGGAGTGGATGGACAGGAGCTACGGCACCCTTACGTACAGACTGGTGCAGATACTGTCGGGCTATGGCTGTTTCGGCAGTTACCTGCATAAAATTGCTAGAAGGAGCTGACAACGGAGTGCCACCACTGTGGTGATAATTTGGATACAGCTTAACGTACTTTACATTCCTGGCCGGCCTGGACTGCGGAACCTTTCCTTACCATCCGTGGTAAGGGCCATGGTAAGCAATGAAGATTCGTGGCGAGCAGTAGCCTCATTCTGTGAGCGTGTCATGCTCGAAAAGGAAGACGCTGAGAGAGTCAGGGAGAGAGACCCTGAGGCCCCAGCCAGACGCCTTCGCGGCGCTGGTGCTGGACGCAGGCGAAGAAGAGCAGGAGGTGTATTCCACTATATGCCTCCATAAATAAACCTCTCAAATAGGCTGAGTAGGGGGGGAGGAGCATAGGTTAGGACGCCACTAGCTCGCCTACTTGTTTTAAGTAGGCAAGACTAGGGGCCAGGTAGGGACGTAGGAGTAAGATAAGTTAGGTAGGGTGGGGGGACTTGGGGAAGGAAGGTGGTTAAGTGTAGGCTAGCCTAGGCCAGAGGGGTGTTTAGGGAGGCCGTGGTGAACGAGGAGTAAACCTCGTAAAAAAATCAATGGTCGGGCGGTGGCGGAGGGGTTTATAATCTTTCCACTACTGGCTGAACCCAGGAGGTAAGGTGCAGGGGCCCTGACACTCCATTGCACGGGTTCGGAAAGTTGCTAGGCAGTCTTGCAACCGGACTGCCTCAGCGGAGTGCGGCGTGGGAAACGCCTGCCACCGGGAGTGTAACGGCGATTGCTCACGCAACCCCGAGACATCCCCATAGTGTGGCGTAGGTTGTTGTGGAGTTTTAGCCGGTTAGAGTCGCCGTTTAGGCCCCACCCCTGCGTGGCTAGCACGTGGGGGTGGGCGGCTCAAGACGGGTTCCCCTACGGGAGTTTGTTTGTATGAAAATGCACCATTCCTAATATACTGCGTTTATGATAAACCTCTTCGGGAAAATCATAAAGCATATTTTCGAGTAACATTTAGTCTTTCATACATTAAAATCGTTTCGGGATATCGGAAGTTATTCTAATTTTAATGACGATTTTTGGGGTGTAAGGGGTGTCGAGTAACATCTTAAGACATGAAATACCCAAGCCAACCTCATCTGCACGTGGTGCACCCTGCTGATTAACGAACGAGGCAATGGCGATAGCGGGGTGGTAGGGTTTTACAGCCCGACTAGGTCGCAACCACCATGTATATGGCGAAAAAGCCCGTCATAGTGACTCCATTCTGCGCGTCGCGTTTCGGGATCAGCCTGTGCATATCCAGTACTGGGCGACTTTCGTCATTATGGCCGGCATGACAGCGGCGACCGGCGATGTAAATTTGTCTCTCGGTGGTTGTCGATGTTTTTGGATTGTACTATGCTTAACATCAGGCATAGTGCAGTCAATTTGTCGTGCTTCAATAAAAAAAAAAACCCGACTTAAGTACAGAGAAAAGTAAATGAACTTAACACATTCAGATGACACTATTAATCACTGTTTGTATAATGTTTCTCGTGAAGTCGCGGACACAGCTAGCTATGAATAAAAGTACCAAACAAAGACTCCATTGCGGTCAATTATTTTAATAACAGTTGCACTTTATTGTGGAACTCGTAAGTGGGTTAATAATTGAAACGAGTCCGTGTCATTAAACGTTGCCACAGCACTTGACACTTCTTTTATTGAGATACGTAGGACAGGAAAAAATCACTCACATCGAATGCTTCATACATATTTATTTACAATTTTTACAAACTTATTACTAACTATATCACCCCTTATAATTCTATAAAAAATAAACATCTTAAAAAATAATATTCGTTATATGAAGTAAAATCATACATAAGACCTTATATAACTAAGTTGCACACTGTTTAGTGTGAAGGTTAATCATATATACTCGAATGGAATATGGCAAGCCCGCCTAACTACTAGAAGGGGTAATTGGGGTAAACATATCACAAAAAATATTGCGAAAGGACTGAAGAGGACGCAAGCGCCTAACCACGCCATTAGAAACCACGTGGGCAAAAGAGTTACTTGTTCGAACATAGTTTACACTGTATTTCAAAATAGTTCATTATACTGCAATATAACGCAAACTGAATATATGAAATAGTAGTACTCTATGTTTCATCTGCATTGTTGTTTCCATTGCTCAAGCCGTCGATGCGCGTGCGATTAAGAACGCCACCTAGGGAAAAAGAAGAAAAACGTTTATTAATTATTGTTGTATATCTTAACTTGTTTTTAATCTATATTAAATTAAATTAGGGCATCATCCAGTAACAAATGCTAAAATACTAAAAGGTAGGCTATATGTATATGTAATATTTTAGGTCAAGAGAGAAATACTAAAATTGTTTTATTCTACTGAGGTAACGAGAGACTGATAATGTTATGTCCGACTACATCCCTAACCAGTAGATTATAGTCTGGTTCATTGGTGATTAAAAATGTCAAAAAATCAGTGGAATCCAAAAAATAATACAGAAAACCCTAGAACCACTTACAAATAATTCCTCATCGGATAGTTGTAGGCCCATGCCGCACACTGGGCTAAAAATCGGCTTTTATAGGGGTTTCAATTTTTAAGTGTTTTTATTTATTTGCTCAGAATAGAATTACTATTATGATACTCATTTATAAACTGTCAAGATATATTTTATTTACGAAAAATTTGTATGAAGCTGGCGTCTCTAGAATCAATCGCTAGAATCGTAAAGAAAACCGTAATACGTTTTCGTACGGTTATAGCGCTAATTATTTATTTCACACACTTATTTATTAATGTCACAACGGCAACTTTTTAAATATTTTTTAACATTTTTTTTAGAGTAGAGACTACTTATTTATGAGGTGGTAGATCTATGCTGAAGCTATTACTGGTTTCAGCTTGAATAGGTCGGCTCGCCCGGAGTACTATCACCCTCTCACAGAAAATCGATGTGAAGTAACAGTGCTTGTATTGTTGCGTTTCGTTCGGTCAGTATGCGTTATTTAGGCTGTGTACTGTGTGTCAGTAAGACTTGAGAAGTCTGTGAATGAATGGATGAGACATTTACTTTGATTCAAAACGCATATTCGTATTAATAAAAATATGAGTAGCATACTGAAATTCACATAAATAAATGTTCCAATTACTAATGTGTACGAAATTCTTCAATTTTACACGAAAAATACAAGGTTTTGTAATAATATATTAAAGGAATCTACATAAAGTTTGAATGATTTACAAATAATGATCGTTGCCACACTCAAAATTATCTTGTTTCAGCTGATGTTGTAAGAGAGATAAATGCCACAAGCATGCACTTGTGAGAGGGTTTCATGATGGTGTCGAAACTATGTTACATTATTATGAAACTGAAAACTTTGGATTTAGAGTGTTATTAACTGAGATATACATTAGTGTAGTTGACGTAGTCTTTGTCTATATTCCCTAATACCAGTAATAAATTTATTATACTCCAGAGAGATAACGTTATTTGAGTGTTTTATACTAGGCAAGTAGGATAAATGCCATTGTCGTTATTGAATAAAAACTTCAATAAATACCGAACTGGAACACTCAGGACCGTACGTCACCACGTGTCAAGTAATAATTGTATAACTATACTAATATTACAAAGAGGTAAAGTTTGTGAGTTTGTGACGTTATAGGGCGTTCTTTCAATGTTATATAGCTCATATTGAGGAAAGTTATAGTCTATACGTCAAGACCAGTAGAAGTTTTTTCGAGCTGAATACGCTGTTGACCCAGCAAGGTCTTAACAGCTTCACCGGACTAAACCAATAGAAGCGAAGCCAAAGTAACTATTACTAAGGGGAAGAAGTCGCGGGCAGGGGCTAATTCACTAGTAAACCACATCAGCTTCACGCAAGTGCAATATACTAATTTAGCATTGTAAGCGTCTAAGCTATTTAGGTCCATTTTTAACCCTCTGATATTTACAGTTCATTAATATCATATAATCAGATTTTAAATTTATTTCTGCTTTAACAATTTAATTAGGTTATTTGCTCTACCATACAATAAGTATTAAATACCTATAATGAAGGTTGTACGTGTATAGAGTCATTCTTTCTTAATGTATGTATTATACTATCATAATGGAAATCTTATTAGTATTTCGAATAAACAAAATAATATGCTGCAAAGAGCAATTTTGATCTACATTAAATAATCGAAGTAACGAAATTATTAAGCTACATTATAATGAATGCAATATTAGTCAAAATAAAGTCGCAATTAACCTGTTATTTTTTTACATGTAAAGTAAAAAAAATGATTTTGTAGGCTATTGTTAGAGATATGTCACGCGTGACTATTCTGTAGACACTTTTAATGTGTCCATTTCTGTGGTATATTAATTTTAGGTATCTCATAAGGTTTAATCAGCATTGTCCATTTAAGTGCCTGAAAATGTCATCTTGCGATTACATCAAAACACATCGGCTTTTTTCTTCTTTATATAAATATGATATACACGTGTTATATACTTAAAGAAATTCTCTAAACGCGAGTAATGGTATCAAAATCAATCACATAGTTCACAAGCACTAAGGTATCACAGAAATAGATGTCAAAAGCTACATTGTTTCCATAGTATTTATATTACATATGCTTAAGATATTTTTTGTATTTTAAACAACCAAAAAAATTTTCACATTTCATTACATATTTTTTCAACTGAAAATAGTTTTATAATGTAGTTTATTTTACGACAAAAGAAAAATTATTCGACGATAAATTTACGTATTATATTCATTTACAATTAGGCATTTTTTAAACTCTAATAATTAAAATGTTCTTGATAGATTGAGTAAAGCAATGTGGTATGTCACCGACTCGCGTTGGATTTATCCAACAACGCAGTTTGTTATCAGACCCACAAGTGTTTCATTACTCCCACTAAAGATAAATATAGAGGTCAGACACATTATTATAAGTATAAATACGGCAATTTGTCCTTCATTATTATGATACATTTGTTGCATTGAAATGAATAAAAATCTTAACACGTATATATAATAACTAAACCCTGCCCGCAACTTCTTCTGCGTAGTTACAGTTACATTGGGCTAACGCTAACATGCAGCGGAAGCTCTCAAGAGAAAGAAAAATCCCGATTTTGAAACATTTTTCATCGGTGTTCCGCTCCTATTGGTGTTAGCGTAATGATATATAGCCTATAACCTTCCTCGATAAATTAGCTATATAACACTGAAATATATTTTTTAAATCGGACCAGTAGTTCCTGAAATTATCCTCTGCAACGTCACAAACTTAACCTTCTTTATAATATTAGTATAGATTAGGTGACTTTTCCAATCCGAAACAAAATATAAAACTATCAAAGAACATCCATAGGAGTTTTTGGCGGGATTTCAGTCTGTCATGTAGTGGATTTTATATTTTATTCATAATCTTGTGTTATTTGACTATATATTGTGTAAATTTGGTGGTGTTTTACGTAATATAGTTAGTTTATTATGCATAAGTGAAGTGAATGGAAAATAATAACACGGAGCATGAAATTCTGAGATGCCACAAAAACTCCCTGGAAGGTTCTAGCAAGGGATCCACCATTTTGTTAGAATATGGTTTCACACGATGCTTAATATTGGAATGATCACACGAATTTTGTGATATTATTGACTACGTGACAATGGCAGTAATAATCGGAAAGATTGATTGCCAACAATAAAGTTTAAAAAAAAACATCCATAGATGTGTTACTACATTTAGGAACTGAGATGCCTTGTGTACCAGTCATGCTTTAAGATAGATACCGAGGTTATTGATTGGTACTAATCAATTTACAACGGTACACAACCATTTTCTATTTCCCTTATATAATAAATAATTAAAAGAAGTCCCTTTTGTTACGATAGAACACAAATTGAAATTAAATTCTCGTCTTAAGAAACCTCAGTACAATAGGTTAACTGGCCATTTTTGCTTCAAAGAATAACTAATTTATCTGATAATTGACTCTGTGTAGTTATTATTTCAATGATATATCTATATTGATTCATTTCGGAAAGACGTATCTGAAAGAATCAAAATAAATTTAGTTTTGAAGAAAAAAAACAGGAATTTATTCCTTTGGGGAAAAGCTTATAGGTTCGCGTCACCGATGATCTTGACATGCCAGGGAAGGGTCGCCGATGACCTCGACATGTTTGCGACGTAATGCGCTTCTGGTAGGCATTGTATATACTCGACTGTATTATATGCGTGTTTGAATTTTTGGATGGATAACATTTTGTGAAGTCACGTTACCAATTTCATCGACATACTCGTAACGTATAGTATTTGCGTCAGACTAGCGGCCTATGATGTACATATTTTATTTAATGTAATATTGATATTTTGTATTGAGCTTGTGCAACCCGTCATATCTTTATTGCATTAATAATCTTTATAATAGGTCTTTACCTATGAAATTGCTGTTCTGCAGTACTGGCCATTTCAAATTAAAATGATTTTTGTTTGGCTAAGAATTCTAATTCTAAATTAATTTTATTTTAAAAACATGGAATGATGATCGCCAGTGCGATGTACGCGTCGAGACATGCCTTGCACTGCTCAACAGACACAAATGAAGGAATTTTGAAAAATGGATGCTGTTTTATAACCGCAAGCGCTCAGTAAGTTGGTTGGATCCTGGTTCAGCACCTAAACAATGTCCTGAACGAAAATTTACCCCTAGAAAAGTGATTGTCACTGTTTGGTGGTGTAGCGCCGGTGTGATTCATCACAGCTTCTTACCAAACGGGGTCAGCATTACTGCAGATGTGTACTGTGAAGAACTGAACACAATGATGGAGAAGCTGGCACATCTCCAACCAGCATTGGTCAATCGCTCGTCTCCACTGCTCTTGCACGACAACACGCGATCTCATACTGCACAGCAGACGGTCTCCAAGTTGCAAGAACTGAGGTTGGCAGTTCTCCGTCATCCGCCCTACTCACTAAACCTTGCGCCTATAGACTACTACTTATTCCAGAATTTGGGTAACTCCTTGGCGGGTAAAAGAATTCAATCCCCGAGAGGTAGTACAAAATGCCTTTGAAGAATTTGTTGCCTCTCGTCCAGCTGATGTCTTTAAGAAGGGCATCAATAAACTGCCATTGCGTCGGCAAAAATGCATTGATTGCATGGGTGATTACTTCGATTAATACATATAAAAATTACATGAAAAAAAAATCGTTTAAATTTTTTCATACAAAACAGCAATTTCATAGGTAAAGACCTAATGTAATTATTAGTCCAAGTGGCAATATATGTGAAAACGAGGCTTATAAATAATTTTAAGTTACAGATTATGACATTTAAATAATTCAGATTATACATTAAAAAAATTAAAAAATACACAGTTATTCAGTTGTTATGGGTTTTCTCTTCTGTCGATAACCTGATGACCGCTTCGACTTTTCTTAAATTAAATGTTTAAAGAATAGGGTATTGAAAATATGAATCCACAGAAACACTTATCAAATGTTATAAATTACATAGACTTTCATGATGATAACGGTTACGAATGTTCTGGATTAAATACTTTCCACTTATCAATTGCGTTACAAGTACCAGCAGTTTAGATAATGCAAGTCGTTGCATAACAACAATGACACCGACGCGATAGAGTGTAAAGTAAAATATTGTTGTCATCTGCATTTTTTATCAAGACTGTTTTATGTCAGTAGTTTTATTCACGATAAAATATATCTAATTGCCTTTAATTAACTGTACTTCTATACTAATATTATAAACAGGTAAAGTTTGCGTAGTTGTGAGTTTGTGACTTTGTAGAGGATAATCTCAGGAGCTACTGATCCCATTTGAAAAAATAATTCATTGTTATTTAGATCATTTATCGAGAAAAGTTATAAGCCATAAATCATCACGCCAATAGGACCAATAGGAGCGGAGCGCCAATGAAAATAGTTTCAAAATTGGGTTCTTTTTCTTCTTGACAGCTTTCGCTGCGTGTTAGCTTTAGCCCAAAATAACTATAGTATTATCACGGTAGCGAAGCCGCGAGCAGGGGGTGTGTTTGGAATATCAAGGGAAATGCAAATAAAAATCGAGTTAATGAGTTTTCGACTAAACAAGGTAAAGAATGTCGAGGTACCAAAAATTGAACTGCTAAAATTTCCATTTTCTGCGTGATTTCTAAGTATATTTTTTGACTTGTAGAGTGTATGAATGTATTAATTCATTGTACGTGTACAAGGTACAAACAATATATTGGAAGCCCAGAACCTTTTTTTTTGGAATTTATTGCTATGATTACGTAGAATTTCAAGTAAGACGTCATTGTCATTATATTTTACTAACTTAGACTTACGCGGTGTTATTACAAAAAAGTTAAATACTCGGTTTAAAAAAGGTTTCATACGAAATACACCGGGCTCGCCCGAGGTAAGTGCGCGTTATCCTTTTTTGGCAAGTCTAACCTAATGTAACCAAAGCGAGACTACAGATAAGCAAGATGGCGAAACTTTCCGCGGGCGCGGTCCATCTAAAACGTAACCTTTTTATAGCAAGCGTTCAACACGTGTTTAACTTTTTTGTAATAATACCGACGGAGTCTCCTTTTTTAAATTCGAGCTATAGAATATAAATATGTCTTATCAATACTTCGCAGGGACATAACATTAGTTATAAGGTCTAAATAATTCGATATACCGCGTATTTAGGGGTTTAGTGGAAGGGAATGGCATTCTTTTCGACTTAATGAGGATTACGACTTAACGAGGTTCGAGTTATAGAGAGTCCATCGTATAATCATATTTTAGATTCTCTCTGCCGTCTCGACAGTTTCAACTGCTATATCCACGGGTTATAATAGATTTTAATTGACAACATTTTGTAAAATTAAGAAAAGTACATACTTTTACTGATTTCATTTAAACTCATATAAAACGCTATAATTTAAATGAACTAGGGACCTCTTGTGACCGGTTACGAATTTTAAAACTAAATTTATAAAACTGCTTAAGTTTTTTTATTTATAATCTTATTCGATCACGTTTGAAGTATATTGAACAAGTAAATAATGTTAAATAATAAACACAATTTCATAACAAACAATTCGGTACACAGAACCACGCACCGGAACAAAAACTCATTCGTGTCGACATAGCAACAAAATATATTTAATCAACAAAGGAAATCAATAGAAAGTCTATAGATAGTCCAAGTATCAATAACAGTCGATTAAATCTTAGCAATACAGCAATTAATCACGCGTTACACATAAGTGAACTTGTGCCAAAATTAGGGGCTGAATAATTCATAATTATTCAACTTGCAAACTCGGTCGCATTAGGGATATTGATTTCTAATGTATCTAATATTAGCTTTTGCAGGCGACTTCACTCATGTTATTATAAATTTGGCTTATTTCTCAAAGGTAAAGCTATGAGTATTCCATGTTCTTTTTTATACATCTGACAACGTGGAAGCAAAATTATATGATGTTTGGTTCAGTCGATAAGGTAGAAAACATAACAAAGAAACAGACTTTTTTTTTTCGAACTGACTACGCTATTGACCTAGCAAGGTCTTAACAGCTTCACCGAACTATTAAGGCGATCGCTTAAGGCACTCAGCCGATTTTATTTGGGCAACTAGCTCAAGGGTGCACGGCACACCTCGGCTTGGCTGTTGCCTGTTACATGCAAACTCGTGACCTGACTTAGCTAACCTAGCTAACTATTCATATATGTTTGAGTTGTTGAGACGCATATGTGTACCAAGCATACACGCCTCAACAACCCCTCCATATATTTTTTTATCAAAAAATTAGAGTTTTTTCAGTTCGATAAGGGAAAAAAAATAAAACCCTTCTATTTCCATGTGTAAGCGTATAGGCGTGCACGTGTGTGGGGGTGATCGTGTAGCGTTGTAGCAGTGATGTAAATTTTTGTGTCACTGTATCGCGCGAGCAGCGCACTCAAGGGCTCCACACCGAGGGAACAGACCTAGGTTTGAGTCGCTGGCAAGGGGGGCCTAATCTGGTGTTAAAGAAACATACTCAGATTCGCATTTATAGTATTAGTAAGAAACATGCCGATGTCTACAACTCTATTCAAATAAAAATGGTTTGGTTACTTTAAGAGAACTGTGTTCTGTGTTTCAATTTATTATTTGCTATTTTATATGTTTTCTATTGTAATATTGTCATTACTAGGACAATTTTAAGATATTTTAATTTTAGAAATTAAATTTTATCCTCACTGCTGTGCGCCTATGGAAAAGCGTAATGATATACAGATAATTCTTCGAGAAGCCTTCTATCAGCCGTTAAAAATCTCATGAAAGACGGATCGGTCATTTTATAATTTATCTCAGACATAATACAAAAGAGAAAACAAATTTATTTACATGTAGATATAGATACATAAGCCATAACTTCGTTAAACTTGGTAACGCAGTCGTTATGGCTACTGGCTTTAGCTTCAAACCCCCTCCAGTTCAATGAGTTCAATCCCTAGTCTCACTATGAGGCAGATAAATTGTGATCTTCGAGATATAATATTTGTAATGACTCAAACTGGATGGTATATCTGTTTTTCTGAACTACCAGTTTACTTTTTACCCATTTAATCTACTGCTGTCACGTTTTTAAGTGAAAACATGTACTCTGTAAGTTTATTTAATTGAAAAATTTGAACTAAACTGAGCAATATAGGATATTCAAAAGACTTTACAAACTATGCGCGTATTTTCAGGTGCTAGAGCCACGCTGAAGCTATTACTGGTTACAGCATATATGGGTCGGCTCGCCCGGGGTACTACCATCCTCTCACAGAAACACCGACGTGAAATAACAGTGCTTGCATTGTTGCGTTTCGTTCGGTCAGTGAGAGCGCCGGAGGACCACCTCCCCTCCTGTCCCCCCTCTCCATCCCCTCATTCCTCCCAAACACAGGCTGGCAACGCACTTGTGACTTTCCTGGTGTTACTAGTGCCTATTGACAGCGGAGATCTCTTAACATCAGTTGAACCGCCTGTACGTTTGCCTCCTATGATATAAAAAAACAATATTTTTTTTAAAAATTAACTGAGATGCAATAGCTTTCTAAAGATAAATAGCTGTAGTAAATTAATATAAAACAGATCGCCTAGCGAGACTTTCTAAATCATGAAAAAACGATGTACCTATCAATCTATTATTGTACATAGTGCGTCACGTGTGTAACTAATTATTTAGACCGTGTATCTAATTAGTATTAGAAAGGCTTTGAACCGTTTAATATTAATACAAAGAACGCACGAACTAGATTGTTTAATTAAAACGAACACCTTGTATTTGACAGGAGAACTAGAATAAACAAAACTGAACTACACAACTATAGAAATAAGTTTCAATTTTGATAAAGAGCTTGATATTGTAAGACATATTAAGAAATGCAAGTCAAGGTGAAAATGATATGATAGGGACTTATTTTTATTAATATTCAATTGCTAAGATATGATAACTAAAAACCTACAGTACCCAACTTTTGATTTGGTATGTCGGGCCGAAGAGTGAGATGTACGGCTAAGATCAGTTTACTTCGGTTTAAGAAAATGCTTTCTCAATTGCTCAGCGCAACGACTGCATTAGACAAAGATAATGCTACACAATACCGAACGTTACCAACTATGTCAGTCCGAGGTGACGCGTAGTGTGAACGTCACTCAGTACATACCCAGTAAGCACATGTTGTGTATAATTAGTTGTGAACGCTACTATTATGAACATTCGCCTCTGTTTGTTTGTTATTGTTCTTTGACCATAATATACGTACGGTCCACTGCGCTACTTATTACCAACCAGTACAAATACAATAAAAAATACGTAACGTGTTGACGTCAGTAACACGTCTGTTTAATCGTTTGGTAAACATTGTTGCCTTTAAATTTTATTGCTAAACATTTGGATATTAAAAAAATAGAGCACTGTTTGAGTAATCCTATTGCATCTTATTATTTCTATTAACTATTTAATATAACATTTTATTTAATCGGCAACGGATCAAAAAATTAACATCACGACATAGCCATAATCTATAAATATAATATTGGCACGGTATACTATAATGGCCGTTTTGACACAATGGTATTATATTACAATTTACAATAGTGACGTAAAATGTTGATTTATTTTCGCCAAAAATATATTCACATGTTGCATTCTTTTGCATTAAGCATTGACACGAGTTTGTTGGAGGTGGTAATAATGCTTGCCAGCGATCCTATATATATTATCATAAATAGAATATAAATATATAATATGAAATATATAAACCCGAGTTGTTCTGATAATGAGTACACCAATAATTGTAGTCATCTAAGGATTCTGTCTAACGGTGCTGTTTTTTTTTTACTAAAATCGTGAAAAGAGATGTTCTGGCGATAGTACTACATAATTAAATATAGTAGAAGTTAGATAGATATATAGTATATAGTCATACATATATATAAAATGTAGAGATAAGGGTATGAAATTCATTTTGTATCCTAATATTTATCGAATTTTGATACTAGCTACACATCACTATTATTGACAATAAATAACAGTAATTTGCTCTTTGCAACGTAGTTATTAATTTATACGAAGCCTCATGAACGGACAAACAACAAAACGGCCATCACAGCGTGCCGCTATTATAACGATTAATCAATATACCCAACAATAGTGTAATCTTAAATTACCTAAGTTCTGTATTGCGTTATTAGACATTATTGAAGAAAAATATACATATACGTAAAATAAACTAAAATTATTGTGCACGTTTAAAAACTCTACGATTTGTAAAACAATATCAATTAATTAGTATTTTTGAATACTTCCTTGTTATTTGCGATAAAGCCTAAAGAAAAATTATCTTATCTTTAACAACGTCTCAATGCAATTCACCTTTTTTGTATCGATTCAACTCGAAATATTCCAATGTTTTCCAAAATAAATAATTTTTTCCTGTTTCGACACCCTTCGTTTTTTTTCTGTACAAAAAGATAAGCAGATAAATAGAACTAGTGCTCATACAGTTTCTTGTAGGTAGTAGAACCCCGCTAAAGCTATTTTTGGTTTCAGCATGAATGGGTTGGCTCCTCCGGGGTAGTACCACCCCTCTCACAGATAACCGACGGGAAATAACAGTGCTTGCATTGTTGTGTTTCGTTCGGTCAGTGAAAGAGCCGGAGGCCCACGTCCCTTCCTCTTTCCCTTTCCTTCCCCTCCCCCTTCTCCAATATACAGGCTGGCAACGTACTTGCGACGTCCCTGATGTCGCTAGTGTCTATGGACGGTGGTGATCACTTAACATCACGTGACCCACCAGTTCGTTTGCCTCCTTTGATATAAAAAAAAAAGTTTCCAAAATCGACAATAAAATGGCTACAACTCTACAAGCTTTATTTGTATTGAATTGATTAATCTTCACCAATTTATGTACAGATAATTTGTTCTGAATAACTATATATTCGACACAATTGTCCATATAAATATTTGAACAGTTTCAATAATAATACGTACAGGTTATTTACGTGTCATCGCTGTAAAGGCAGTATATGCCTGCATGTTACATTGTTTTGAAATCCTTATTACTAATATAAACGCAAAAGTGAGCCTGTTTTTTTGTTACATTTTCTTGCCTAAACTGTTAAACCTATCGTCAAGAAAATTACACACGCGTTGTTAGAACTATACAAAAGCACATAGAGTATCTATTGTTAACAATAAGTATTTCATAGATTAAACTCAAAGTATTCCGGTGAAGCTGTTAAGGTCTTAGTAGGCCAATAGCGTAGTCCATTCGTAAAGAAATTAAGCTCCTTATTCCATTTGGTTTTTTTTTTATTTTTATTGAAAAAAAAAAACATTGTCTTATCCATTTCACAGGAATATCACGCCACCCAAAATCAAAGTCAAAATATCCTTTTTTCAATTTAGGCCCTGAGAAGACGCTTATGAAAGTATAAATAAATAAGTTACCACTGGTTCGAAAAACAATCCAGTCATCGAGAAGAACCGGCAAGAAACTTAATCTAGTTAATCCGTTTATGTTACATATTTTCACAAAGCATAAATAGTTACAAAGTTTTTAGTGAATGGACAGAGAGGAGCGTCATCTCCAGACGTCACAATCGTTCACATAGTGGTCGACCCTATAATATAGACTTTAGATATTAAAACCCTCTTGACATGGTTCTTGAACTCACTATTCGTCAATCCCCTCAAACCACACCGTTATTCATCTGTCACTTCTTCTATATTCCAATGTTGCCAACACTTTCATCTATTCTAGGGAAATGTAACGTTCCCAGAGATATGTCAAATCTATATAAATCCAAGCGATGCCGAGAACAGAAGCTAGTGAAATAACAATCGATAAGATTTAATACAATATTTGTTATATGAAAGTTATCACAACGGCAACAAGAACATAATAACAGTACCTACAATCGGTGGCGAACAGGATCTGATGATAATCGTCGCTATTGCATAATTCATACAAATCTGAGTCTTATGATTTCCTTAGAAACAGTTGATCGTATCGCCCACGTGCCAATATTTTTGTCACTGGCGGCAAATGTAATCACATGAAAAAAATAGAGTCGTAGTGATAACACCTCATAGAGTATATAGCGAGTTTTTGGCGGGATCTTAGTCTATCATGTATATATTTTATTCATAATCTTGTGTTATTTGACTCCATATTTTGTAAATTTGGTGGTGTTTTACGTAATATAGTAAGTTTATTGTGCCTAAGTGAAATGAATGGAAAATAATACCACGGAGCATGAAATTCTGAGATGCCACAAAAACTCCCTGGAAGGTTCTAACAAGTGAGCCACCACCTTGTTAGAATATTGAAATAGTCACAGGACACTTGTAATATTATTGTACTATAACGTCCATTGAAACAAAACATCGACACTGGCAAATGCTTCTGCGGAGCCAAAACAATAAAAAGAAGAGTATATAGTGTATCTACAAATTATCCTTATACCTTCATGAATCACTTTATCTACTGGTGAAAACCGCATAAAAATCCGTTGAGTAGTTTTTGAGTTTATCGCGAACAGACAGATGTGACGGGGGACTTTGTTTTATAATGTAGTGAAATATATAAGTACGTCTGAATACGGAGCAAGAAAACATCCGCGTCTTTATGATTTCAATATGTTATTTATATAAATATGAAACAAAAATAGTGTCAAGAACAACATGTTAACACATATAACCTTCAAATTCATACCTGTTATATTAAATCAACTTAGAGTTACACCACGAGTTATTTCATTTAAATTCAAATTCCACAATCATTGGTAATAATACAATACTTAGAAACAACTGAGAATACGTGTTTCTGTATCAAAATCTTTAATAATAATGAATCATTGAAGAACGTATCATACGTTATTACTCCATAAGTCTTTGATTACGTAAAAACTCACACTCGAAACCGGTTTTCTGACATTGATGTTCGTTTTCTTAAACAAAGAATACCTTTGTATATATAGACCTGTTTCTATAATAAACTTTATTTGCATACATTTCATTTCGATACAACCTCGTTGAACTACATGCGTATGTTTTGTATTATCCATTGAATTATAATTTAATTTGATCTCAGTATTTAAATTTAAAACATCAATATCGAATCAAAAGTTATTAAGTTGTTTTATTAACATTAAAACCCTACCATTTTTTTCTGAAAACATTCCAATCGTCGAGAAGAGCCGGCAAGAAAGTAGATCAAATGTACTTTTTTAGTATATTTTTAAGGTAAAAGTAACCAAGTCATTATTCATAATCGTTTACTGTTATTGTGTATTGTATGCATGCAGGCGTCGTTGATAGAATACACTATTAATAAATTCACGTGGTAAAACATAAAAAGACAATTCAAATTACTACAATAATAAACACTATTGCACATAGAAAAATGAATTAAACACTGACCGAAAGTGAGCAGAACGGTTTATTACGGATCACTCCTTATCCTGTTGTGTTCAGACACACGCGATGCGTTTTAGAAGATAGCGTTTTTAACAATTCATTCTATAGTACCGTCTGATCGCATACTGGTACCTTTACCCACAACATCGGAACGCCGCGCCGTCGCCGCCGGTCCGAACGCGGCATGCAACCTAAGGTTTCGACATCAGCGAGAGGGGAAACCAAAATGCTGGTACGTTCGTCTCCTTCCCACTCACTGAGATTACAGTCAGCGTTTGAGACCAACTCGGCATGTGCTGCACCAACCGGCTGACCTTCTAGATCTACTATTATTGCTAATAAGCCCGCGTTTTGCAAGACGCCGTGAATTTCCTCCTTGCGCCACTTAATGATATTTTGTTTTGTTTACAATGACCTAAACTGGTACAAGAACAGGTAAATAAGCGATAGATCACACTAGGGACCTTCTAGGAAGGTAATATTTCAATGCCATTGTATTTTTAAGTCCATATTCCTCGACATAACCTTCTTAGGAAAGGCTTGAATATAATAGATGGCTATGATTTTGTTTTTTTTTAATAAGGACATAATAACCATTCCACGTTAACGACCTCGTTACAAAAATAAAATTTAATATAGATATGACACGAGTTTTACTAAGTAATGCCGAAAATTTAAAATCTACTTGAAGTCATGTTAAAAAAAACTTTATTACTAAGCGTGTCCAAATGGTCTCTAAATAAATATCTGATTTAAGTTTTTCATGAAAGCAACTCTGAATAGCATTCGATCTCATCATTCAAAAACGTTCCATTGCATACAATTTGGATTTATAAATACTATTTTTGTTCAGGTCTTAACTAACAAAATGTATTTATATATATTTATGTTAAATTGGTAATAATTGTTGTGATATTTTGGTTAAAAGAAAATGATGTATAAAATAAATAAAATAAGCGATTTATAAGACTAATAAATTACGTTAAAGTACGTATGATGGAACAACAGTATAATAACAGATTAAATGCACTGTCAGATGTCAATAGTAGGTATGATTCATTTGTGAATCTCTAAAATAGTTTTATTTATTTATTTCTTCCAAATTACTTATACCAACGAATTGTCTTTTGCCGGCTAATAGAAAAACGATAAATCACAACAACATAAGAACTGGCAACTTAAACAAGTGATAGAGAATATATTAATTTTAAATAATGTCCATCTTTAAACAAGGGTAAACACTCTTTTATGTCATTTTTTTTTAAGAAAGAGTTCGGTGCTTACAATTTTATTTTGTTATAACACGATTAAGGTTTTACATCTATGAGACGACACAGACAGCATTTTACAAAATAATATGATTCTATTTTCCAACTATAATGTATTTTCCCATGATTAAACATTTTCAATTGAACATTGACATCGTGTAAAATGTTTCTTTTTAAACTGTAAATACACGTAAATAAAGAACGTAAATAGTTAGATGCTCATTTATTATTCTAGTCAAGTCAAATTTATTACTCACATTACAACATTTTAAAAAGTGTAGATAATAATTTTATCGAAGACATGTGTGGTACGTATGGGATGGAATTTCGTTATTCTTTTCAAAGTCACTATTGAATTGTACTGAGAAATTGTATATCGAAAAGATATTCGAGACGTGCTTATCTAGCTGTCTGTTTACGCAAATTCCAAAAGTTTATTTAATGTTCAATTAGTAACATTATCTTCACTGTAGTATGTAACCAGCTTAGTTATTTATATCGAGTCTATGCACTATAAATATTATTTTATTTACAGAAACACGATATTTTCCTTCTACAGATATTGGCAGGAATCCAGTTTGCGCTTAGTAAATTCCATGACGTGTATGACTTCAAAATGGCTTATTTCAAACGATTCGAATTAATCATATGCTTTCGGATTATCATAAAATTCGACGTTAATAAAAAAATGAAATATTTGCAGTTAAACCATTTTTAACCGACGAAAATAACGGAGGAAGTATATATATTTTATGTATGACCACGCATTACTATTTACAAAGTAGACCAATTAAAAAAAAATCTTTTTTTATTGGGAAGAGAGAAGTATCCAACCCTAAGGGTACGAAAATAGAGTATGATTGATTGTTCACTTACTGGTTATATCTATGACCACACATAACATTTGATAGAATAATCCGACTTTAATATCAAGCATGTATGTTATAATAATAATATTATAGCCAGAAAAAAAATAATCCGCAAAAAAACTGAAAAGCAAATATAATAAATAGTTTTTTATTTACCTTAATAACTAAGTTCTTAAATTAATGTAAGTATATCTCCTACGTGATTTAATTTCGATCTGACTACGCTATTGACCTAGCAAGGTACTTAACAGCTTCACCGGACTACTACATTCGTGATTTTGAGACAGTAAGTAATTAACTATAGCGCTTCGTATAGTATATGTTTAGTTTATGAGCGTTCTCATATATATAATTTAATACATATAAACGAAAGAAATTTTACTTCTTTCGCCTGTACACGATGATACACGCAATGTTTTTATTATTCTACGGAGGCAAAAGAAAGGCAAGTAGGCAAGATCGCGTTATTCCTTTTTTTCGCAACTCTACTAACCTAATCAAAGCGAGAAAAAAGAGCAAGATGGCGAACATTCACCGAGCGCGGTACATTTAAAACGTAACTTTTTTAAAGGAAGTATTCCATATGTATTGAACTGTTTTGTAATAACACCGTATGTCTTTAATTTCGTATTCAGCTGATCGTTTTGTGGGCTGATTTATAGTTAGTAAGTAAGCGAAGAAACGTTTTTCTAACAATCACAAGTACTGTTTAGCTTTTAAAATTGAGCTAGAGATATAAAAACATAATAAAATAGAAAATAGAAGAATAATTACATAAAAATACACTTACATCATCCATAAATATTCTTCGTTATTTTTGCTCGTCTGTCTCTGTAGAGCTCCGAATTGGGATCCTGTAACAATAGCTACACTTTAATAAACACCAATCAGAAGTATAATAATAGGTATATTATACATCGCTATCAGGAAATTACAAACTATGTTATTATGAAAAACAACCTCATACAAATCTGGGCCATTTCTGTCCATTAAGAGCATATATACCTAACGTTGCATCTAAAACTACTACAAATAAGGTCGATATTTTGTTGGAAGTCATTACGGCTATTGAAAAACCATATGCTCTTGACAATTAATAAGTGTAAACGCTATTAACTAAAACATTCTTTTTAACATTTATTAACTTGTAAAAAATATTTATAGGGACAACACGTACGAATTAAGCCACAACTATATTCTATTCCCATTAACTTCCATATTATAATTAACTGAAACTAATTCACGAACCTCTTGGTAATAGGTATATAACAAATACGAAAGCGCGTTTGTTCCAATGTTTGTCCATCAATCTATACTAATATATAAAGCTGAAGAGTTTGTTTGTTTGTTTGTTTGGTTGAACGCGCTAATCTCAAGAACTGCCGGTCCGATTTGAAAGTTTCTTTTAGTGTTAGATAGCTCATTTATCGAGGATGGCTATAGGCTACATATCATCACGTTAAAACCAATAGGAGGTGAGCACTAATGAAGAATGTCTCAAAATCGGGCTATTTTGGAAGCTTCCGCTGCGTGTTAATGTCAGTATTATATGCGTTGCCATGGTAACGCGATAATATTCTATCGCGAATATTTTCATGGTTTATTTTGTGTTCCTACTAAAAAGTTTATTATACGTTAGTTTTGTTTTCAATTTTTAATTATACGTGGTACGTTTAAATCGCAAGCATTCTCAAAGTTTATTTTGTGTTGTTATTCAAACAGTTTAGTAGTAATAATATTAGTCCAATAAGACTGGCGAAGGAATTGATCCATACTGCCAATTCTTAAGTTGTCAATATTATTGTCAATTTAATAGTTATTATGCATTCTTTAGCCAGTTTTCTTTTATATCCAAGTTAATGAAAAGGTATAAGCGCCAAATCCTCTATATAATATTTCGTAAATTTTTATCTTTTTAATATTCAAGACCACAGAATTCATGCGTCGTGGTATTATTTTTCATTCATTTCACTTATGCACAATAAACGAAACATATTACATAAAACGCCGCCAATTTAACATAATATAGAGTCAAGTAACACAAGATTATGAATAAAATATAAAATCCACTGCATGACAGACTGAAACTTCGCCAAAAAGTTTATTGTACACTAAGGTGGATTTCCGCAAAGTAACGCCTTCTTCAATCAAATAGTTTATTGTACGTTAGTTTTGATCCCAATTTTTGATTTGTGATATATTACGTATTATAAAAATAAAGTGTGTGTATTTAATATTAAAATAAATACTTTTTGGTGAATACATATATCTGTGGTGCTACAAATATCAACATTTTTTTTATTCTGTCGATATGTCTGTTTATTTGTTCCGAGTAATCTCCAAAACAGCTAGACCTATTTGAACGTTTTTTTTTCTAAGAAATGATTACGCTATTGACCTAGCAAGATCTTAACAGCTTCAACGGACTACAAGTAATATTTGAACGGAAATTTTACGGACAAATAACTAACTAATTAGCCGTTTTATTTTAAGCTACCAGGTTCAAAAGACGTTGCCCGTCCTGACAATAAGACAAACTATACCTAAACCTTGCTCAAGAATCATTTTATATATTGGTGAAAACGACATGAAGAGGCGATCTGTAGTTTTTGATCTTATCGCGAACAGACATATAGAGAGACGTGGCAGAGGACTTTGTTTTACACTATGTAGTTACCTGTGCATCCGTCTGTCTGGAATTGATTCAAAATATATTGTTTACTGTAAACATGCGCGTGAGACGTGCGCTGTCCTGGACTCCAAGAATAAATATAATTGAAAGTCAAATGTTTATATGTGACTTAAATTATAGCAACGTATATAAATAACCTAATTATATCAACAATATGGGCATATTATGTCTATATAATAAAAGATTTAAAACATGTTCGATAATGTATAGCGTAATATTTTTAATACATTCTAATATAGTGAACTGAGTATTGAGGATGGTATATAGTAGTTTAAAGTTTCAGGTATGTAGCTGATGATAAATCAAATCCCATTCGACACACTGTTAGTATTCACATATGTAAGGTACATGTTACCTGTTACAGTATATGATATGCGTGTCGTTCTTACAAATATTTTTGAGAGAGTATTTCTGTAATTTACACATCTTATCATAATTTTACATTTATTTAATATATCTAAAAAAGGCGTGCGAAGCCGCAGGTAACAGCTAGTCAGATATAAAATCATGGACGGATTAAAATGCATTTTGGCATATTTGACTCCAGCTAAACCATGGTATGAGTCGAAAAAAAAAAGAATATGATGCCTAGTTCTGTCGGCGAGCATTAGCTAAATACGTTCCTCGTCAAACTTTTTGGCCGCTCTGAATATGGTTGCGCAGAAAACAAATTTCGATATAAAAGCGTATTACATTATATTCATAACAATGAGACAAGTTAATGATACATATATGTCAATTTTAAATTCCTACTAGCAGACCCGGCGGATGATGTCCCGTTTTCTTAACAGCTTCTCCGGACTACAACAGACAGACAGACGTGGCAGAGGACTTCGTTTTACAAAATGTGTTTTTTTTTTTAACTATATTATGCGGAATTTAATATTATTATATTAAAATTAGAACAGCCAAAAACATCGACGAGGACTCTGTGTGATGTTTGAACTATAATAATCGGGAGGTGGTTAAATCGCTAATAACTTCAGTATAGAGAGTATCTCGCAGTAGTAAAGATATTGGTCTACGGCTGTTAATTTTAAACCTTTGCGATGATTGCACCTAAAAATTGCTTTATGACTTATACGATTGCACATAGCAGCGCTCGCCTTACTAGTCCTGTGAATCTGTTAAGGCCTTGCTAGGCCAACAGCGTAGTTAGTTCGAAAAAAAAAAGACATCCCTTCTCAGGTGCCATCCTCATATAAGATTTTCCGATAATATAAAGCTTAGTAGTATACGTACAAGTATATAGGTTTTGATTATCAACAAGCCATGCTTCATTTTGGGCCAGATTATTTTGCATACGATTGCCCCAAAATTATTTCAATAATGATTGATAATTGAAGGCTATCGTACATCAGTATGTTTATCATTTCTTTTGTAATAACAAGTTTATCTCGATCTGTAATTGTGTTAGCAACAACAGAATTACGTCATTACTATTATTTTGTTATATTTTAGTAATGTGAAAACTATTTTAGCGAGTTCAATGGTGTTTCAACAGGGGCGTATTTGCTGTGGACCATGACACACGGTAAGTTACGATAGACGACAATTTATTTGAGAACTTCCAAAGTAAAAGAAATGAAAATATGTGAGTTTTTCGCTTTTATGATCTTTTTGGGCGCTATACCTACCTACCAGAAAGGTAAAAAATACATATCTAGAAGTTTTGAATGTTTTTTCCTCAATTTATTTTTTACGTCCAAAAATTAGGACCTTCTCGTAACATGTGTCACATTTCTTTTTTAATATCGTTGGAGGCAAACGCACAGGCGAATTGTTAAGTGATCACCGCCATCCATAGACACTAGCAACACCAGGGCAGTTGCAAATGCGTTGCCAGCCTGTGTTTAGTTGGAGAGGGGGAAGGGAAGGGAAGGTGAGCCTCTGGTACTCTCACTGACCGAACGAAACGGCAAAATGCAAGCACTGTTACTTCACTCCGTTTTTCTGTGAGAGTTTGGTACTACTCCGAGCGAGCCGAACATTAATAATGAAACTATTAATAGCTTCGGGGTGGCTCTACCACCTATAATTTCATAAAAAATTGATCCGTCACGGGATGCCTAGCAGATGTGAATCATCGGAATTGTTTTGTATAAGTTATATGCATAAAAGAACAGATCACGACAGGAATCAGCTATGTCATAGTGAAAATACAAAGCATTACAAATTTGTTCCATAAAATGATGACTGTTCATTTATTTTATTACATAAATATTCATTTTTATTATATACAAAATATAAAAATTCAACTAGGCGCAGGCGCGATGTGTTTGCGGCATTTATCAAAGGGCGTTAGGTCGTCGGCGCGTGCCGCGTAATACTAGTAGAACGAATGGCCGACAAAACAGTTTGAATCTTATGTTTATACAGGTAGAGTTGCAAATTCTTTTGAGTATTTCGTTAATAGTGCAAAGTTTGTGCTTTGCGTCTTTTTTTTTTTTTGAACTGACTACGCGTGTTTTGTGTCGCCACGCCAACAATCGGGCTTACCCTCCACCTATAGATTTTTCACATCAATAATTACTTATTTTTTAATGGACAATATAAACCCAGTGCGTCAGATCTTAAAATACGCGACTGGCTGCGAAGGTCAATAATACAACGATGAAGGGCAGGTTGTTCGTCCGCAGACACGCTAATAGCATTATAAGTAGCTTTTGTTTTATCTATTACAATTACCTTTACATAATTATTTCTTAGACAACAAAGGTCTGACCACGCAATTAATTAAATCTAAGGTTGTTAGTGGTGAACATTGTACAAAGACTAGACTTGAACATTGTATTCTCTATTTTAAGATGTAGTGTTCCATTTTTAAATTGCGTGTACTATTTTTTTACATTTCTGTACTCTACTTAATGTACACTTTCGTCGAAAAATAACAGCAATACGTCGTCGGTTGCTGCCACATTATGCCGGCTTGCAAACCTCGGAATCCTGAATATATATTTTTTTTCGAACTGACTACGCTATTGGCCTTGCAGCGCCTTTATAGCTTCACCGGACTACTAAGGCGAGCGCTTAAGGCACTCAGCTGATTTTATTCAGGTAACATGCTTAAGGGTGCACGGCACACCTCGGCTTGAACTGTTACCGAGGAAAACCTGATCTGACCTAGCTAAACTATTCTAAGCTGTAAATGTAAATGAATGAATGATGAATGAATGAATGATGTAATTAAAAATTGTATCATTCAGAAACACAACATGTGATCGGAAAGAAAATATAAATTGGTTGATCTATCTCTAAACATTAACGAAAAACAAATTGTGATTAATCAAAATAAACCTTATTACTATCACGGTTAAACATTCTTTTTCGCTGCTATCTTTGGTATTAAATATCATAAGTCTACATATCTTTTATATAAATAAAATAAAACCTGCTGGTTCGTACAGCTATATGTCATTAAAGCAGCTGACGTCAGTTCTATAAAAAAAAAAAATTATACGCTTAATCATTAAGGACTAGTTTTTCTGCATTGACGTATGTGTATTTACCAGTAAAGAATTTGTATTTATGAGCCAAAAATCAACGTATAATTGAAATAAAACAGGATAGTTAATAAACAAGTTTACAAGGCTTAGTAGGTGGAGCGCAGAGTACACTCACTGGGTACATTTAAATGCATGAATATTCCGCTAAATGTGAAGGACCGTGGAAACAAATTTGCATTCTACTCTTGCAGCTAACTCTACAGCTATTATCAACATTGGTTGACTATCGCTTGGCCTCCTAATTAATTATTATGGTTATTTATGTTATTGGCGTTTAATGTCACACTTCTGATTAGAATTTAGATAAGTTTATACAATAATATTATTAGAGATAATGTTGTCTGTCTGGTGTTCTCTTGGCGTTAAAATAATAAAATAACTTCCTTGTGTTTATATAAACTTTAAATCAGTCTAGTTTATATTCTGATTGTAATGTAGGTCATAATGTATCCTTCTTCATCAGTGTTACAGTTTGAAATGTAAACAATATGTCTATAGTAATAAAAACTACAATAATCAATACATATCTATGGTAGAATTATACAAAGAAGAGAACCGTATACCGATATTTTAAAATTTTGTTCTTTATTTATCTTTTTCTTCAGCTTAGAATCAATCTTTATACTTTCTATAGTCTCACAGTTGAAAACACTGTACTGATTAAGTACTATTATACCGTTGGCCAACCTGAATATATTTTGTACTGTTTTCTGGGTCATTCATCAACTTTTACTACTATTTTTTACATTTTAGTACATATTTTGAATACGTATCAAATATGTTGACCTTAACATATTAAGGTAGCTAATGGTGGACTAGAATGGAACTTTTAGGTTACAGATTAACAATTTTTTTATTGTTTTCATATACTCAATCACGAGACATAATAATAAATTAAGTTATATTAAACATAGAAGCTAGAAGCTCCTTTGGTGGTGAAACCACGTGGATAAAAATATTAAACATACAAAGAGACTTTATTTAAAATGTCAGGCTACGCTTAAATGGTAAATTTAACTTTATTTATCTATACTAATAATCGTTTGATGTTGTAAAGGCGATAAATAATTTCAAAGACATTGTTTCCATTGTTTTTTTTTTGTTATTACAGTTTGCTTGAGATTTAAATGTTTACAAATCCTTGGATATACAATTGCCATAGATTTACAATGTGTTGCTACATGAATATTTCATTTATTATTACTTATTAGATATTATTAGTTTTAATATATAATGAATATAACAAACCAGGACTTCGTTTTTTTTTTAACTATACTAATATTATAAGGAGGTAAAGTTTGTGACGTTGTAGGGGGTAATCTCAGTAACTATTGGTCCGATTTGAAAATTTCTTTCAGTATTATATAGCTCATTTATCCAGGATGGTTATAGACTACATATCATCACACTGTTTAAAATGAATGTTTAAAATTCGGAATTTTTTCCTCTTCTGCTGTGAATTAGCGTTAGCCCAAACTATCTATTCCAAGCGAACGAAGTCGCGGGCAGAGACTAGTTTATTATAATTTGTAACTGATTTTTATGCATTGTTTTAAACCCTTTGATATATTAAGATGTTATATTTTTATTTTATCACTACGATAAATATTAAACTCATATATGGTTTGAATAAACCGGTATCTATTTTTTCATTGGGAATTAAGACACAAAGCTACGTGACTCAAGTCATACTCGACGACAAAGATCGACCCATGTGGACGTAACGTTTTTTTTTGTATATTTACGTGCGATGGGAGGTGTGGCTTTGTATAATTTATGCGTGTGACGTCACACCTATAGTGTTGAATATTTCTAACGCAATTGAATTGTACTTTCATTAAGATTTCAGTAAAACATTATTATTATTTTATGCTAGAAATATTACACTATCTTACAACTTGACAATCATCATTATTTTCAGATGAATTTAACATGGTGGTAACTGTACATCAAATAGATGCTATCTCACCTGAAGAAGTTGATGAGTTGGAAGTAACGCTATTTTCACTTTCTGTACGAGTTCTCGTGCTAAACAATAAATTCCACGGATTGTAGCTCGTATTCTGATTAGTATTTCGATCTTTCGATGCGTTCTTTTTGTTAGAATCCATTTTAATAATATATTTTAAATGAATTGAATAATAAACGTAACACAAATAGACTCCCGCGCACGCCGGTCGATAATACGATATGATATGAATGACAGAACAGTACCAACCAAACTAAACAGTCACCAACACCGACTCACCACGCGAACGGAACCAAGTCGGCGTTGTTTTGATCCGATCTCACACGAAGATGTGCGGAAACACCCGACGTTATATTTATGTTATGTTATTGTGGACTTTATCCGTAACTAGCGTTTATTTGCTTTTATTTTTATATAAATTGTCGGCATCATGACCTCATCATACGAAGCGTGTATTACTCTCCTTCATATACATAGATAATACGATGTTTGTTGAATATAGTTTTTAATACTTCACAAATTTTAGCGTTAGAGCTTATGCTGAGATTATCTCAGCTGGTGTTAAATAATAATGTGAGCTAAAACGTGAAAACGCTAATAGTTTAAGAGAGACTGGTGCTCGAGTACAAAAGCCCGAACACAATTATAGGGGCTTGGCGACATGTTTGCATTTTGAGAGTGGTAACTAGTCAGGTTGGCATTAGAAGAATGGCTATAGACCGCTGCGGGTTCATCAATTTGTTTTCCTTCAGCGATAGCTTAAATTAATTGCAGGATTCGAAACTACGTTGATTGAAGCGCTGGCTGTACACTAAAGTTGTAAACCAATGATAACATTACGTTACTGAAGAATATACCAAAAAGTATGATGGTTCTATTGAAAGCGGTTTAAAGATAAAATATCTTCATATTTCAATTTAAAACATTTCTATATGGCACATCATTCGCGTCAAATAAAATAAAAAATGTCAAAACATTTAATCAACAGTCGTCAATATATTAGTAAATCAGAAATAAATAAAACAACGATATTACAAAATGAAGATTCCGTACGTAGTGTCCTTGAATTCGCGGGAGGCGTACACAACGTCCAAGTTTACGAAAACATCAGCCGCGGAAGCCACTCGTAAAGTCCTCGCTGAAGATTTTGAATGGGACGATAATTTCACTCCTGCTCCTTTGACATACTTCGCGGCTTTAGCTCTATCAAAAGTATTCCATAGGATCGATCCTCTTCATAAAATTTTACAAAAAGATGTGGATGCACTAATGGATCTATATCCTGCCGACATACCTCTTAAATATAGTGTACCTCTTATTAAGGTAAACTAATTTTCATTTGCAATTTATTAGAACATTGTATCATATAGATGAATTGCATATCCAATAATTAGACTTTTTTTAACTAACTATGCGCTATTCGCTTAAATTAGACCTTTACACCTTCACCGGACTGATGGGGCGAGAGCTTTTGGCTTAGTCAGTTCGAGAAAAAAAAACCTTGGATGGAATAACGTGAATCTTATTAAGCTAAACTAGCTAAGTCAGTTATACATATAGTAATTAGTAAAACACACGTGTGTTCTAGCATATATACCTCAGGGATCAAAGATTTGATTTTAGGATGAACAATACTGGATGAGATCCTACGCTGTAAAATTTCCAACAAAAAACGAACTCGGAGTTTCTTTCTGGAAAAGAAAATATTTATCAACATGCCTACAGGAACATTTGGAAAATGCGAATCCTGACCTTTTTATCGAAGACGATGCTGTGGAACTATCTGCACTGGTTTAACTTTTCTATTTATATTATTAATTTTATAGTTTTGTTACTTGGAGAGTTATTATTTATTGTATTCTTTTCACAGGTCAGTCCGTACATTTATGAGCTAAAATTGAATCAACTGCAAATGGTTCGTCAACCTACACCGGCTGTGCCTTATGAGCACCACATCGAAGATTGTTGCGTTTATAGCGTTCCTAGAGTTTACGATCACATACCGTTAGAACCAGTTTTAGTAAAGTTATACAATCTTCAAGAAATATCCTTGGTCTTTGGTATAAATAATTTGCAAGATAACTACTTAACGAGATATTTTGAATTTAGTCTCAGTGATTGTGAATCCCTTTGTCGTGGCCTGGAGGATTTGAGACACCTTAAAGTATTTCGAATAAATCGCAGCAATCTAGATTGTTCAAAAGTAAAGTTGATACTACAAAACCTTGTGAAAAAAGAGAGCATTGAAGAGTTAGACTTCAATCACTGTAAGATTGGTGATTATGGTATGAAGGCACTCGGTGGTTTTATATTTATCCATCCGAGTGTAAAAAGAATTAGGATTGCAAATAATCGATTTAAAGAGACGGGAGTTCAAGGCATTGCGTATGCTTTACAAATGAAACCGGCAGCACCTATAGAATTACTAGGTACAATCTTATAATTAATAATATCGTTTTCTATTGTAAATGTTTTATAGTAAAAAAATATATCAGATTTCAGCTTAAACCAAATGTCTCTTCAATGTGCGACTACGTTTGCAGCAGCGTTTGTTCGTTGTAAAGAAAAACCACAGACGCTTATTGTTAATTCGTGTGGTTTTTCCGGTGCATCGGCTGAGAAGGTAAAATTGGTATTTTTTATTATTTATTATCTTTGGATCAAAATTTAACGTAATTAATTTTATCAAGCAATGTATGATAATATTACATGTACGCTATATCTTTATGGTATAGAGTCATTTGCGAATTAAACTTGGATTACTTTATATTGATAACAATATTGTAACTCCGGATACTTCGGCTGCATCTTATCGGAAGATTAAACAAAGTTATAGTTATACATTATCAAATTTATAGAAGAATATTATATTGGTTTAACTGTTATCAATTTGAATAGCAATGGCAAATTATCCTTGGTAATTAAATATCTTTTTATTGTATATTTAGATGGCGGGGCTTCTTAGCTTAAACAGAGGCTTACTTAGATTAGATATGGCTGCCAATGATTTATCAGGTGAAGCGGAGAAAACACTCATTCGTGCTCTCGAGCAAAATAAAAAGGTGCTCCAATTGGATTTACGTAGAACACGTTAGTTGCTTTTTTTAATTTTTCCCGAAATATTTAAAGTTATAATCCTAGTGATTAGCATACATATTTATCATCCATCATCACAATTTTTTTATACATATATAAATGTAATTAAATTGTCCTTTATTTATTCGAGTTTACCTCCCGACAGGTTGACTGTACTTAAAGAACTTTTCAAAGTTTTTTGTCTATGTTAAGTATCATAAGGTGTATTCGAGCATTTAAGCAGCACTAATAGTATTGAAGATAAGTAATTTAAAATTTGATAAAATGGTTACAGGGATTAGTAGTTATTACAAAATTACATATAAAAACAATCCACTCTTTATTCTACCACTCAAAGTACAATAAAGCCATTTTCATGCTAACGAATTTGTGGGTACCGGCTAACTAGTATTTCTAGTAAACTTCCTCTTACTCTTATCTGGGATACGGAAATATAAAGAGGAAAGTCATGGAACAAAAAAAAAATTCAGCTTTAAAATGGACGGCTATGTATGTATTTCACACAATCCATCCACACCTCTCTTCGGTCTTCCTCAACTCACATAGCCGTCCATTTTAAAGCTAAATTTTTTTTTGTTCCATGACTTTCCTCTTTATATTTCCGTACCATGATAACCTATTACTCCATATAATCTCTATCACTGGTGCTATTTTCAAACTTCCTCTTATATACTCTGTCTTACTTAATCTTATCTATTCTGGTTACATCACACATCCATCTTGATATTCGCATCTCTGCTACAAGTAAACGCAGTAAACGCAACAATGCTGCCTGCATGTTACTTCACGTCGGTTTCCTGTGAGAGGGTGGTGCTACCCCGGACGAGCCGACCCATTCATGCTAAACCAATAATAGCTTCAGCGTGGCTCTACCACCTGTCCGTTTGTCTCCTATAATATATAAAAATAATAATTTACTCTTAATAATAAATATTTTGTCATCCGTAAACCTAGGAAATGTACTATTGATTTAAGTAATATTAATTATAAATTCTAACATTATAAATCCAATATATTTCGCTTCCATTTCTTAACACTCAACCTATCATTATGAAATTTTGCTTGAACGTAGTTAGGAGTGCAGAAATGGAAAAAGTGTACGATTTATTCTTAAAAAGTATTGGTCGCGAAGGATCGGTCTGATCCACATCAACACTAGTAAAGTCAAGGGTAATAACTAGTACCTCAAAAAAATTTTTTTTTCATTGCTACTCCTATTAGGCTAGATGAAGAAAGGGTCTGCTTTCAAATCGTTTGATCATCCTGTCAAGCATGTGATCATTAATCTCAACGTTCAAGGGATTTAACAGACTTTGAGATTAAAACTCTTTGTCTTGCATCGAAATCATATGTGACAAATCTTTGTGCCTCTTTATATAATGCTCATGCAACGCGATAGAGTAGTGCCTCGTATCAAGCTGCAATCACCCTTTTCTCCCTTTATATTGCTAATTCCAAATATATTAATCCGAAACGAACAAAATTGAAAAAAAATGTTCAACATTCAACAGATATCTCGGAAGAGACGCAAGCAAAAGTGGATGAATTATTGAAACGTAATAAAAACCTACTTGGTCAAGATACGGAACAAAGCGACGATATCCCACCGCTGTACCTAAACGAACCGGAATATCTCATATGGGAATATAATCCCAACAATCCTGTCTGTATTTCCGGGCGATATCCGGAAAGAGTGCCAGAAGTATAGAAATTAGTCTCTTCTTATCATTAAAAATCTCCAAGTATTGTTATATTTTCGGCTTCTATTTATAGAATACATTAGTTATCATGTTCTATGTATTGTACTAATGAACTCATTAAAATAATTATCTATTCGGTACACACTACACTGTGCCATATGTTTTTGATAATTCTAAGCATTTACGTTTAGAACTTGACTTTAAGGTCCCGTCAAAAAGTTTAATATATTCTTTAGGGTTTTACAAACATTTTATAGGTTTTGTTTAATTCGTTTAGAATGTTTTTTTGTCATAATTCAGTTGGTATGTTTATAAGTTTTTATTTTGTTGTTATTAATTATCTATTTATAAACCGCCTGCCATTTCGTTCACGTAAACGATATAGAATTTAATAATAAAATTGTCCTAGCTATATCTAATAGTGATTTATAGGAAAATGGATAATACAAAAAAAACCTATGAAAAAATACATAGTTGAGTCAATTTTAATGATGCTTGGTCGAACGCTGTCTAAGTTTATCGACCTCAAAGAATACCAACATCTATTTTCATTTAGAAATGTGTATAAATACATAGTTATTTTTGTATTTCGGTCAGAAATAAATTGGAAAAGATATTATTGCATTATTTATTTTCCATATTATTTTAAACGTTGATTTATATCTAAATAAGAGAAATCCTAAGGTACAAAGTAAAATTAAACTATTAAAAATTTTGATTCTACACAATAAAGTTTAAAAGCATTTCTTAGTATTTCCGCTAAATTAATTTACTATTAATTTATTGGGTAACTTAATAATTAATCTACATCGAAATATGAACCAACATACAATAGTACACTATGATACTAAAATTTCAGATTTTTATAAGGAAAATATACATAATTTTGTTATAAACATTGCATAATATTATTATAACAACACCGATAAGCATCGCATAACCAAACACACTATTTAAAGTCTTTCCTGCTTTATTTTAATTAATATTTTAAATCACCTTGTACGAAATAAACAATATTCTGAGTCATTAATTTTATTTAAGGTCAAACGAGAACAAAACTATGTGTCGTGTCATTTGAACTTCTATTATAGATGCAAAATGAGAATGTTTGTTTTTTTACGCTTTTCAACCTCAACTACTAAACCGAATATCATGAAATTTTGCATACACGTACATTTCATCTAGAAAAAAATACTATTCTCGTCAGACAAATCAAGCCCAGATTAATTCAAACGAAGCCGCGGGCAAAAGTTAGTGCTGTAATTTGATAACAATCTACATTAAATTTATGTGTGTAAACTTCACATGTATGCTAAGATCACTTACTTTAGGTCAGCATCGAAAATCTGCTTCTGGATTTTTTTAGTATAAAAAATATGAAGTTAGTTTTACGAACGTTTGAAATTGACTCATAATTAACATTATTTATATTATGGTAACAGGTATATAATATTTAGCACAAACAAAAATAACTAATAATTATGCCTATTACAAAAAAGTCACCCAAATGCGGGAACAGAATTTGAGAACTTGAGTCAATTAGTACATTTGCGTCATGACGCCTATCATAATCAGTGATGTGTCACACAAATATATATTATGTGATATATACTAAAATAGGAACAAATAATCAAATTTAAATAATTTATAAAGTATAAATAACTACATTTTGTTCGCAGCTTCGCTCGTGTTAATAGGAATCCCTTGAGAACAATACGTTTTTCGGGTACAAAATGTTTATTTCCTTCGAAATTACTACGCTATAGATGGGTCTTTACAGCTTCACCGAACTTAGGTACAAAATGTATGTCTTCGTCTCTATTGCTGATAAGGTGGATACAAAATTTCACGATGATCAATTGAATATTTCAAGCAAGAAAACGTAACAAACCAACAAACAAACTGACAAGCAGAAATCACAATTATACTGCATTTTTGTACAATTGTATTTGAAAACACATAAAATCTATCATGCTGACACGAATGTATGAAACTCTTGAAATGTTGAGCGTCCCTTTGTGTCGCCTACAGAGATGAGAGCGAATAGATCCTGCCTTAATGGTGCAATCCGCCCCAGGGATGTCATGTAAGAAATGGCTTCGTTTCATAACCATATTATTTAAATAGTATACCTATATTAATATTATAAAAAGGTAAAGTTTGCGAGTTTGTTTGTGACGTTGTAGGGGTAATCTCAGGAACTTACTGGTCTGATTTGAAAATTCATTGTTATATAGCTCTTTTATCTAGGATGATTATATGCTACATATCATCACGCGAAGACCTATAGGAGCGGAACACCAATGAAAAATGTTTCAAAATCGGGGTCTTTTGCCTTGAGAGCTTCCGGTGTTCGCTACCAAAGTAACTATTCCACCCGAAAGAAATCGCGGGCAAAGGCTAGTCCAATAAAATGTATATGTAAGCACGAAATCGTTCTAATTTCATTTTAACAGTATGCTTACAGATACTTTAATAACTTGCCGTAACAGCAAACTAAGTTCAAAGTAATGAAGCTATCCTAAAGTCCTTATTCATCTACTAGCTTCTGCCCGCGACGTCGTCCGCGTGGAATAGTTACTTTGGGCTAACTAACACGCAGCGGAAGCTCTCAAAAGGAAAAAAAATAATTTTGTAACATTCTTCATTGGTGCTCCGCTCTTATTTGTCTTACCGATAAATGAGCTATCTAACACTGAAAGGATTTTTCAAACCGGACCAGTAGTCCCTGAAATTATCGCGGTTAACCGAACAAACAAACCCTTCAGCTTTATAATATCTATACCAATATTATAAAGATTTAAAGTTTGTGAGGGTTTAGGGGGTAATTTTCAAAACTACTTGACCGATTTGAAAAATTCTTTCAGTGTTAGATAGTTCATTTATCGAGAAAGACTATATAGGTGGTATATTATCTCATAGTATATGTCTGAAAAGTGAAACCTATAAATAATGTTTCTACGCCTACAGTAATACCAATAGCAATTTAACACATGGACGATTTTTAAAATACCCTGCTATATCGATGACCGCTCGTGTGGAATAGCCCGTTTTATTATTTAAGAATTATTTTTGGAATAAACTACAATTCGATTATATGTGTTCGTCTGCTAAATTCTTAGCCGCATTTCTAACTAAGTTCATAAGACAATTCTGTGTGTTTCGTATTCCAGTCGCACCTACAACTGAAGCCTTTGTTTTTAATTTAATTATAACGGTTTTTAAATTTTGAAATGTAATTAGTTAAATAATTTTATCTCTTGATTCTTGCTAATATGAATATCAAATTTCACGTTTAAATTAAAATTTTGTATACAGAGATTATATGGCATTGTAAAACTGATAGGCATTATAAATCTTCTATAAACGTGTCTGTACTTTTACGATTTTCGTGAAAAAAATTGTTGTCAGTTTCTGGGAATAAGTAATAAAATACATTTCAATCATTTTAGAAATGTCTGTCTGTCTAACTGTCAGTTTGTTTGAATATGCGTCACTTCTAGAGTACTGGGTTCACAAGAAAATCATAAAGCATATCTTCGAGAATAGCTTAGTCTTTGTTTCATAAAAATTCGTCCACTCTATTAAAAGTTATTGTAAGTTTAATGACGACGCAGCATAAGTACAAGAGAAAAGTAGATAAGTAAATTGACTTAATACATTAAGATGACTTTTTTTTACTTTATTTTTGGCAATCAACCGTTCAGATTATTACTGCCATTGTCACGTAGTCAATAATATTACAAGCGTCGAACGATCATTTCAATATCAAGCGTCGTGTGAATCAATATTCTAACAAGATGGCGGCTCCCTTGTTAGAACCTTCCATGGAGTTTTTGTGGCATCTCAGAATTGCTTGCTCAGTGGTATTATTTTCCATTCACTTCACTTATGGACAATAAACTAACCATATTACATAAAACACCACCAACTTTATACAATATAGAGTCAAGTAACACAAGATTATGAATAAAATATAAAATCCACTACATGACAGACTGAAATCCCGCCAAAAACTCCTAAGATGATTTTATTAATCACTGTTTTCTTCATAAAGATACACGGGGACAAAGTCGCAGGTACAGCTTATATATAATATAAATCTACATGTATACTAATATTATAAAGCTGAAGAATATATTTGAACGCGGTAATCTCAGGAACTACTGGTCCGATTTGAAAAATTCAGTGGTAGATAGCTCATTTCTCCAGGAAAGCTATAGGCAGCTTATCATCACGCTTGGACTAATAGGAGCGGAACACCAATGAAGAATGTTCCAAAATCGGAGTTCACGTGCGTTGAATTTTTAAAAATATTTTCTTCACCTTCTACGTAAACGAAATTAGAGTTAAAGTTAGCGTTAACCCAAAGTATTACACGCAGACGAAGTCGCGGGCAGAAGCTAGTAAATGATATTCTCAAAAATAAGATAAAATAACTAGTGATCCTGACAAAGGTTGTCCTGCCGTGATAAAAAAATCCTAAAAGTTAACCATAGCGCCACCTACCGGGTCCAAACCACTCTCGAATCCACTGAAACACTCGCACAAAATTTCATCAAAATTGGTCCAGCCGTTTAGGAGGAGTTCAATGACATACACACGTACAGAAGAAATTTATATATAAAGATAGTAAAATTAAAATTTTTGTTACTAAAGCATTATATACATTCGTATTTGCATTTTACTTATTCATTTTCACTATATAATGCCGGTTAAATGAATAGAGTAGCTCAACATAAACACATCTAATAACAATATTATAATTTATCCATGAAGCAGGCTGTTTAATTTATATAACCTTGCAAATTTATTATCAAAATCGGTACCTATGAAGAATATTATGAGGAATGTAACGAATAAATGATGAATCTATACTACAATGGCTGCGCAAAATATAATGTATTAATAATTTAAATATAATTTGTAATGTATTTGTGTGAAACTTCTGGAAAAAAATATTTAGAGTCGTTTTACAGCGAAAACAAAAAAAAAGCAAAAAAGTGCAAGTGGAAGAGATGGCATGTTTAGAAAGATAACAGTTGTTGCTAAAATAGATAAGATTAGAAATATTTACATTTTTTATACATCAACGGAGGCAGATGAACATGTAGGTCCCCTGGTGTTAAGTGATCAGCACCGTCCATAGACACTAACAACACCAGGAGAGTTGCAAGTGCGTTGCCAGTCTATGTATCGGGGAGGGGGAGAGGGGATTAGGAAGGGGCAGTGCGAAGGAAGATGGGCCGCTCGAGCGCTCTCACTGACCGAACGAAACGCAACAACGCAATCACTGTTGTTTCACGTCGGTGCTTCTGACAGAGGGTGGTAGTACCCCGGACGAACCGATCCATTCATGCTGAAACCAGTAATAGCGTCAACATGACTCTACCACCTAAATAATTTTGAAATATAGAATCACGGATAGACAATCTAAAGGGTTAGCAAGCGAAGAAGGGTGAATCTTGAATAACTAGAGAGTTAAGTACTTATGAAACTTACGAATATACGTATATAGAAAAACTGGGTTATATGAGAAATATGAGTATGCAAAAATTGTGAATCCTAATAAAGAGTTTTTGGCGGGATTTGGAAATCACTTAGTGGATTTTATATTTTTGTTCATAATATAAAGTTAATGGGCTCTATATTTTGAAATATAAGTGGTATTTTACATTGTATTCTTTGGTTATTGAGCACAAGTGAAGATCGATGGAAAATAATACCACGGAACAAGAATTCTGGCTTGCCACAATACTCTCTGAAAAGTTCTAAGGAGGTGGCCACCATCTTGTTAGTTCATTGAAATATCGTTATCTACTTGACAATGGCCGAAATAATCTCCTAGAAGATTGTTAAAAAAATCTAATAGCAGACAGGGTAATGCTGCTCTGGAAAACATATTGTGACAACCCTGCTAATGTGAGGTAAGTTCAAGAAGATGAAGACTACGAACAGTTAAATCTCAATTTGTAAATGGATTATATATACATATATTCTAGTTGCCTGCTTCGGCTTTGCACGGGTGTGCTTACGAAGAGAATGAGATCAGATCTTCTCTTTATAGTACTACCATGTAATGAAATAAACTAGCAACTGAGTTACTGAACTTCTGTCAGTATATTTTAAAATATTATTATTTTCTGTCGCACTCACTCAAGTCGCCAAATAGGTGCGGCCAATCTGAACTGATACGCTTACATTTGGCGACAATTACAAACACGCCAAAAACGTCGCCAAATAGATCCAACCAATATAAACTGATACGGTTACATTTGGCGACAATTACAAACACGACAAAAAAAGTCGCCAAATAAGTGCAGCCAAACTGAACTAATACGCTTACATTTGGCGACAATTAGGAACACGACAAAAAAGTCGTCAAATAGGCGCCACCAATCTCAAGTGTTACACTTATATTTTGCGATTGATTTGTATTTAAATAGATTCGTTGTATAAAAATATAAGAAAAAAGAAGTTAGGTAAAAATATATTTACAATAAAGATATTCCTTTGAACACTATTATCATATGATATTATTCAAACGTGATTGGTTCATATTTATACAGCATAAAATTTGTGTTAGGAATACAATATTATATCTTCATATTTATCTGTTTACTGATGAGTATATATTTTTTAAATATAGAATAATAAATTGGTAAAAGATAAAGATTGATTTGTAAGACTGGTAATAAAATTTATAAATGATAAAACGGTCATTTTGAAATAGTGTAAAGAGACATTTTGTGGTTACTCAACTATTCCGATAATAAATATATGGAGGAGTTGTTGAGGCATGTATGCTTGGTACACATATACGTTTCAACAACTCATACATATATGAATGGTTAGCTAGGTTAGCTAAGATAGGTCGCGATTTTGCATGCAACAGGCAACAGCCAAGCCGAGGTGTGCCGTGCACCCTTGAGCTGATTGCCAAAATAAAATCGGCTGAGTGCCTTAAGCGCTCGCCTTAGTAGTCCGGTGAAGCTGTTAAGACCTTGCTGGGTCAAAAGCGTAGACATTTCGAAAAAAAAAATGGTTACTCAACAACGTTTTTTCTTTATCTTTTTTTTATTTATCTACATAAATTAAAAATAAATTGCCGAATGTACATACGCAAATCACTTGACAACGGTTACACCTACTTAACTAACTCTTGTAGTTAAAATTCTTAGTACTTCGAAACTCTGGTCGGTGACCTTTTTGTGTGACGAAAAGGGGAAGGGAAACACTGTGTCGGGTAAGGTATTGAAAGCACCGGTTCTTGTCCGATCACCGAAATTAAGCAATGTCGGCCGCGGTAAATACTTGGATGGGTGACCACTTGGGGACCCCGTGTGACATTGGCTTTTTATTGTATTTTCTTTCTCTTTAATACAAATATTTTACTTCTATCTTCTGCCTTTTTTAAAATTGCGTTTAATTGTCTGGATCCAGTGGATAGGCTATTTTTTTTTCTAGGCAAACGAACAGGTGGGTCACCAGATGTTAAATGATCACCACCGTCCACAGACACCAGCAACACCAAGGGAGTCACAAGTGCGTTGCCAACCTGCGTTGGTTGATAAGGGGAGAGGGTAAGGGGAAGAGAGGGAAGGGAGAGGCGGTAAGTGAGCCCCCGGCGCTCTCACTGACCGAACGAAACGCAACAATGCAAGCACTGTTACTTCACGTCGGTTTTCTGTGGGAGGGTGCTACTACCTCGGACCAGCCGACCCATGAATGCTAAAACAGTTATAGCATCAGAGTGGCTCTACCACCTACTTGGAAGAGATATATAGTCGTCTTAACCAGACCTGATGAAGATCTGTACTCACAGACGCTAATAATAATGGGCTTACCTGAAGTGAGTTGAAACGTGAAGCCACCGATAGACCAAATGTTTCTCTCCTTGTCCTCTGTCACAAAAGTTTGAGGAAAGGATTTGACGACAGAACTTCAAGAGAGAGAGTAATTGGTAGGACAATGTTTATATGAAAGAAAATAGTACAAAAATTAAGAAAAAAACTTCAGCATTCAATACATGTTTGGCAACAGCTTTTCAACTTGAGTGTGGTAATTAACCAGCTGGACTTAGAAACATCCTTACTAACATGCTCAGGTTTCGTTACGATGTTTTCCATGACCGAGAACTCCAACCCAATTGCAACGATTTGTACCTACATTTATCGACACGGTGTTTGAACACGCTACCAATTACCACATCACCGTTTACAGTATAAGAAATGTTTTCAAAATAAGTCTGCGCATCATTCGCTTCGTCCTTATTTGTATGTATAAATTACACGTAAACAGAGATTACGAAAATGTTTGATACAGTTTTCCATGAGAATTTATTAGGGGCGGAAAAATTTCATTCGCAGATTTGATATAACTTCGGGAGAATAATTGTGGGCGGCATACTGTAGGTTTTCCCGAATTCTTGAATAACATTACAAGCAGTTTCCTACCGCAATATCGTCGTATAAGTAGATTCCTCGACTTATTACATCAGCTTATTCAAATTTCGACTTCGAATTTTCTAATACTATCATTATTCATCTGTAACTTATGGAAACATATTTATGTATCATTTGAAATATTTGGTTCTTCTGCTCATGTTATGATCTTATAGTCCGGTGAAGCTGTTAAGACTTTGTTAGGTCAATA